>CM075188.1:2867500-3005000 GCA_037577475.1 Chaunax sp. Z400 | reverse complement strand
AGAGCCAATGAGACTGTGGTGGACTACAGTACTTTTAAACATGGACGTTGCTGCAAAAAAAATGCCTACAAGTTGTAAAACACAGTTGCTTCACACACACGTTCCAGCAGCCAGCAGAGGATCTGTACAGTGAACACAGTCCCATCCATGTTCAGTAAACCTCTGATGAGCACATTCTGATCAGTTCATCCTTTAAGTCTGAGTTTATCTATTTGGTTACATGTTGTGCTGCTGTGATGACCTGCCATCATTTGCACTCACCGTATGAGCAGCTTCTCCAGAGGCTTATTGAGCACCACCACACAGGGTCTGTCTGACAGGGCCGGTTTGGGGGCAGGAGCAGAGGGAGACTTGGATGGTGATGGATGGCCAATACTTTTCCTTTTGGTTTTGGGGGTTGCCTCTTTGTTCTGAACACGATGGGGGAAGCGAAGTTTGAGGATCTGCTCTCGCAGCTCATCCACAATCTGTCACAAAAGTTAAAGCACAGGAAATAAACCCTTTTAAGACAGGTAGCCTTTTTGGATCGTACAACCTCCTGTTCATTTGACTCTACCTTGTTTCTAACATGGGATGCCGTGCCAATAGGGAAGCCCAGGCGCAGCACCATGCAAGGCGTTTTGGAGATGAGACGCACCAGGTAGAAGGATGTGGGAGGCTGGTCAGGAGAACTGTGGAGACAGAATTCATTACATATCATTTTAGTATTTTGAAAACATGCACTTCTCATTCTCTTAAAGTTAGATAGTGGTGACATCTTGGCCTTAGCCTTATATACATTGCAATACTTTGACAAAATAGTCGTTTTTTTTCCTCCATGGATTAAAGGATTGTAACTGAATAAATGCATCTAGTGTTTTTTTCTGTCTTATCGCTTCAATAATTCTGATGGACCCTCATATTCATATTGGGATCGAGGGTCCTGACGTCCAGGTTGGAAACCACTGACCTGAGGGCCATGCTGCACCCTGCTGAATAGAATAGAATGCTTTATTGTCATTGCACAACTGTAAAACGAAGTTTCAGTGCATCTCTTTCAGTGGTGTGAAGGAAACACAAGATACGACTTAAAAACGACACAACACATAATCGCACGGTACACACAATATCACACAATCACACACAATAATACATAGTCAAATAAATACAAAATAAAAGTTCAGTAACAAATAGTATGGTCCAAAAAAAGAGAGTACAGTTCTCTGGTGGCTCATGGGTAGAACCTGTCTAGGAGTCTGGAAGTGTGGGTCTGAATAGACACAGACATTGGGCTCTGTGTATGTCCTGGAGAGAGGGAAGCTGTGTGATGGTTTAATTACTCTCTGTAGGGCTTTCCTGTAAGCCTCAGTGCAGCTAGTGAACCACACCAGGATGCCACGAGAGAGGACACAACTGTTCCAGTGGTAGTCATTTTCATCTGAACATGCTCATCATAAGAACTGGATATGTTAAATATCCATATTATATCCATCAATATGAGTATTATAATACTATAATTGATCTTTAATAATCTGAGTGCCAGTATTCAGTATATTAAAAACAATTCTTCCACCTCTTGACCCCCACATGTACAAATAAATGACAGCTCCCAGCTCCCAGTGCAGTTCTTCCTGCAGCCGTTGTCTCACCTGTATATGAGTTTAACGTATGAGTAGCCCTCCACCAGCACAAAGCTGCTCCAGTCCTTCAGCAGGGATGTGAGGGCAGAGTGGGAGATGCGACACTGGATGGTGCTGTAGCGTCCATTGTTTCCAGCTGTGTGCAGGTGTTTGGGGACAGGCCTGGAAAGTCAGAATCATTAACGTCATGAAGAACAGAGAACAACAAACATGGAGAATAAGAAAGTACAACATCCGTATCTTCTTTTATGGTTTTCCATCTCATCTGGTTTCTGTCAGTGAAGCTGTTACTGACATCATCTTTAAATAGTTTTTTTTAAATATATGCGCTTTCAACTACATACAGTATTTCTCACATGTCATGTTCAAGGATGATAGCGATGCGATGCATGTGCAGCCATCTCTGCCAGAAGTTGGTGTCCATGGAGAGGATGGGTTTCCAGTACGACGCAAACTGGGACTGAGACGAGTCTTTGGATCCACCGTGCTGCAATGACAGGACCTGGAAACAGAGACCATTCAGCTGAAGGAGGAATGTCAGCACAAGAAAGGCTGGAGACTAACTGGAATATGTTTTCAGTATTTAAATATGGATGGTGTTATGATTTATTGTTTTACCTCCATCAATGAGAGGTGGAGGTTATGTGATCAATGCTTGCTCGTCTCTCTGTCTATTTGTCAGCAGATCTGGGTATGATGTGGCTTTTGTAAACTTAACAGGCCATTCAAAATAAAAATCATCAGGGATGGAAAACTCAATACGTTCCTGTTGGATCAACATCAGGATCATAATCCAAAGATTACTAATTCCTAATGTTAGTAGTAGAATTCCAGGGTCAAGGAATCAGTGGTTGTTTTTCTTTTCTTTATTTTTGTAATTGGTGATGAACCTCTAATAAATGATTGTCTCAGGCTTCTGTTTTGACACAGCCAGGAAACTATTTGTGTTGTGTTGTGTTGGCAGAGGTACACACTCTGAGGGCTCTCTAGTTCTTTTTGTCAACAAATCTCATTGGATTTTGTGACTGTGAGATAATTTAAAAAACATAGTTTTTAGAGATTTAGAGGTTTTCAAAGTTGTTGCAAGTGTAAATTAATCTGGAAGTTAGTTCCAGCCATAAAGAGATTTACAGGAGGTGTGACAGAAACCCTGTGAAAAACTATATTTCTGTGTGTATCTCAGATACACAGTCGGGTCTTCAAACTAAATGTAACATAAAACAAAGGCAGCCTGAGGGAACATAAAGTATAAGTTTTAAATGATCATTTTATTTAATAAGGCAACAAAGTTATGAAACACCTGAATCACCAGTGTGAAAAGATTTTCCACCCCTGAATTTAGCAGAAACAACTGCTAACAAACACGTCTGATAACTGAAGATCAGTCTCTGACATCACTGAGGTGGAATGTTGGCTGACTCTTCTCTGCAGAACAGCTTTAGTGCCGCCTCATTGGAGGGTTTGTGAGCAGAAACTGATCTTTTCAGGTCCCTCCACAACATCTCAATGAGGTTCAGGTCCAGACTTTGACTAGGTCACCTCAAACCTTTGATTTTACTCCTTTTGAGCCAATCAGAGGTGGACTTGCTCTTATTTTTGGGATCATTCTTCCTCCATGACTCAGTTGTTCATGAGCTTCAACTCTCAGACTTCTGATCTGACGTTCTCCTCCAGAATTCTCTGGTAGAGAGCAGAATTCATGTTTCCCTTAATTATGGGAAGTCGTCCTGATCCTGAAGCAGCAAAGCATCCTTACAACATCACACTGACACCTGCATGCTTGACTGTAGGGATAATGTTGTGTTTGTTTACACCAGATGTAACAGGACTCCTGTCTTCAAACAGGTCAACATCTGACTCATCAGTCCACA
Source organism: Chaunax sp. Z400 (assembly GCA_037577475.1). Taxonomy (NCBI): domain Eukaryota; kingdom Metazoa; phylum Chordata; class Actinopteri; order Lophiiformes; family Chaunacidae; genus Chaunax; species Chaunax sp. Z400. Next base: position 3,001,510 of record CM075188.1, on the reverse strand, counting down.
GAATATTCTCCTAAAAGCTCTGAGGGTCATCAAGGTGTGTTGTGGCAAAATTCAGACGAGCTTTAAAGTTCTTCTGGGTTAGAAGAGGCTTTCTCCTCTCTACTCTGACATGATGCCTTTTTTACCCAGTGGAGCCATGAAGACTGACCTTTATTAAGGTGACACAGGCCTGCAGTTCATTGGATGTTTTCTCTGGACCTTTGGTGACTTCCTGAATGAGCCTTCATCGTTCTCTCGGAGGAACTTTGGAAGGTCGGCCATTTCTGTGAAGGTTCACTATTGTTCCAAGTCATCTCTCTGTGGATCTGTGGAGTCCCAGAGCCTTAGAAACAGCTTTGTAACTCTTCCCAGACTGATGGATTTAATCACCTTCTTCCTCATCTCCTCTGGAGTTTCTTTGGATTTTGCTACTAGTGAGACCTACGAGCCAACAAGTGTAAATTGTCTATTTAAGTGATAATTTGATTGAAATCATTTGATTTTGTTATGATTTAAAACTTGCGTTTTGTGTTTACTCAGGTTGCCTTTGTTCTAAGTTAAATTTACTATGAAGATCCAACACAGTTTAAAATAAGATACAAAAACAGAAGAAATCGATAGAGGGTTGAATATCTTTTCACTCCAGAGTATGTCCTCGTCATCTACTCTGGGCCACGATCCATCCCTGCATAAAATAGACTTAAAATTTGTTGACGACTTTCGAGATATTTTGCAGACAAACAGACAAACAAACACAGGTGATCGTAAAGAGTACGTTCTAGACCTCCATTGTTGAAAAGTGTCACGAGATAACATTGTTGTGATATGGTGCTATATAGATAAATTGACTTGAAATTGACAATACCTCTTCCAACTCATTGATAGAACAGCAGCAACTTATCCAATCATGGTGTCAGATTTTTATTTAACTATATGTTTTCCTGTAGCTTGCTTGTAAAATGTTCCATCTTTTCAAATGGTCTAAAATCCCGAAATAAATTTCAGATATCATTCTATAGCCATTCTGACCCATCCGTTTACATTCACATACACGTTTAGCTTCCCAAATAGCATGTTGGTAAGGAGTTTAAGATGGATTCCGTGGCTGGCTGTGAGCGGTGGCTAATGCTAGTAACAATGTTCAGCTAACGTCATTCAAGAAAGTGAAATAAACCCAGTTAAACCCTACTAGCCCATTGTTTACCAGATAGTTGGATAAGTAATGATGATGTAACTGAAGTTGCCAACGCCTCATTTGAAGTTTGGTCATTCATTAATGGTTCAACTCTCCATGTTTCTCTCTATACTCTCTCTCTTTGGTACCGACTGATTTAATGAAAATCTGTAGGTACCCTGCTGTAAAGGGAACAACCAATCTCTATATTCAACACATAGTGGCTTAATGAAAGATAGTCATTAACCACGAAAAAGGTCATAAATAACTATAGATTTGGTTATGCGACACTAGAGTGGAGATCTCTTGTACCAGAAACACTACATGTTTTCACCATATTGTTTAGGTATGATCAGTGAAAGCCTGCACAGTACCGGAGTGGTAGAACCAGGAGGAATGTAGAACAGAGGAACGCCATTCTTAGTGCTCTCAGGAATCATGTAGTTCTCAGGAATTGAATTAAATGACTGGAGGTGCACCAACATTTGATCAGTCTGGTTGATGCTGGAAGGACAGAGCACATGTTAGAACAATACCAATGTCAATCAAATGTATCAGTTTTATTTAAAGGTCAACGTCTGCACAAATCTTCAGGTTTTTCCACTCTTCTCTCCTCCATCTGTACCTCTGCAGTGTGTTCCAGAAGCGCCGGATGACAGAGGTGCGGTATGGGCTGGTGATGGGTTTCCTCTGGGTGCAGCTGATGTCATGCAGAATGTCGTAGCTCCCCTCCATCGTCACCTCCACCCTGGTGGTTCTCTTGGCTGGGTCCAACGGCCAGGAGGTGGCTGCCAAGTACTCGATATGCATGTTGTGTTTCCATAACAGCACCAGCTTCACCTCCAGCTGAGTCCCACCTTAAGAAACAAAGTTGAGGGTCTAACACAGCGTGAGCTTGTTGATCTGAGAGGACTGTGGAGACGGACGTTTACCTTTGGTGAGGCTGATCTCTCTGATGGTGTAGCCCTCTCTCAGTCGCACGGACACAACGCTGATTAAATGAGCATGGACTTCCTTCTCTGTGTGCTTCTTCCTCTTCATCACCAGTGCGGGGTTACCACTGGCTGACATCAGGTGCTCATTGAACAGTTTGTGCTGGGAAACTACAAAACAGTGAAGTAGTTAGTAGGTAAGTCTACTTATGTTCATCATCACCTTTACCGCATCACCAATAAACCTATGTTGTATGACTTTTCATCAAGTATGTGGGGAACCCCAAGGTTCAGTGTTCAGCCCATATATATATATTTATATATATATATATATATATATATATATATATATATATATATATATATATATATATATATATATATATTTATATATATATTTATATATATATATATATATATTTATATATATATATATATATATATTTATATATATATATTTATATATATATATATATATATTTATATATATATATATATATATATATATATATATATATATTTGTTGCATTAAAATGTAATTTATTTGCAGATGATGTACATTTATTTTGCAAATTAAAAGATGTTTGTATTTTTCCATTTTTCTTGTTTTATTGGGACACAAAATACATTTAGCTGTTTTTGTTTGTCGTAATACCAAAATTAATTTAAACTTATCAACACATTTCAAATTATCTGACAATTAGTGAACACAAACTTGTTTGAAAAATAAGGCCTGTATAACTTTACTGAAGAAATCCATCACAGCAACAAAGCAAGACTTGTATATTTTTATAGCTCCTATATTGAAGGGGCCGATAATTGATATGCATATTTAGAATGAAAACTCAATCCAGACTCACCATAGAAGTACTCTGAATTCATAGACTCGGGGGTCTTCAGGAAGGAATAGGTTAAGAAGGCTTTGTGGTAGGTGTTCATCTCCTGGCTGTTCAGGTTCACTTCAGGACAGCTGGGCAGGTATGAACCAAAGGTGGCTAATGAGATGAACTTCATCAGTTCTACATTGGGGATGTAACCAAAGCTGCAGTCATAGGAATAAGCACCTCCAACCTGTAGAGGGACAAACACGATTCAGAGAGGAGCAGCTAAGATTACATAATCATGTTTGTCACAGATTCCCTTGTTTGTAGCATTTCTCTGAGTGGAGTTAAAACCTGAGCCAAAAATCATTAATTAAATGCTGCTACAGTGTTTTGTTTTTCTAATTTTCCTGCATGACAATATGTAAAAATATGTTATTACATACAAAACAGCAGACCAAGTGCATTTTGTCCAACTAATGTTTGTCAGGAAGTCATTTAAAAACATGCATACGAAGAGAAAGGCTGGAGGGACACAGCTGGCGCCGTGGCTCCTACATGCCATATATGGTATCAGTTGACACCTTAGATCTCCTCCTTCCACTGGTACTAAGCACAGCACAACCAGTGGCACACAGTCCATGTGGGCCCTTCAGCAAACACACAGCCACTTCCTCACTCACTCTCTGCCAATGGTTGAATGATAAAGCAGGGTCAAATGATCTGGCCACAGGCTGAATTATGTTCAGAGAGCTCCCTCCAGTGGATATCAGCAGTATTTTCCTGCTTATATCTCTTCATAGGGATGGAAAGGGGTCTGAAAATCTTTGATTCTTTGGCTGTTCAAGTCAGACTCACCAAAACCTCTGTAGACATACTGTAGACACGTGTGTAATATATATATATATATATATATATATATATATATATATATATATATATATATATATATATATATATATATACACCGTATATATATATATGCACACACACATACACACAAAACCACAAAAACAGCATACGCCGGTAAGAACACGATCACAGCCATTGATAACACTGTGTGATGAATATTTTTGGCAATGACAAGGAGGCCAAATGAGTAACAAAAAGCAATGTCATCATATTTACCTGCACAAAGGAGCAGGCGATGGTTCCACTCCTGAGCTGGTTCAGCAGGGTCTCACAAACGGCTACATCAGGAACACTCGTCACTCCATCTGTGATTATAATGATACCTGAAAGACACAACAATGAAATGATCAAGCATGAGAAAGTCACATGATCCCCTATGATTGACTGTTTACACACTTTACACAGTGACTGGTCAGGTGTGTGGGGTCTATTGATTATCATCACTGATACGCTATTCCACATATTCTTCATTATGCCTCAGATACTATATAAAGTAAATAGTAAATAATAGTAAATGCAGCTCTTGAATACATTCTTTAAATCTGCTGTATCAAGTTTAAAGTTTAAAAGTTGTGCAGTTGTCACATTAGACATAAATAGGATGTATTTAAAGTGCATTTAGTGGTCAATATTAACTTTTTCATTTTAATATTCTTAATAGTAATCCATTTTAACAACCTATTCCTTTAACTGACATAGACAGCATGCCATCGCTCCATTATGCAGAGAAGAAGAGTCAAATGATGCACTAAATGCTGCTTTCTTTGGAAAGAAAAAAGGATGAACTAATAAAGATGATAACCTTTTTTTCTTTATAAACATTATCTCTGACTGGGGTTTTAGGTTTTGTCCAGTTAGTTCACACAAAGACAGCCAGGCTACGTCGAACTTTCCCTGTCCAGAGGGGTTTTATTCATGTCTGATCACTCTGTTGGTGTATCTGGAGAAAGTTGTAGTTGCTTTTCAAAACCTCTACTATAAAAGAAGTCCTTGTAGCCACAAGGTGCCAAAGAGTCAGATCAGCAGATGGTCACCATTGTAATATGGAAGTCCTTTTAAAATCTAGCGATTCTCCGGCTGGTTCTTCACCAGCTTATTGTCTTATTTTCAAAGAACATGCTGACACCATTGAAGAAAGAAATCTCCAGCTGTGCATGAAAAACAAGGGAAATCATCCCCGTCCCAAAACAGCCAAGGATCACGGGACTTAATGACGACAGACCTGTCGCCCTGACCTCTGTGGTTATGAAGTCATTTGAGCGCCTTGTGCCGTCACACCTGAAGACCATCACTGACCCACTCCTGGACCCCGTGCAGTAAACATGGCTCTCCACTTCATCCTCCAACATCTGGACTCCACAGTTACATACGCCAGGATCCTGTTTGTGGCCTTCAGTTCCGCCTTCAACACCATCACTCCAGCTCTGCTGCAGAACGAGCTCTTACATCTAAGTGTGCCTGACTCCACCTGCAGGTGGATCATAGACTTCCTGTCCAACATGAAGCAGTACAGGAAGCTGGGCAAACGGATCTCTGACCCTCAGACCATCAGTACTGCGTTCTTTCCCCTCTACTCTTCTCTCTGTACACAAACAGCTGCACCTCCAGTCAGCAGTCCGTCAAGCTCCAGAACTTTGCAGACTACAGGTGGGACTCATGCGTTACATTAACACACTCTCTGTTGGACCATCCTCCCCCACACACTGTGCATACGCCCGGGCCTCGACTGCAACTCTGCACATTACAGACATTTTTTGCACATCCTCACACAACTGCACATTACTTAAAAACACCACACTTAGATTTATGATAACTTTTGTGTAAACACCAGAACACCAACATCAAACCCCTTGTATCTGCACACGTACTTCTACACATCTGATCCTGGAGACACGGTTTGAAGGTTTTTATTAAATGATGCATGTTGTCCCATATCAATGAATTCATGCACCTGTAGTCTACAATGATTTTTAAGGTTTTTGAAAATCTATAATATAAATTGAGCAACAGTAGAAATGCTTTTTTTTATGTCATGTCATCCTGTTCATATTAAATATCAAAGGTAAATTATGGTTCACACATCTTTATTCACCCTTTAGACATACAGGAAAATAATTTTTGTATAAATTGGTGGTTGTTGCCTTCGTGTTTACAAGTCAGAAAGTGTGGCTGGTGAGAACAACAACAACAGTCAGTAATGTATGTGATCACCTCCAGCATTTACCACACATTTATCACTTTTTTTCATTTGAAGCCATGTTTCGACCCATTATTGCTTTTACTTAAAGCAGATTCTGTTTATGTTTTAGCTTCCTGCCTCTCCAGCACAACCTCTTGTTTAATTTGGATTCATGTAAACACATGAATCAAGACATGCGAGTGTCTTTGTGTGCAAATCCAAGATCTTTTTAGTGCGCTAACAAATGAACGAAAATAAGTAAGGATGCAGTAGCTGCCCATTCAAAGGCCTGGCTGCTCTAAGACACAATGGATCACCTTCTAATGCTTCACTGAGAAACTGAATGACAAACCTGGTTACTTGAGACAAACCTACCAGCGCTGGAGTTTGGGGGCAGCAACTGAAGAGCTAGGATGCCTTGGCGCACCATGCTGACGAGACCCATATCTGCTGACACCATGGAAACGCACTGGTTTCTGTGGGGTTGGTCATCCAAGGTGATGTTATGGAGACCTGAGCTTTGGACTGGCTCCATAGACTGAGGCACAGAAAAAGAAGACTTACAATTACACTATTTATAGAACACAGAGCAGCTTCATTCTCAGGCTGTGAGACTGTGAGGCTCATTCAACCATAAATAATCATTTATTTCTATGACTCATTATTTACTCATCTGTTGATGGTGAGTATTGCGGGAAGCATATGATGTGTGAGGGATTGAGTTAAAATAAAGACCTGTGTGTGTGTGTGTGTGTGTGTCTGCGCGTGTGTGTGTGTGTGTGTGTGCGCGTGTGTGTGTGTGTGTCTGCGCGTGTGTGTGTGTGTGTGTGTGCGCGTGTGTGCGTGTCACCAGTCCCTATGCTTTAAGATGATGTCACTGACACTAAATGAGATCGGTTCTTTTCATTAACAACACTGTTTATCGTCTTCTGCTGTAAATACTGTTCCTGGACACTTGCCTGTTCGTGCTGCTGATGGAGGACTTGTGCAATGTTGCTCTCCAATGCTCTGAGCTGCTGATAGATGTGATGTAGGAACTCATCCAGGTCTGTCCTATCAAGCTGACAGCCCTGTACCAAGACCTGCGGGGGGGGGGGGGGGGGGGGGAATCAAGGCTGTCAAAGGACTGCAACAACATCTACAGCAGCTTTATGCACCACATGGAAACAAAGCAGGGCTCTACGCTTACATTCATTCTTATGGGCACACGGGCCTGTAAAAACAAGAACATGCTGAGCTTCATTAATGCATCTCTTCAAACAGTGTAGAGGCTGCTCATCTCTACAAAGCCTTTATTTCATATCAAATCCTCTCACTGGATCAGCTATCACTACAAAATCCCTTATTATCCCTTATCTGTTATCATTGCTGTTAGTCTGTCTGTTAGTTAACAGAATAAAATGCTCCTTGGAACAGGAAAGAGATGATTAGATTTTAAGGTGAGTCCAGATCAAGGAGCAGATTCAGGATTTCTTTTCACTTTCTTCTCCTAATAATGCAAACAGGTTGTTGAGGTTAGATTTTAGTAACATTTTTGCATTTGAACTGTGAAAAACAAGCATGTCTGTATATTGTTTATCACTCTAATGTCTTCATAACTGTTATGTTGTCTTCATTCATGTTTTAGTTACTTCTTTTTCTTTCATAAACTGGTAGACAAGAGGTAAAACTTTGTGATAGCACAATGATTGGTTATCTATTGTCTGATTATAGAATCAGATTAGGTGTGGTTTTACTTGGGTTATAAGGTAGACTGAAGTATACATGCATTAAATAAAGCTTGTAGTTTTAGCAGTCCTGGGCACAGAACAGCCTTGACACAGATGTGCTCTCTCATGGTGTCCTTCTACTTCATCCATTTAGGTTCAGTTTTCAACTCTAAAATCTGCAGGCTGAGAGGATTAATGCTCACAACCTGTAGCTACAATGAGTTGAGAAAGAACTCAAATCACCATAAAAGACATTTCTGTGCCAAACATGATCAGGATATGATAAAAAATAGAGTCTGTCTTGCTCTTATTGTGCAGCAGCTAAATAAAGAATAGCACCTACAAATACTTATTTTGATTAATAAAGATGGATTATTATCTGTATCCGACAGATAAACATGATAAATATGGGGGATTTTTCACATTACGATTTATGGATCGTGAGAAATTAGGGAAAATTCTGAGGGAGGTTCTAAAAAATTCAAGGATGTGGTCAGCGGTGAGAACACACTCGTTCAGGCAAAGCTCCAGAGTCCTTTTAGGACATTTAGATGTAAAACATGACATGACGACATGTAAGCTGCAGTAACAACCTGGTGGGAGGTGAGGCCAATAAATGATGAATACGCCAAGATGGTGACGAAGATCTTGGGCTTGAACAGCTGATCGGTTCCAGGGACTTGAAACGGTTGAGTCAGACCAGCCAGACACCTCGACAGAGCATGGAAGACCTCGTCAAAGATCATCTCTCCTGTGCTGTCATCCTGCACACACAGTGAAGAGGACCATTCGTTTCTATTTCTATCACACATCTTATAGAGTTCTGGTTGTTATCATCATGGTTAAGGTCTATACAGACGCAAAACAGGAAAAAACAATTACATTATATTAACTTATGATGCCTTTTCAAAGAAACAAAAACATCTGCTTTGTTGAAAAAAAAAAACCCCATCTCACATGTTAAAGTGGAAAACGCCCCTTTATCTGGACCCATATCTAAATTTAAAGGGGTCGATTTCGGCCCTAGAGACTCATCTTCCCACCAAGTTTCATTTAAATCTGTTCAGTAAACCCATGGACAAATCAAAAACGGTGAAAACATAACCTTGGTGGAATTAACTGGAACAAAATGAATGAATTTAGCTGTAGTTACTGAGAGGAACACTCCGAGCGCTTCTCAGTCTCATTTGTGTCAGCTGTGTTCATTCAAGAAACAAGTTACCGTGTTCAGGTCTTACCACAATCCCTGTGGAGGGACTCAGGTCGAGCTCAATGATGAAGCGGTACCTCCGGGCCAGGAAGGTAGCCCGGGTAGATGGCATCAACATATAGGGGTACATGGTGGGGAGGGGATCTGGCTGCCTTCCTTTAGGCAAGATGCTCAACAAGTCCAACTCATTCTCTGAGGTCAGCTGTAAACGAAGTGAGTCAGCAGTGGTTTATCATTCACATCATTTATATAGTTCAGGAATTTATCCAAACTAACAGACATACATTTTTTATTCCTACAGGTTATCATCATCTGAACACCACTCAGTTTTTGAACTCACTTTTATTAGCCTTAATACTCCGGGGTGCACATAAGTGGTGCACAGGTGTGGTCAAAATAAAGGATGAACAGCACGTATTAGAACAAGAAGCGCTAATGTGTACCACCACTGTGTACACTGTGTCTGTGTCTAACAACGGAGAGTTTAATCAATTAATACAGGTGTGAATTTGTTGGAAAACCATGAAAAAAGTGTATTTTGCATAATATGGGACCTTTAACAACGGGGTCGTTACACAATTGCGTGAGATGGTGGCGGCGATCGGGGGATTCCGTTGTGCATATTCGGTGTCCCGCCCACTTCCTGGAAAACTGCACTATGTCAGCTGATCACATGGTCCTGTACTGCGGGACATTTACTTGCTCCATTGTAAAGTTACTAAGCTTTTAATTATAGAAAAGAGGTGCAGAAAGAAGAGAACAGTTAAAGAAGATATGTGGTGAGAACAGGATTGGCTTTGTTGAATAAGGGAAGTTTCACAGTATTAGATGGTCTGTATGGATGTAAGAGACTGTTGAAAATATGGAGGCTGTTACCTGCCATTCAAATTAAAGTGACTACAAGTGATGACAGAGACCTAAAACATGTCTGCTTCATACAGTATAAAAGTTGAGAACCAAGAAACATCTTCAGGTCCTCCTTTGAGAACCAAATACATCTTTATGCACCCCTATTAATATTATTATTAATGGGTTAATATACTAATATTAACCCATTAACAATGTGCCAATAATATTATATCATTTCCGTTCCTTAATGTCTGTCTCATAAAAACTTTAAAACAACTCTGTTGAATTTCAAGAAAACATAACTGTAAAATCTCTAAATCTAAATTTAAATAATTTGATTACAATGACTGCAGAAGATGGAGATTCACCACCAGAGATCCACTGAGAATGAAAAGAGGCTTTATATCATAACCCACATAATCTGTCCCTTTGGTTTGACTCTGGTGTTTGACCAGCATATTGAACATGAACATCACATGTTACTCCAGGTCAGGTACGTCCCAGCAGCATGCAGCGTTCCTTACTGGTTATATTCATGTTCCACTGGCAGAGAGTCTGTTTACAGTCATGTAAACAAACATAAGTCAGTGGTTCCCAAACGTCGTCTTCTTCTTCTTCTTCCTCTAAATGCTTTAATTACATTGAATTTATCTTTTTTTTATTAGCCATTTGTATCTTTTTATAGTCAATATTGTTTTTCTCTCTCTGTCTGTGTTTGACTAGATTGCTAATAGTGGGCATAGCCTTTGATAAGTTCTACCATTAAAGCTAGCTGTATGCTAATGTGCACTGTGTTTATGCGAGAAGTGATTCACGTCACTGGAACACAATGGACGTACATTTTTATGTGTCACAGCTCTAGAGCGACAGAGGTTTACCAACTATTTGAGCAGTCACAAAGATGAGTTATTCATCATGTCACAATGAAACTTCTCAGCATTAAAGACAGACCAGGAGAAAAAGTCATTCTTCATTAATCATCATTATTTACTTATGAAGATGACATCATTAAACATCACTAATACCTCAGAAGTCATGACGACTGACAAGCCTGACAGTAGTTATTGCATTAATGAATGTGTTCCTGCATTAAGTCATACTACATACATATACTTGGTGAAGCACTACATGAATGCATTCATGTTTTTTGTATCTACAGAGTCATCATAATTCACGTACCTTTAAATGCTAAATGGACTGTATTTATATATTATAATCTAACTGACCAGTCAAAGTGCTTCACAACACAAGTCAACATTCACAGTGACAAACCTCATTCATAAACTCCTTCACACAAGAATCACATACCATTACTCCCCTTTTTCATCATGGTGCTGATGAGCCTCCATGAGGACAGGTAAAGTAAGACATGGTGTTACTGACTCACCAGTTCAGGCTTAGAGGCTGGCCAGATGACTTGGTTCAGTTTACCGAGGAACCAGGCCAGACGGACATTCCTCGAGATCCGATACTCCTCCTTCATCAGCAGGTAGATCTGGTCAGCCTCCTCCACCTGATGATGACAATCACTTAGTATGTTTGAGTTCAGAGCAGGAAAAATACTTTCCTGCTTACAGATCTGAACAGGCAAGTGGGTTGATAGTCCCTACAATATACTGTATATACAGCACCTCGTCATGTTTGTAACACCAAACTCCACTTGAAATTATAGCCTTTTAAAAATCAACCAACCTCTTTACAGCTCGAATCAAAATTATTCAACCCTAATTGTATATTAGGTTTATTGGCAAAATATGCTATTTATCAGCTGTTTGCAAAAACCAAATCAAACAAGAAGAGTTTAGATAACTCAATACAACAGAGAAGAAGAAATCACAAAATGCTACTTTTACTGACTGCAGTCTCTAAATGATCCAACCCTTAATGACCAGCGTCTCTAGTTCTTTGTAGACCCTTTAGCTGCTATGACCTGCTGCAAACCTGATGCAGATCCAGACACCAGCTTCTGGCAGCGTTCCTGAGGAATCTTAGCCCATTCCTCATGGACAAAGGCCTCCAGTTCTGGAATATTCCTGGGTTTACCTGCTGCAACCACCTTCTTCAGATCCCACCAGAGATTTTCTACGGGATTCCGGTCAGGCGACTGTGACGGCCTCTAGAACGATCTAGGACTTCTTCTGAAACCAAACCTCGGTGGACTTTGAGGTCTGCTGGGGATCGTTGTCCTTTTGGAACGTCCAATGATTCTCACAGATGGCAAAAGATTTTCCACTAGGATTTCCTGATAGCAGCCCCAGAGCGAGCCACCGCCATGCTTCACTGTAGGTAAGGTGTTCTTCCTCCTCCAGACATACTGTACCTCTGATCCATAGACCCACAACGTTTCATGGCTCCACACATCAGCATCCCTAAACTTCTCTGTCTTATTTCGGTGGTTTTGAGCTACTGGAGCCATCTTTTCTTCTGCTTATGGGTCAGGAGGGGTGAACGTCTTTGAGTTTGTGCACGGAGCCCTGATGTACATAAGACCTGTACAGAATAAAACTTTGGGACTCTATTGCTAAAGTAAGTCTATGAAGGATCATTGAAAGTCGAATCAGAAGCAGCTGGACTTCTATTTAGCTTTTGAAGACGTTTCACATCTCATCCAAGAGGCTTCCTCAGTTCTGACTTTCAGGTGAACTGATGAAGCCTCTTGGATGAGAGGTGAAAATGTCTTCAAACTATAATAGAAGTCCAGCTGCTTCTGATTGAACCTCGATGATTACCATGACCTGGATGAATGAGAGGCTATTATGAAGGATGGCACAATGTATTAATAACATCTGATTTGCAAATATGTGGTCCTGTGAGTGGTGCTATTCAGGGGGTTCAGTCATTCTGAGACTGTAGTAGTCATTAAAAGTAACATTTAGTGTTGAAAGTGGGGGAAAATTGAGAAATATCTCAATTGTAACACGGGATCTTACGCGGCTCATGTAAATTTACAGCTTGACAGCATGCATGTTAGCTGCTAAGCTAACGGTCAAGTTTCTGGTGACAGTTTTAATTTATGCTTCACTTTAAACAGAACTTTGTCACGTTCTGACTGCCATGTCTAACACCCATATTTAAATGTGAACTATTTTTCCCAGCCAATGCAACCTCTTTGCTTCTTACTGCAGATTAAATCTAACATTACCTCATTGTCCTGTCTCTCTGCCATGCCTCGTCTATCATAGGGCCTGTAGGAATGATAGCGATCCTCAGATTACAAATATTCACTTAGGTTTGTGCTAAATAATCCGGCCTACAGTTGTTTATCGTCTCCTTCCTCTTGTGGTAGAGCAATAGCCGCTTGGACGGGGTGACAGCGCATGCTATTTCCGGTCTTACAAAATAAAACTAAACTAGTATTGAAGTACTCCTCCAAAATGTCACTTTGTAAATTTAAAGCCACCGAATTACAAACAACGAAAAATATAATCCAGCATGTTGCATTTTCAGAGCAGTGTATATTTGACCTCATTTCATCATATCAAAGAAAAAAACAAGTGTGGATAATAAAGTGACTGATGGGTGAATGCCATTTTAGCTGTGTTAGTTTCACAGCACTGGTATTGAGCGAGCTGATTCGGTGTTAAACTGTGGCTCAGTGAGACACTTGAATGGAAAAGTTGAAGTTCTAATGTTATGAGTAACACCTGTGTTTTTCCTGCTATGACAAGTCAAAGTATCTGCTAGGAATTAGGCCAATATATTCAAACAAATCAAACATGACCTTAACTTTGAGTGGAATCTAGGAACGTGCTCTGCAGGAAGCCTTGACAGAACATAGTTAGTCTATCGCTCCATATGGATGTTCTTTGCAGCAATCAAAATTCACACAGTAGCTGGTGAGATATTACCAGAAATGCTGTCATTTTACTCAAGTATAGTGGTGTATTATAGTTATTGAGGCTATTCTACAATGTGTCATTTTTACAGTCTTATAAGCTGTTAAATTATGTTCTCATTTTGACATTTTTCTGCATCCAACCATGAGCAATATTTGCCATGTTAGGTTTGGGTCTTTGACACAATTTATATGCTATTATTTTGAAATTATAAACAAAGAACTTCCGTTAGTCTAGTTTTGAAGCGGCACGTGATCCGGAAGTGTTACAACTTCTCTTTTTTTCTGCCATACAATCATAAGGACATCCGACCACACTAATGGATGCCACAATTTTAACGTCAAGTTGCCCTAAACTGACATAAATTAGATCCCCGTCTGATAAGATTATGTCCCTGGGTCCTCTGTCTGATAGAGAACTTTATATTCAGATTTAGATTCATTTTACAGAAAGTGTATGAAACCTATGACCAAAGTAGTCTGTCACTGTGTTACTATGAATTGTATTACAGTGTAAATAAATGGTTCACCTTTTTCCTGGGGACCCCTGGAACCTCTGAAGGAGCCCTGTGTAGCCATAAGCCCCACTTTGAAAACCACTGGAATGGACTGTAGAGTAACCGATTTAACGTGATAGTCTCAGCAGGAGTAAAGTTGAACAATGTCATTATTTAATATGTCGTGACATGCACGTTTATTTCTGTGCTTTCATCATTTTTACCAACTTGACACCAACATTCGAATTCTTGTTTCTGAAGTTTTGCCTGACAGCCGAAATTCGGGAAATAAATCACCACACTAGCCAAATTTGCGTCGCGGGATGAATACGTCATACAAAATGCGACACAGTTGTCTTCTCCACGCTGTTTACCGGAGGTTTGAGCTCATGTCTAATTTTACTCTTATTTTCTTGGTCTGTTCATCTTAAATCATGGAGAAAAAAGGCCCAAACACCTCCGGGAATAAAAGTAAGCATGTGAAGATGAAAGATGGCGACGACCCCGTCAAAAACTTTGAAAAATGGAAGAAAAAATACAACAAGACGAAAGAACGAGTGAAGCGAGAGAGAGCAGAGAGGAAGAAGCCGGACTGGCAGGTCGAACGTGAGTACATCGACAGGCTTGTTAGCAGGTACGGAGACATAAATGCAAAGGAGGCTGTCAAGTTTTCAGACTTTCCCATTTCAAAGAAAACCTTATTAGGTATGCAGGAGGCTCAGTACAGACAGCCTACGGAGATCCAGAGGCAGACTGTCGGCTTCGCTCTGCAAGGTAAAGATGTCCTCGGTGCGGCTAAGACTGGCTCTGGGAAGACTTTGGCCTTTCTCATACCGGTGCTAGAGTGTTTGTACCGCCAGCAGTGGACCTCCATGGACGGCCTCGGTGCTCTCATTATATCCCCCACCAGAGAGCTCGCCTACCAGACATTCGAAGTCCTCCGCAAGGTGGGCAAGAACCATGACTTCTCAGCGGGGCTCATCATCGGCGGGAAAGATCTCAAGAGCGAGTCAGAGAGGATCGAACACACCAATATCGTCATCTGTACCCCAGGCCGGCTGCTCCAGCACATGGACGAGACGGCCACCTTCCACGCCTCCAACCTCCACATGCTAGTGCTGGATGAGGCAGACCGAATCCTGGACATGGGCTTCGCTGATACACTCAACGCCATTGTGGAGAACCTCCCCAAGTCCCGGCAGACGCTGCTGTTCTCCGCCACACAGACCAAGTCGGTCAAAGACCTGGCTCGGCTCAGCCTCAAGGATCCAGAATATGTCTGGGTTCACGAGAAGGCCAAGTTCAGCACACCTGCCACACTTGAGCAGAGCTACATAGTTTGTGAGCTCCATCAGAAGGTCAACATGCTCTACTCGTTTATCAGGAACCACCTGAAGAAGAAGATCATCGTCTTCTTCGCCTGCTGCAAAGAGGTGCAGTACTTGTTCCGAGTCACCTGCCGCCTCAGACCCGGCATGCCCATTCTGGCTTTGCATGGCAAGCAGCAGCAAATGAAGAGAGTGGAGGTCTACAATGACTTTGTCAGAAAGCAGAACGCTGTGCTTTTCGCCACTGACATAGCTGCCAGAGGCCTGGACTTCCCTGCGGTCAACTGGGTGCTGCAGTTTGACTGTCCAGAAGACGCAGACACTTACATCCACAGGGTAGGCCGCACTGCCAGGTACAAGGAGGGAGGAGAGGCCCTACTGCTCCTGCTTCCCTCAGAAGAGAAAGGCATGATCCACCAGCTGCAGGAGAAGAAGGTTCCCATCAATAAGATCCAGGTTAGACTTCATGTATCAACAGCATCACTATATAAAATCAGTGCTCACAGTAGTGCAATCCACTGCTTTACTGCACACCTCTGTCATTTATAGTAGTCAGGTTTATGTTGTGTAGTTTTAAAGTGAACATTTATTGTTAAACACGCAGTTTAAAAACAATCTGTCAACATATGAGAGTTGCAAAGGATGAGTTTTTCACAGTATGGCAGCCCTCTCAGAAAATACATGATATTATACAATTATTATTATCAGCAACAATGACCCATAAGAGGTTAAAACAGTTCTACCATTGTCTACACTCCCCCATACTGATGGAGTGTTGGGTTAAGTTCTTTAGACCACTAAACATTTGCAACAAACAGCTGATGAGGATCGGGACACAAGAAAAACACAAAAGAAAACGGCTGAAAACAAATATAAATTAACTCATTGAGCAGAAATTCCAAATTAGTCTGAAACAAACTTATTTACAACATTTTTACCTCCACCAAGGAGTTTATACTTTCACTTGTGTCTGTTTGTTTTTTGGGTTGTCAGAAGGGATGTGCGATATGTATTGTCTGTATATGTATTGTCTGCTTATATAAACAATGTGCCTGCTTACATTATCAAGTTTGATATTTATCATTATAAAGCCAAATCAAAAACGCAAACATTGAGAGTGTATGCAGTGTGTGATAGTGCTGCGTTCAAGACAACGGTAACCTCGGTATTTTTCCAACCTCTGAATAACGTGTGTTTACATGATCAGCTCTGAAAATAGTATGGATGCCCTGACGATTGGCCACATCAGTAATCAGTCATGTTCATACCAATAAAGCACATCTTTGCAAAAACTGTAATGTTGAAAGCGTCGTCATCCACGACGCTGGGCTTAGTTGCAAGATGCAGATCATCCTCGCTTGCATGACAGTGGTTTGGGTTCAAAAGGCAAATGTTGCTTTAAAGATCAGTTGCTGTTAACGACGGTTCCACCAGCAAGTTGTTTCACCATCTCCGTACAAACCACCACTCAGAATACGAAGACTATGAGAAGCTCCAGGAGTCGTCCGTCCACAACAGTCCTAAGACACCAACACTAAAACACACTTGGCAACTTTGACAGTCATTCAGCAAGATAGTGAAATTAGAACAAGAAAAGCAACAGGTCTCAAACAACACATCACAAAAGTCAGGGTTCTTACAAGAATTCTTCAGTTTCAAGTAAATAAATACTTATTTTCCTTAAACATGTTTCCATTGAAATCATAGGCAACTATTAATATCCTATTAAGAGTGAGCTCAACAAAATACCCGAAAATATTGAGATGTAATTTTTTTGTCTTTTTATATATATATATTTTTTTTTTACATTTTCTTTCATTTCTCAGGGAATAATGCATGGATTAAATAAATCAGACATATGTAGGGGTCGGTATCCAAATAAAGATCCAAATAAAAAGCTGCATCCACCTGATTTTAAATGGTTTACTGTTACGAACCCATTAACCTTAAATTATGGTAACGGGGCTAAGGTTGAATTAAAGGGGACTGTTGGGCTTTGGTGGAGTTATACGATATACCATTCTAGCATTCAGAGTAAAATAATGCATCCCAGAACTACTAGTGGTCAGAAACCCAGCACCCCTTTAAATGCTGGACAAACAGTGCATCCATAAGAGTAGATAAGTAGTAGACAATAGTTGTATTCATTCATGTGATTGTCTGATTGATTCCAGGTAAATGCGGACAAACTGCAGAACGTCCAGCAGAAGCTGCAGGCCTTCCTGGCCCAGGAGAAGGAGCAGAAGGAGAGAGCTCAGAGGTGCTTCGTTTCCTACCTGCGCTCTGTCTACCTGATGAAGAACAAAGAGGTGT
Organism: Chaunax sp. Z400; assembly: GCA_037577475.1. Classification (NCBI taxonomy): domain Eukaryota; kingdom Metazoa; phylum Chordata; class Actinopteri; order Lophiiformes; family Chaunacidae; genus Chaunax; species Chaunax sp. Z400. The sequence continues at coordinate 2,983,772 of CM075188.1, read as the reverse complement.
TTGATGTCTTTAAGCTCCAGATTCAGGAGTACGCCTCGTCTCTGGGCCTCGCCGTGGCTCCGAGGGTGCGCTTCTTAAACAGAGCTCAGGCACAGAGCACTGAGAACAGACGTCAGAGAGAGCAGGAGCAGTCAGAAGAAGAGGAGGAGGAGCTGAGGAGCTTCAAGGCTCAGCTCATCAGAGATGAACCTCGAGGAGAAAGTCAGAGCTCAGAGTCAGAAGATTCAGGTGATGAGGAGGAAAGTGGAAATGAAGAAGAAGTGGATGAGCCCAAAACCCGCCTTCAGTGTTCAGATGATGATGATGATTTAAGAGACTTGGACCTGCTGACAGTCAAAAGGAAGGATGTCTTCAGTCTGACAGAGGACCAGGAGAGACCAGACGAACCTGCCAAGGGTTCCATAAAGAAAACAGAAAAAGAGACAAAGTTCACAGAAGCCAAAAAGGTCCTGAAGCGGAACTTCCAAGTGAACACCAAAAAGACTTTCAACGAAGAGGGAGAGGCCGTTCAGCTGTGGCCGCCGGTCCAACGGACGGTGACCGGAGAAGAGGAAGAGGAGGAGGAGGAAGTTTCAGGCATCAACGTGGAGAAGGCCAGGGAGAGGCTGAAACGCGAGGACCAGGAGTTTGACAAGCAGGAGTACAGCCGCAAAGTCAAAGCCAAACACAGGGAGAAGAGGCTGAAGGCCAAGGCAGCCAGGAGAGAGGCCAGCAGGAGGCACGGACAGAAGTCTGACGAGGAGGACGAGGTGATGGCCTACCTGGCCAATCACAGTGACGACGAGGAGTTTGACCCCAGCAGCCTGCCAGACCCAGATAAAGTACGCTCTGAGGAGGAGGAGGAGGAGGAGGAGATGAAACCAGCTAAACGGCAGCACAGCAGTGAAAGCAGTGATGAAGGAGAGGAGGCGCTCACAGCGGGGAAGAGGAAGAAAGTCAAACAGCAGGGTGGTGACGACGCAGCCTTGGACACTGGTCTCTCATTGGCTGAAGACGAGGAGTTAGTCTTACATCTGCTAGGAGAGCGGAGGTAGATTAGAAAAGAAAAAAAAGACGAGCATCGTGAACGATAATGTATCCTTGGCCTCAACTGACCTCCTCTGAAACAACAACAACCAACAACTACAGACATGATGGACACACATATCGTATGATTTCCCTTGGGTTCACTGTAATGTAAATTACATGGTGGCCTTACTTACCTGCCAAGGTAAGCAGTAGATGTGTGTGAACACTGTTTCAACTGACTTCACTGCTAAACCAGTACCTTCTGTATTCCCAGACTCACTTATAAATTCACACAATTTTAAGAGTTTTTGTGTCAGGAGAAACTTCTCAAACTTAGTGAAATACTGTCTGTGACAAATTCTGAATTATTTAACCCTTCTTGTAAATTGGCAAACATACATAAAGTTATTTCTTTCTTTGTTAAAAACATTGTTTGCATTTGTCCCAGTGGTGTACTTTGTTTTATTTGCATGTCGAGCAGTGGGAGATGTGATCAAAACCAATCACTCATGTGGAAATGCATTATAATGACAGCCGTGAATATATGGACTCAGTGCTGTCCACTTATGATTGGATCACCTGTAGGATGGATGTTTATATATGAACAGGCTGCTTGTAAACAAACTAAAGGGATGGTTCTGTATCCTCGAGGTCGAACAAACATAAAACATTTTCAGAGCTGATTTTAGATTCTGCTTTAGATTGAATGTTTTCTTCAGTTTGAATCTCATCCACTGTCAACAACCTCCTGTTTCTTGTATGGAAACTCATAACCTTCATTATAACTGCAGGTCTTCTAATTAATGACATGTTGATTAACCTGTTTTACATTATCACCATGTTTTGATCTACTTGGATATTGAGTTCTACTATTAAAGAAAATCTATTGACTCATTTAGGTCTGTCTCCTACACACCCATCTATTTTTATCTTTGATGCCTAATTAAACCTGTCAGATCAATCTACATAATTACATTGTGTGATGTATATGGACTAGATTATACATGGTGGTTTGTATAGCTGTGCTGTATTACTAAAGTACAGCTAATTAGAGGCTGATTTAATCGGCTAACATGACAAAATTAAAATGCTCCCCTCACCTGGGTTGTTTATGGTTGGTTTCATCGTTTCAGTTTTTCAGTACTTTAAATGTAATTCCATTTTATTGATTTCTCAGGCCGTATTACTCTGATTTACATATTCAGGTTAAGTAATCCAGTTTCTACTGAAGTGTATGATTGCTAATTTCTGACAAAATGTGTTTTCATGGGGGGGGCATCATATTATTAATTACTCACCTTCATGCTGTATCACAGCGTTCTTCTAAACAACTGGAGAAGATGGGGGCTTGTTTTAAATGTGTGGGAGGGGAGTTGATTGGTGTTTAACACTAGGACCCAGATTAGGGGCAGAGGGGCAAGAATGTCACCTGGGCCGTCCCTCCTGCACTGACACACACCTGCCTGAGAGAGCAGCTGAGACCAGGCTTTGTTTGCTGGTTGATGACACACCTCATGCTGAGTGAGGGACAAAACTTGAAGTGATTGCTTATAGACACATCAGCCAAAATAAGATTCCAGTCACCTGCATGTCTCTGATTGAGGGAGGAAACTGCTACAGCTTGAATTAGGTTTGCAGTGTTATGTGTGGAATGTGGTTTAAATAATTTGCCTGTATATACTGAGCAACAGTGGAAATGCATACTTTTAAAAACCCTGTAATTTCTATAAACTAGTCTTCTTAATCTACTGAAACAAACAAACATGTGATTCACTGAACATTTTTTTAAGTACCCACAACCAAAACATGTTAGATCATGAATAACCATCATTTAGTGATAACATAGAAATAACAGTCATTGGTGCATTTCAGAGTAAACGATGATGTTGGTGAGATTTTTCTCTGCATGATTAAAAAGACCTGGTCATGGCGATAATTTACCGGGTCTAATTAATGTCCTACTGAAACAACTGATGATGCCACAATTCCCGAATTTGGGATGCTATGGTCAGAACTCTGCAGACACGTGCAGCACAGATGTTCCAGACGTTATGGCTGATTGCAAAGTGGACGGAGATCACATTTAGTGACAAGTCTAGATTTAACTTGTACACAGCTGGTGGTCATTGACGTTTGTACCAGCGCCGCGGGGACCACTATCCTGTAGTATAGATCCAGGAAGTGGACTGTTTGGTGGTGATGTCATGATGTGGGGGGGCACTGCTAATGGATGACGGTCAGAACTTGTCCAGATCCACGGTACACGGACAGCTATCCGTAACAGAGATACGGCCCTAGGTCCACACGTCATTTCCAGGATACAGCAATCAGGCATCACCTTAATGCATGACATTGTCCTCTATGGGACGTTCAGGATCACCGGGTGAGAGAGAGAGAGATCCTGCTCCAGCAACACATTCATAACTTGTTACAGCACTGCAGGAAGAATGGCATGTCATCCTACAAGTCCAGAATAACATCTTATCCATTCAGGAGGTGTAAAGTAGCGATAAATGCTGGAGGTAGACATGCACGGTAGTGACTGTTGTGTTCTCTGTCTCACCATCCACACTTTCTGACCTATAAACACAAAGACAAAAAACCACTGATCTGGACAAAAATGATTGAAACAAATGACAAGAAAAGAGGACAGGAAATTTATATCATGTTTAATTTTTATATTTAAAAAAATAATTTTACAGAGTTTTGTATGAAATAAAACAAACAGAAAATTACTGTAAGAATTTAGGGTTATTTTCCATAAAATTAGGATTTTTCTGTTCCAGTGTAGCTGAGAAGGGCCACACAAACATGTAAAAGCAGCTTTAACACGGTCTCTCTTGTCCCCTTAGCGCTGACAGAGATTCTTAGTTGAGAAGAAGAGATCAAAACAAACTCGAAGACACAAATGAAACAGTTTGATTATTTATTCTAATTACCAGGTTTGGGTATGTTGCATATAAACACACATCATCCCTGACTTTATTGTGACAGCGTCAGATGAAAAAGCACAGTTTATGTCAAGGGGGTTTGGATCTTTGGAACGTTGATTATCATCTTTGACCCCGTTGAGACTGTATTCCTCCACAGGAGTGGATCAAGGAGCGGGGCCAGAGGGGCACTGGCCCCAGCTGAAATCTGATTGGCCCCTGAAGTGCCCCTGTCCTGTCACTTGTCTGTTTACAACTTGAATACTTGACTGTGTCAAGTTTTTCTCCTCTAAACATACTGTAATATAGTACTTATATAAGTATTTTCTTTAATTTAAAAATGTTTTAAAAAAATTATTTTATGCATTACATAATTGGAAAAAAAAGTGTCTTATGTTTTATATTTATTTATGCATCCTAGTTTAAAATTCAGTAATAGCTAAACTTTTTTGATGTACAAAATGTGCTTGAGAAAGGCACAATTTGCATAATATATTCAATTATGTGTGTCTTTACTAAAAGCTATGGAGCCAACAGCAAACAATGACTGACTGGTGAAATATTCTGTGTATACATCTTACTGAATAAGGAAATGTGCGGGAATGTTGGATCAATAGTTGGCCCCTCTGTAAAAAAAATGCGGCCCCTCTATGGTCTATAATATATTATTTTACATTACGTTATATTGTATTATATTATATTATATTATATAGTGTATTTATAATATAATATAATATAGTATCATATAATATAGTATAATATTATAAATATTGTATAATACAGGCTGCAATGGTGAGAGAGGAATAAATCACCTGCAATGAAGCCAAACATAAACAAAGTCAAGAGGTTTTAATGTAAAGGGAGAAGCTTGCATTTATACAATATCACCTCCATCAAGTGCAGACAGAATTGTAGATTGTACTATGGTCTTTTGACCAGCATAAGAAAGACATGATTTTTCAGTTTACTTGATGGCTGCTCCACATGGGTTTTAAAGGTAAGACACTGGAAAACACAATGGATTCAGCACATCAGGTCATAATACAGTTTACCATCAGACATCATTGAGACACCATCTGGAAGTGAACTGATCTGGACTGCTTGGTGGAAACGAGGCTTTACTTCCTACTACTGATGGCATGTATCCGACCTTAATGCTTCCTTAGACACTTAAGCTTGTTTATGTATCACCTGATCTGATACTTCTTCATACAAAAACATACAGTTGCTTGTGCAACTATAATTATAATAGCAATAGTTGGCCTTCTACTCTTATTGCACAAACATTGAGTAAATTGACATATTCCTAGTGATTCTACATATCCAGAGCAACTGGGATTGTGATTTGAAATATCATTTTACACCAAAGTCACCTTGGACGACGTGGTTGCGGCCAAACTTAGGAATGTCTGGATGATTGGAGATGAAGTCGTCCAGAAAGTCGGTGAGCTGGTAGCCCTGGCGCAGCGTTATGTGGCAGCCAACCAAGTATTGATGAACCACTCGCAGGTGGAAGTCGTAGCTGAAGGAGTGAACATGCATCAGGTCCCGCACCTTATCGCACTCCTCAGTGAAGAGCATGGAAAGCTAAAACAGAGGAGTGGGCACAGTCATTACCAGCACAGAATGACTGGATAGTGAACAGTCACAGGGCAAAAGAAGTCAGAGCAAACAAGTATTTTGTGGAGAAGGTTCTATAAGTCTAAACTCAAGTCTGCTCATTTCAATGACACATAACTTTCATCTTACACATCAACATGAGCTCTTAGCAAGTAACACCAGAGAATGTCAACCAACCTTGTTGATCACTCAGTGACACTGTAGCTACTAATTCTAGCTCTCTGATTGGCTAGACAGTCACTGATAGTCCAACAAAGGCTCCTTAACAATGTCAGTATATTCATGAGACATTTAGCATTGACCATTTATGGATGATTGTGGGACCACACTGTGAGGAGTAGTGGGATAATACTGGGAGGAGTAGTGGGATGATAGGGGGAGGAGTAGTGGGATGACACTGGGAGGAGTGGTGGGATGATACTGGGAGGAGACCATACTCGCACAATTCACCACAGGTGGGTATTAAACTGCGTTCAGGTCTGCGCCGCACAGTTTTATAGATCTGAATATTTTCTTGAATAAGTACATTGTGAGGTCTGTGAGAACGAAATGTTTTAGGATGGAATCTATGCAGAGTTTTATAAATGAGGCCCTGGAGTCTACAGACTTTTTTGAAATGAAATCAAATGAACATCTGAAGGAGGACCAGGAGGACCTTCGTTTCTGAAGGACTAATGTAGATCTGGTTCATGTAAAGGAGATATTCACTGACTATTAATGCTGTAAAGTGGTTTGTGGTGCTACCAGAGATGCTACCAATGCTACTACTTAAATAACAGTATTTAACAAGAAGTGAAGCAGCAAAAAAAAAAAAAATCTAATGGACTGATATTTTCTGTATCAACACATTATATCCAAAACATGATGGAAGTTGACCCATAAATGTTATAATTTTGTGGGCTTCTGCACCAATTGCCCCAATAAAAGCCTGGTTGTAGATTTGAATAATGAATGATGTTATCTTGTGCGTAAACAGCACAGAAACTTATTGACACACTTATTTTCCTCAGTAATGGATTATTTCATGCATCCACATCCTATTAGCTACTAATCAGAAAGATTACTTTATGGTAACCAGTATATTGTCCCCCACTCATGATAGGGATTACAATTATTTCCCACAGACAACCTTCTGATTTGAAGAGACATTAGAAAGAGAGATATACTATAGAATGAATAACATGTTTAACACCAAGTCTCCCTCAACACACTTCCCTTCACCGTATAGTTCTCAATAATGTTTTTATACTGTTTCATATTTCAGCAAAAGAAGGTGGAATCTGTGGACAGATCTCATACTGTTGCCTATGATTGGTTATTATAACTTGTGTATTATTTTATATGTTCTACTTTTTCAGATTATATTAGTATTAATAGTAATTCTGCTTGCTTCCTACTTCTATGCCACTGTTTTGTTCCCAATATTCTATTTATGCTTTTAATTAAAAACTTTTAATTGATTTGATAATATTTGTTACTTGATCTATGTATGTATAAATGATAATTACTGTTAATAGTCTTGTAAAATTAACTTTTTTAATTTCCTGTTGAGAAAACCCTCTAAACATACTGTTAAAAAAAGCAGGTGTAGGTTCAGGTGGTTTACAGAAGAGACCGTGGCACATTTATTAATTTCTCCTCCTTTATTTAGGAGTAAATTCAGGTGTGGTCACTAAAGTCATACAGATTCATCTGGCTCTGTCCAAAAAGAGAGAAAAACAATTATTAGGCTTAAAAATTAGGATGCCATAACCCGAGTATATTGCTTTGATCTTAACTGTACTTCGTCAAGGCAACCATAAGAGCTTTGTGTCTTTATGATGGCTTTGAACTTTTTGAGTGCATTTAAGCGCAGCAGAATTCCATGTTGACCAGTTTACTCAGCAACTTCAGTGAACAAAGACGCATCGAGACACAACTGAATAATTTTCAGCTGCTAAACTTCAGTCTGAAAATATATGGAACATTTTGAGGAGAAACTTGGTGAGTCTTCGGTTTGCTGATCGATCTCTGTTCTCTCAACAAATATTTTATTTCTCTTCACAACCCCACTGCATTATAGTGTTTCAGGCTTTTGGCTTTATTTAGTTTCAATCTGTTTTTCAGGCTCAGTTGTCTTTTAAATTAGTTGTTAATGGTTTTGAGTAGTTTTTATGCCTTAAAGCGTACGGTCTAAACCTGCTGTTTCTAGACAGATCAGTTTTATAATGATTTGGTGCTACATAAATCAAATTGTTTTCAATATTTTACTTATTAACTTTGTTTTAATTTGTTCTCCAAGATTTTCTTCTTCTTCTCTTATCAAAATACACTTTTTTTACCAAACGATTCCGCTCAAGTTTGCCAGGTTGTTTTTGTGCCGGTACCTTAGCTTGGAAGCTTTCCATATTCTGAGCGCTGGTTTGTTCAGAGATGTTGAATCGAGTTAGTCGTGTAGATGGCAACCGATTTCCAACAAAGTTGACCGTTGAGTTGACCATGTGCGCCAACCTAGCTTACACTGCATGCACTCTCAATGTGTATGCCCAGTAGACTTGACTCACCTAGTCTAGTCATGAGGGTGTGGCCGGTTTTTGATTGGTTTCTGCAAAGTGTGCGACATAATGGATAAATTGAACAAACATCACCATAGATGATACATATCACACATCCCCATGTGTAATACCAATAAAATGACTTGACTATGTGCGCCTTAACTCATGAACACACATATTGTTCACATTAATAGAAATATTATTTAACTGAACTAATGTGTCCACATCCATCCTCTGCTCCTCTCAGCTTCTAGTGATTTGATAGCTTTACATATGTCATCCAGTCCACCTGCCCAGTCTGACCAGTTAGAGGTGGGAGCCTTGCTCTCCTCCGAATCTTCCAGCTACCAGGTGGAATCCCTCCTGGGGCAGGGCGCATTCGGAAAAGTTGTACAGTGCACAAGGATGAGCGACATGAAGAGAGTCGCCATCAAAATGATAAAGGATGAGGTGTACTTACAAGAGCAGTCAGAGGAAGAACTGGTAAGAAAAGACAGTCGGTTGACTTTTGCACAGTGGTTCCATCAACTGTATTTGAGGAGATATTTAGAAAATAAAATTATTTATCCCCAGGTGTTGAAGAAACTGAGATCTCTGGACCCGGACAAGTGCAACATCGTTCGCTGGTACCAGTCGTTCTTTGACATGGGACACTATTGCCTGGAGTTTGAGGAACTTGACAAGAATCTTTATGACTTCATGAAGGAGAGAAACTTCCAACCTCTCCCTGTGAAGGAAATTAGACCAATTGTCCAGCAGGTATGTGCTCCTGCATTTCTTTATCATCGATTAACAGTTAAAAAATGATTTCTGGTGCTGTAAATTAATACGTTTAATAACTTTTCAGATCGCCAATGCACTCGACCACTTGAGCGCTGCCAGAATTGCACACGCGGACCTCAAACCGGAGAACGTGATGTTGGTGAATCACAGAGAGGAGCCTTATAGAGTCAAAGTGATTGACTTTGGCCTGGCCCGTGATGTATCAACCGCCAAATCGACCACATACATCCAGACCCGTTATTACAGGTGAGACCTGGACACATGTTTGATCTCTTAAAGTTCTATTGGTGGCTGAAAAAGTGGAAGAACATAAATATCCTGTCTCTGCAGATCCACACCCTCTGGGAGGGGTTTTACAGCAGAACTAGTAGAAGTCACAGCTCTGGACGTTGAGTTAAATGCCTGAATTGTTCGTTTGTTCTCTTTCAGGTCTCCAGAGGTTATCTTGGGGGCTCATTTCACAGAGGCCATAGATATGTGGTCTCTGGGCTGCATAGCTGCAGAGCTGTTTCTCGGGGACCCCCTGTACCCCGGCAACAGCGAATATGACATGGTAAGAAATACTCACACTTTACGTTTTTATACATCACACAACCTGTGGATATTTTTACATATTTGATAGGAATGAACCAGCTAAAACTCTCTTAAAGTTTTGGACCTGGACTCAAAGTGGAGCTGGACAAGTCTTAATGGGGCCCTAAGCCCTAACCTACATTGAAACCTAGCTAGCGAGCTAATGTTAGATTAAAACCTGGTTAGTGAGCTAATGTCAGATTAAATCCTAGCTAGTGAGCTAATGTTAGATTAAAACCTGGTTAGTGAGCTAATGTCAGATTAAATCCTAATGTTAGCTGAACATATCTTGATTGAAACTAAGCCTGTTTGGAATGTCTATTTTGTTGATGAATGTTATGTGGGACATTTCAAGTGCTCTTGGGGCCCCCTGGTGGCCTTGGGAGCCCCAAGTAACCAGCTGGGACCCAGTATAATTTGATGTGTTGTCTTCAGATAAGGTACATAGTGGAAACACAGGGTCAGCCACCAGACCACGTCCTCAACTCTGGTTTCAAACAGGGTACTTTCTTCCAGAAAGACCGTAACTCTACCACGAGGGCCTGGAAACTCAAGGTAACACCACTGCTGATGAGTTACTCTTTCTATCTCACATTTCTATCAGAATACCATTGTTATCTGCCTGTTTGTCCAGTTTTACTGTACTGTGAATGTCATTGCTAACAACAACACTGTCCATTCAGACCAAAAAAAAGTACAAAAAACAGACGGGGATTGAGCCAACGGAGAACAGGACGAAGAAGTTGAGCTCGCTGGATGACCTCCTGCACGTAGGTTCCTTTTTTTCAACCATTCACATGAAAACAAATGGAATAAAACCTGTATCTGAAGCATAACAGACTCAGAACTGTCCAGGAGAGGTTTTATTCACCACTGGTGGTGATTGAAGATACCCCTGACCTTTATTGTTGTGTTCTTATCTTCCAGATTCAAGTCATAAATCATAATAATTATGAAGATGCAGCAGCAGAAACGGCCGATGTGTTACTCTTTGTGGAAATGCTAAAGGGAATGCTTCAGCTCGATCCTGCCACACGGATGACACCCCGTCAGGTGCTGGAGCACCCATTCATTAGTATGAGCTACATAGACAACCAGTACCGCCTCAGCTCCCAGTAAGACATGCACTGATTTTATTTGATGGTTCTCATGAGATGATGTTCTCCATTAATGTCTGACTAGAACGTTTGTTGTAGACTTTGTGATGATGTCATCTGATGGAATGATGCGTTGTTTTCTAGTGTTCGGTCCTCCGTTGACCTCATGGGCATCTGTCAGGACACCCAGGCGTCTGACAGTCAGGAAGCTGTGGACTTGTCTTTGCAGCAGCTCTGCAGCCCTGGTACCACTCAGCCGGTTCTGCAGAACCTTTCTCCTCCTACTTTTAGTCCTCCTCGTACTCCTCGTATTCCTACCGACACGAGGAGCGACGCCAGTCCACCCCTCTTCCTCAGCCCACATCCCTGCACTGAATCCCTGGACACAAGTCCAGCCAGGTCAGGGACAAAAAGAAAGGTTGATCATGAAGATGGGACTCCTCAGTCTAAAAGATTCAGGTCTACATGGCACAGGAAAGCTCACCTACATCGATCACATCATCATCAGTAAGTGTTCAAATTTAGAAGCTGTTAGATTAGTTTGTTGTTTTTCTCCAATTATTTAACCTATGACTTATCAAATGACAGGAGAAGTGATTCAGATCCATCCCCATGCACCAGCAGCCATGTCCAAACCGATTCCATCCAGCTTGGCACTGCTGTGAGGAGCAACTCGACTGAACCCGTCCATCCCAATGACAGCCCGACATCCCTTCACCAGCAGCCTGACCAGAGCTGCATCAGGCCGGGGATGAAGAGGAAAATTAGTAATTGTGAAGAACATGATGAGGGTCAACAAACAAACTTTGACCAAAAGAGGAAGCGGGTCCGCATAAGCGATGAAGCTCTGCCTACCACATGCAGCCAGACCCGGACCGACCACGGGTTGATGGGAAGACGGCAGATGATGAAGACTCCGATCAAAAGGAAAAAAAGGCGGTTGGATAGATGAAAAAGTAGCAGTGACATTTCCAGGGAATGAATGAATGGCTGCTTTTAAGATCTGACTGCTTGTAACATCAGCATGTATACAGTATAGATATATATGTATATAATAAAGAAATAATATTTAAAAAACCTTTGGTCTTAATGTGCATTATTATCAATGACTTTGGGTTAAGTTCACTGGGAGGTTAGTTGAGTAACTTGGTTTAACAGTGTTTGACTTTGTTCTGAGAGAGTGCAGAGTATAACTGGACGAGTTGTCCAAGCAGGTATCCTTGATGGGATAATGCCTGCTGCAGGTGTGTGATGTCTGTGTCTGAGCCTGCTGGGCCCATGATGGTCAGGCCGTTCTATTATGTTTTTTCAGAGTTGTCTGACCCAAAATGCAGAACTCAGAGACACAGAGACAGATGAAAGGTTTAAACAGGTTTACCGAATGTTTGGCAGAATAATGCAAAGTGCAAAGAAATGCTGAATGAATGATGCAAAGTACAAATAAATGTGGATGTAGAATCACTGGGCTGAGAGCAGACTGGCAGGTGATAAATCCTCTGGACTCGCAACTCAAGAAACACTTCTCCTCCAGGACACGGCAGAAGCAGTGGAGAGAAGCACGAATCTGAAGCACAGGAGAAAAGGTCAGGAACGAGCAAACAGACTGGAACAAACCTGCAAAAAATCACTAATTGAGTCACAACTTCTCCAGCCTTTTGTTGCCACTGTCCCAACTTTTTTGGAAATGTGGTTTTAATTCAGTGTCAATCAATAAGTCAATCAACCTCTTCTCCCAAGGATGTTGGATTGCTGCTGGCTAAATATCAGAACTGTGCACAAATTCAAGAGAGCTGTGCCCGTTGGAACGGTGATCATCAAGAACCTCCTGGAGACCATCGACAGCAAGGCTCTGAATGACATCATGTCCTTTTTTTGGCAACGTTCTTTCTTGCCAGGTAGGAGACGAGTGTCTGGTCTCATATCTAATCTGAAGCAGGGCTATGGTCGACAGTCATTGTTGGAGCATAGTATTGTGACTCTGAAGGTCTAATTACAATGTGTGTGCTTAGCCTGTTTCCCAATGCAAAGAACATCACAATAGTTGGACTATAAAGTCAGTGTTCATGTACTCTTACTGTGTGTGTGTGGGTCCTAAAAGTAGCATGTGTGTACTTCCTTTCAGGTGGTTTCCAATGGCTCCAGAGGCTACGCTGTCGTCCGTTTCCAGACCCAGGAGGCAGCCGACCGAGCCATTGATAGACTGAATGGCTTGATGTTCAACGACCAACAAGTGTGAGTGAATGTTTGAAGTTGTTTTAAACCGTTTTGGTACGAACTCTTTGTGTAGTGAAAAAAACAGTTGTATTAATATCACAGCTGGTCTCATTCAAGGCTGTACAGTGATGCTTGATGCAGAGATGACTGGATAGAGTTGTACAGTGTGCAATAATACTTAGAGTAAGCTTGATGATGCTTAAGTAGCTCATAAAATGTACTGAAAATACATAACTGGCTTTACAGCTTTGATGAGGAAAACATTTACTTATTTCTGTAATTAATGATGTTAATATGTATTAAAATTCTGCCAAATGTCCATTTTAAATTGCAGATTTGTGGTTCGCTTCAGTTCAAGCATGGTGCCACAACCACAGCCTGTTGGTCCCAGGAGGCCTGCCCTTCAGGTGCCACGGAGGATAGCTGCTCACCTTGCAGGTCAGTCACCTCCACTCAGTCAATGATCTAACAGATACAGCTCAGCTATATGTCTGCTGATTGAGTCTTTGTGTTGATGTTTCTGTCCCCTGTTGACTCCTCTTGCAGCAATTCAAAACATGGCAACCCGCCCCCCTCGTCCTGCATCAGTCGCTCTGGCGGCTGGAGTTCCACAGCAGAATGGAGGAGTTGGTGACACCCAGCAGCAGACAGCTGTTCCTCGGATCGTTGCCCAGCTTGCTGGTCAGTCACCTCGACTCAGTCAATGATGTAACTACCCAACAGATACAGCTCACTTATATGGCTGCTAATTCAGTCTCTGTGTTGACTCCTCTTGCAGCACTTCGTAACATTGCACCCCGGCGCCTTCGTCCTCCAGCTACTGCACCCGTTGCTTCTGTGGGTGGAGTCCCACAGCCGACTGAGGCAGCAGGAATTCGCAACACCCTACAGTTGATGCCTGCTCGATTGCAGGCCATCATGCAGCAGGTAGGAGACTTTCTCTTTAATACACAGGAAAGGTGGATCTTGTGGTCCCAACATGATGTTATGGTTTTGCTGACATTTAACATTTTTCTTTCTAGGATATGACGGCTCCTGCTGCCTGATCAGAAGAGGACTTCGACTTCAGCTGCTGCTCCATCAGGAACTTTTTACATGTATATATAGATATATTAGATTATTAGACATATTTCAATATATATTTAAAGAATGCCTTTTTGTAATTTTAACCTTTTTAATATTTTATCTTAGACCTTTTCTTCCTTTTAAGACTTTAATTGTAAATGTTAGTAATATAATGGTAGTAATTTTTAATAACTTTTGTCATTTTTATTCAGTGCACATTATTTAATAAGTATTGTATAAATAGACTTTATTGTTATTATATTACTATTCTAATAGCTGTTATTGTTATTGTTGTTGCACGTCTGTGTCCCTGTCCCTCGCTCCCTCTCTCTCCACCTGTCCTCCCCATCTCTCTCTCTCTCCCCATCTATCTCCCCCTCCTCATCTATCTCCCCATCTCTCTCTCTCTGTCTCTCTCACCCCAACCGGTAAAAGCAGAGGGCCGCCCACCTTGAGCTTCGGATCTGCTCGATGGTTTCTGCCTGTTAAAAGGCAGTTTTTCCTTGCCACTGTCGCCACTGTCGCCACTGTCACTTTTTCTTCTTGGGTGTAGGATAATTTATAGTTCATAATTTATATTTTTTTATCCATTTTAACCATTTTTAAAGTTTGAATTTTCGCTTTGGTTAAATTTCTATACACCTTTAATTTTCTAAATAAGAATTACTATACTATTAAAAAAATCCAAATTTTCTTTGGTTCTAAATAGGACTGGTTGATACAATACATTCTAGGGATTGTAACAACCAGTCCTATTTAGAGCCAAATTTAATTCTGATAAATTTCTTAATTTGACTAATTATTATTCTATGCATGTTTTTGGTAAGTATAGTATAAATTAATAAATAAATATTATTGTTATAAATATAAAACATTTTGTATGTGTCTGTGTTTGGCTGTTAGAGAAAGTAGTCAGAATAATATGACTGTTCCTATGACTGATGGCAGCTGGATCCAGTTTCTAAATATGTTGGTTCTACTGGTCAAATCAAATTAATTAACAACATTAATAGTAAAGTGGTCAAAAATAATCATTCAAAAAATGAACCTGATGCTCTGAAGATGACCTTCTTCCACTAAAGATGGAGAACTGGACAGGAAACATTTCATTATTATTATTAATCCTTTATTTGAACAGGTTGTCTCATGGAGGTCTGGATCTCTTTTTCAAGAGAGACCTGAGTACAAACAAAAACGAACATATAGATGTAAGACAGACAAACACACAGATAATTTACAGACAGATGTATACATTCCATAATTTAAAGAAAACAATTACAGGTGTGATGGTATTCATACAAAAGTGACTTTTTAAATTGTTCAAATATAGGAAGAGAATGTAACTTCACACATGTTTGAAGTTCATTCCATTTGTATGCAGCGTAGTATTTGAACCTACTTCTGCCAAGTTCAATGTGACCAGGAGGAAGAACTAATGTTAAAATGTCCTGTGACCTGAAACTGTGGATACTGTGTTTAAATTCAACCAGACAGCAGAGGTAACTCGGTACTTTAAGTAGTAGGGCCTTAGAAATAAACCACATGCAATGCTGCTGCCTTCTGTTCGTTAAAGACGACCATCCCACCTTTTCATGTAGGCTGCAAAGGTGAGTGAGGAATGTATCACCTGTGATGAAGCCAAACAGGCTGTGATAAACAAAGCCAAGAGGTTATAATATGGTTTTATTATGATCTAATATAATATGATATAATATAGTGTATTTATAATATAATATAGTATAATATAATATTGTATAGTATAATATATAATATAGTAGAGTATAATATAAAATAATATAGTATAATATTATATTATATTATATACTATAGGCTGCAAAGCTAGCATTATATATTAGCTGTTAGCATTTTGGCTAAATTCCGGCTAAATTAGCCTACAACGCCTAACCAGTGCATAACCAAAGTAAATTGAAAGCTATTATTGAACCATTTGTAGCACATGCATAGATTTGGTATCTTTTAAAAGAAAGGAAACACTCTGGCCCCTGATTGGCCCCTGAAGTGCCCCTGTCCTGTCACTTGTCTGTTTACAACTTGAAAACTTGACTGTGTCAAGTTTTTCTCATCTAAACCGTTGTGTATGCTGAAATATAGTACATAAGTGTTTTCTTTAATGTAAAAGTGTAAAAAAAACCACAACTATTTCATGCATTACATAATTGGAAAAAAGTGTCTTATGTTTTATATTTATTTATGCATCCTAGTTTAAAATTCAATAATTGCTAAACTTTTTTGATGTACAAAATGTGCTTGAGAAAGGCACAATTTGCATAATATATTCAATTATATATGTCTTCACTAAAAGCTATGGAGCCAACAGCAAACAATGAATGACTGGTGAAATATTCTGTGTGTACATCTTACTGAATAAGGAAATGTGCATGAATGTTGGACAAGTAGTTGGCCCCTCTGTAAAAATTGTGGCCCCCTCTATGGCCCCTGATTTAGAAAAATTCTAGATCCGCCACTGTTCCTCCAGGACCGTGATCTTCCCGATATCAGTCTGCTGTACAGGCCATGTATGATGCCTCTGTCTCCAACAGGCGGCGGAGAGACTCGAATGAACAACCTCCTCAGATATTCCATACTCATATTGGCTCCTTTGCTGGTAGGCCTACAAGTCAAAAACAAAATTATTTAATTTTAAACGCTAACTTATTTTGTTCCGCATTTATTCTGCTGGACATCATCAACTCACAAATATCTCAAGAATCATTTATAACCATTAATTAATTAATAACCAAAATCAATACTTTTTCCAGCGGTAGCCTATCTCATTACGCCCATCTTTACTGCGTTCCTTAAACGCAGCACTGATCCAAGATGAGTTCAGGCGACACGCCCACATTAGAACACCTGCAGCATGTGAGCTCGTTAATCCTGGCTTCGCTTTTTACTCTCTATAGATCTACTCGGGGAAAATGACTGAGTCATGATGGAGGTGAGGAACTTCAGCGACGTACTCACGATGTTTTCTAGGGAAAGTCGCTCCTTTGAATAAGGAGAAAATCAACTAATTTCTCCATCTGAAGTGAATGACGGACCTTATGAAAGCCATCAGAGCCTCCTGGGTCTGTCTGAAGCAGAAACCTTTAACCTGTCGTTAGTTAACGTGAGTAAATTGGTTAACATTATCTGCATGCATGGAAAACAAATCAAGCTTTACAAACACTGACTGGGTAATTCGGTCGATCACTGTATTTACTGTAGCGTCTTTCAAACAATCTGCATGCTGTTCAAAGTACTTTACAAACGAGTGATGAAACAAAAGTGGTTAAAGAGGATGTGGAACTAATGTACATCACTAAGAGACTAAAATAACAATAAACGATGGTGGGAGACGAGAAAGATTAACAATAAGACACAACACAAGTAAAGAAGAGTAACAATATTGTGTAAAACAGTAAAATATTGTGAGAAATATGTTAAAACTATAAAATTCTGAAACATTTGATAAAAGTCAGACTAAAAAATGTGTATTAATTTGACCTTTTACCTCTCAGATCCTCTAAGGCTGGTCCAGTGTTTTAGAACATCATGTCTGAAAGCAGCATCACCAAATGTTGGAGTTGTGTTTAGAGCCAGAGGATCTGAGGGGTCACTGGTTCACAAACCGGAAGCATTTCTGGGATACAGTCTGGTCTAATGCCATGTATTGTCTTATCAACTAATCAAATAATTTAAAAATCAATATGAAAACTAACAACAATCAGTGTAGGGACTTTAAAGTAGTAGGTCTTAGTCTGCAAATTTTGAATTAATAGAAGCTGATTTACTGTATTCTTTGGTAGACCAGAACGAACATGACGATAATCGAGGCTTCTAGTTATAAAAGCATGAGCTAGACTGCCTGACATTAGAGATGTTCTTCAAATGTTTAAATGCTTTTATTGTGACACTTCAGACTTGCTTCTTCGCTGGGTTTGAATCCAAGTGACTTTAATTTGAGAGCCAGTTTCTGTCTCTGAGCCTCTGAACCTCAGTTTTATCCTGATTGAACTGTTCTGTGACCTCCAGACCTTTTTTTTAATCTAAAATACAATAGAGCAGAGTGTCATCAGCGTAGCTATGGAAGGAAATGTGTCTCCTGACGACACGGCCCAATTGTAGCATGTACAAATGAATAAGTATTGGTCCTTAATTCAACCCTTATTCTACATGCTACTCCACAGAAAACCTCCTGTTTTTTGGATTAGTGGTCATCTATAGAAACAAAAACATTTCTTTGGTAAAGATATGAGTTTAAACCAATTTAAAACCGTTCCAGATAGAACAGCACGCTCACTTCATTTATCTAAAAGAAGCTGGTGGTCTGCAGTATTTAATGCAGCACTCAGGTCAAGTAGCACCACAACTGTTCACACTGCCAGTAGTGAATGTGTGACTTTAAAATGCACAGTTGAAGGGGTTAAACTGTGGACACAAGTAACCCAAAGTTTTAAATGTGGTATTTTACAGTGTTAATCTATCATAACAGAATTTATAGCAGTTGGAGAACAAAGAACTTTTGCTTTTGCGTTTCTTAATTTTGGACTCGGTGTAATCCTAAATATGCATTTATGTCCATCATTCGTCCATTTAGAAATAATTATGGCCACAGATAAAGTGGTCATAGAAGCCCAGAAGCTGATACTACAGATTCCAGCTAAATGTGGACCCATCGCCGCCATGCAACCCCCAACTACTGCTGCAGGTGTCACAAAGGGGGACTCTGTCTCTGCACCACCTAAAGTCACCCCAGCTGTCCAGAGCCACCATCCTACCTCATCCACAGTCACAGTCCCAGCACTTCAGACTTCCTCTCCAGTAATGGTCATAGCAAAGGTAGCCACACCAGGAGGGGTGAGTGCAAATGGCCAACCACAGCTAGCCAAATCAGCTTTAAGCCAGGTGGCCTCCATGAGCCAGACCACAACCCCAGGAAGGACGGTGATGATAGCAGTACCAAGAGCAGCGTCTCCACAGACGGTCACTGTGGCCCAAAAGCTCCCTGCCAATATCCAGATACCAGCAGGTAAGCATCACCACACCACTGTCTGTCATGTAGCTGCTTCTTTTATTACCTTATATTTTTGTGTTCAGTAGACTATGTTATTCTATATTTATGTTTAATTATCTGATGCAAGCTGTATCTGCACTATGTCTGGCTCTTGATTTACTCAAACACATATGTTACCCAACATTCTCTCTTTGTAGGACATATCAATTGGTTACAGAAGAATGTAGGGCTGCACATTATTCCAATATTTTATCACAGGGCAGCCATTGTCAAGTAGGCCTGAGGCAAATGAACTCCAACATTTCATGCTACAGCTTTTCTGCTGCTTAACACAGAAGGAAAACTGTCCTGGTTCTCATCGTCCATGACTGATCTACAATTGAAGGTTTCTTGGATATACAGAGATGGTTGCTGCTGAGTGAGTGACATGCAGGCTCTGCATGCACAGTGAGGGTGTCTCAGAGCTGCCAGTGAATGCACCAGTTATGCCCACAGCATCAGATTTCATTACTGTAGCCAGCTTATGGTAAATATATATATATATATATATATATATATATATATATATATATATATATATATATATATATATTTATATATATATATATTTATATATATATATATATATTTATTTATTTATTTTATTTTTATATATATATTATATATATTATTGGTCAGTTTGATTGCTTACAGCCCTCTTCCTTTAAAACTCACTGAAAAAGATCATTTTTCAGTCATCTGTTGAAATGCAGTAGACAGTTATATCTGTGTTTGACTGGCCTTTATATTCCAGAAAAGGAAACTAATCTGATGTCAGTTTTTAACATCGTGCAGCCTTTGTAAAAAGTGATTTTCTGTTTCTGCAGGTATGATGCTGATCCGTAGTGACAGCGGTCAGCTGATGCTGGTTTCCCACCAGGCTTTGGCAAAGGCTCAGCAGGGCCCAAGAAGCACCAGTGCTCAGGCAACCAAAGTACTGGCCCCACAGGTGTCTCTGTGCTTCTGTTTTTAAGTGAATGCTGAATACATCTTATTGGTACCCCTGATATCTAAACTAGCTGCCATGTCTGGAATTCAGGTATCTGTAGCAGCTGGAAATAAAATTAATGAGAAGGTGACTGTGATCAGGATGGCAGCCCCTCCCAGTTTCCAACCAGCGCCAGTTCAGAAGACGGCTGTGGTAAAGGTAAGAGTTGGTTTACAGTAACTCACAGCAGGTCATGTGATGTTTGATCGTTTTCATGGTTGGTGCAAACGACCTCACCTGTCATAAATAATGATAATGGTCACTATTCTGTCACCAGTGTCATTATTTGACAGGTGAGGTCATTGTTTTATGGTTTCATACCGTTATAGAAGGTGTTAGGGAGCTAAAGAAACAAAAGTCTGAAGCTGTCGTCGCAGCCCTGGGCTCGACTACAGGAGTTTGAAAATCTGAACCATCCTAAAAACCAACAAGGACGAGTCCTCGAGGACGGATACTCAGCTTCTAACAAATGTGGGGACAAAGTATCATAAAGGAGGAAACATGTCCAACTAGTTCACCATCTTCGCCATCACCATCATCATCATCATCATCATCATCCCTCCGTCAGGACCACATGTCCCATTCATGATGACTTTAGTGCCTAACAAAGAACATTGATACGACTTGAGCGAGTCTCATTTCACCAGTGTGTACATGTATATCACCTTAGCATTGTTCCCTTTTATCACTGCTTCATTTTGGAATGATGGATTATATTGTGTTTTTCAGGTTATTGGTGTGTCTCCTAAACAAGCTGCTGGACAAACCCTCAATGCTGCGGGACAAACC
Organism: Chaunax sp. Z400; assembly: GCA_037577475.1. Taxonomy (NCBI): domain Eukaryota; kingdom Metazoa; phylum Chordata; class Actinopteri; order Lophiiformes; family Chaunacidae; genus Chaunax; species Chaunax sp. Z400. The sequence continues at coordinate 2,963,115 of CM075188.1, read as the reverse complement.
CTCAATGCTGCGTCTGACCAGGCGAGGCAGCCTCGCATCCAGGTGGTTGTCACAGAAACCAAGAAGGAGCCACCAGCCACCTTTACTGAGGTGAGTCCAACCCGTCCCAGCTCTCACCAGCATCCTCAGTTTGGATTTTCAGTGTGAGATAAGCAGGGCGTCTATCGGCTATCTGGATTAAATAAACCCGGGCTCAGTAACCAGGATATGACCTTATCCCGTTTTTGAGAAACCCGAAAACTCTAGCTGGAATACTCCCAAAGAAAATCTGGATACTAGTACATGTATAGGTCTTGTCCTGGATTCTGACAGCTGTGCATCACTGCACAGGCACCGAATGATGAGAATCCTCTGGACCAAATGAGAGTAAGTCTCTGTCGGAGCGGGAAGACGAAGGAAGGGAAGAGAGAAGAGTGTTCAAGATTGATCGTAACCCCTTTTTATTTTTGACGTGATCTGGATGGTTTACTGACTGGGTAACTTAAGTACAGCAGTGAAGTTACTGAATGTCCGACTGTCTGCAGTCACACATCTTTCAAACACCAAACGTTACATCTATCGTATTAAACATCATAAGTAGATGTTCCTTCTTTCCTGCCGTCTCCATGGAACGTGGTTTTTAAGGTGAACCTTTTAATGGTGGTCATCTTGGCCAGAGCATAACCTCGCAAACTATACATTCTACCTTCATCCAACTTTATATTTATGTTAACCATATTATGTAGTTGGGCCTTTTGATATTTGGAATTTTATACTCATTTTATTTAGTGTGGTTTCCTTCGAATCATGTTTTAGGTGACTGAAGGGTCAACATCTTGTCTTGACGTATCTTGAAGCTCTACATTCTAGCTTCACCAACCGTCACACATAAATTAACTTTGATATGTAGTTGTGCCTAACATATTTCTACTAATTTGATTGTTTTGAGTTTTCCATGGAAAGATAATTTTGCATCTAAAGGTTTGGTCATCTTCTCCATAGCATATGTGCAAAACAATTCTACTGTTCTAGGCCCACCAAAGGTATAGAACATATGTCATACTGATGCATTTGTTGTACAATGTTTTGGGGGATGTTGTGGGGATATGTCATCTCCAGATGATCAACAGTTTTCATATAGTCGCTGTTTAAACATTGATGTGTCATTTTGCATGAAAGCATAAGAAGAGGGAGACAATAGTGTTACATTTAGACTATTTGTTGTTGTCGTTTCACCAACAGGAGACTCTTGAAAGTGTGAAGAAGTGCAAGAACTTCCTGGTGACTCTGATCAAGCTGGCATCCAGTGACTCCAGGTCTGCTAACATGGCTAACAACGTCAGAGGACTGGTCAAGAGTTTGCTGGTACATCTCGTCATCATCACAGGGACTGCTTTCAGTCTGTAGAACAGGAGAAACATGAAGTCTTCTAATGTCTAATATACATACAGTTATGTATAATATAGAGGCCTTGAAAACAACTTCAGTTTTTAAAATTCTTTTTAAATCTGCATAACAAATTCTTTACTCTGCTTGTTGATAGAAAGTTGACCCAAAAGAAGCTTCTTACTAAAAAGTTGGTCAATTTAACTTGAGATGAGATTTTTTCAGATCCATCTTCTTCTCATGTCCATTTGTAGTTTTTTAATGTTTATCTTTTAAGTTGAAGCTCCACCTTATTGTGTTTTAAACATGATGTTCCAGAGGGCTGTTCTATGAAGCCAGATAATTGTCTTCTCTTTTGCACAAAGGGTGATACTTTTTACCTGAGTTATGTTGTCATGGTAATTATCCCCTGTCATAAAGTGGATGGGGGTCTATAGGAATGGCTTCTGTCCCTCCATGTGTGGAGAATTGTGTGCGTCACTCTTTAAACTGAACAAGTTTTCTTAAAAACTGACAACTGAGTTTGAAATGACTACAGAAAAACTATTTTTAGAGGAGCTCTGGCCCTTAAATGAAAACTTTTCTCTTGCTGCATTGTGTTGCTACATCGTAGGGATGATATGGCTTCAAATGAATATCGCAATTATTTCTAACTGTTTGCGTGATAAATTGAATATGAACAATTCTTTGTTGTGTAGGCTTTGTTCTGAATTGCCCATCTTCACCAGTAGGTGGTGTCGTTGCGTAGGGGCAGGCACTGAGTTAGACGCCTCTGAGGGTCCTTTACTTTTCCTTTTTTACTCTTTCTGGTCTGGACTCTTAACATCTGAGCAGCGTATGCATTCATGAGCAAAAGACCACTTATGACTGTTCAGGATATCATCATTGATTAAAAAGGAGGTGAAGAAAGCTGAGATCCCTGTTCCCATGGCGATCTCTGTTGTAGATGAAGAAACAGCCTAAGTTTTGTCACCCTTTGATTTCCAATAGGCTTTTTTTGCATCAGATTTTTTTTACATTACATGGTCCTCTCACTGCTTCCTCTAGGACCACCACCTTCAAGGACGGAGAACATTTAGTGTTGGCAACAGACGGAAGTCTCTATTCATTTTGTATTAGGGGCTGTTGGTTCATTATTTATGACAGGACAAGGTGTAAAACAGGGGAGGCACTTCAAATAATTTTTTACCCACCGGCAAATGACTTATGTTTTTTTAAAAATTTTGGCACAGGAAAAGGATATACAACTTTAAATGGTTATATTTTCTATATATGTTAAATCCGTATTTATATCTGTATGGTGACTGGACTCTACAGTGGGCAGCTCCACAATTACCATGGGGGACGGATGATTACCCAGATTTACTTTACTTACTTTACTTACTTCACTGATCATCACCTGATAGTCACACACTTCAGTCAGACTTACTACAGTCTAAAACACACGGAGCTACTCAACCTATTAAATGTTCAAGCTTTATGTTAACATCAGCTACTTCCATGCTGAACTATTTATCATTTCACTTCATTCATAAATATATGCACATTAGAAACAAGCATCGTGTGGAAGGGAATATTGATGACTGTCTTCTTTAGGGTGGAGAACTAAATTTGTGAGAAATGTTTATATTCTGAGATCTAATTGTTTTAACATTTAGATATCTTACACATCAGTTTCCACTACAATGAGATTTCAGGGCAATTACAGCTACAAAAAAATGATCAAAAATGGAGAGGTGGAAATCAGTATGTAGTTTTCTTCTTCATAGGTCTAATTCACAGTGATGTCTTCAGTCCAGATGTTAATGGTATATGTATTTCATTTTATTTACAGTACCTTGTTGGCCAACACGATGCTCCATTAAGACATTGACATTTCTTTATTATCCTGATATTATCGTCATTCACCGTCTTACCTTTTTAACTGAGTTTTGTGGTTACATTTCATTTGAGGTCATGAGGGAAAGAAACTAAGTAGTTAAACTCCCTTCATTGTACAAACATCTTGTAACACAAATGTATTGACTTTTACTTCCTAAAATATCTCTCCATGTTTTACCCATCAGGAAGGAAAGCTTGAAGCAGAGGAGTTTACACAACAGCTCTATCGTGAGCTGAAGTCGACTCCACAGCCTTGCTTGGTTCCTTTTCTCAAGGTGACACACATTCAACACATTTTTAGTTACTTCCTTGGACGTCTGCTGGTCCTGGAAACTCTCAAAATGTCTAAGGTTACGTCCAAACTACCAGGATGAAGTGACTCAAATCAGAGTCACTGTGTGAATGCAAAACATCTTTTTCAAATCTGATTTGAGTTCATTTCATATGCCGATTTGTGACCATAAAACATTAAAGACAAATGTCAGAATTCATGTGGCTTTCTACATATATGCATGCGCAGAGCGCCGTCGTCATCAGCCAGAGCCGGTAACACGGCTGAGATGACGACGACGACAACAGTCAGTGGAAGGATGGAGACGGTGGGGATCTGACTGATATTTGCAGAAACGCAAGCGTTCGAGTAGGACTTGAAGGAACAAAACCGTACCTAAGAAATGTCAATACGGGGGTCACAAAAGAACATGGTTACAATGCCCAAGGAAAATCTAAAGTCAGGGATGTGAAAGACGTGAACCAGTGTAGTGGTCGCTCAGCGGGTTTACTCTATGAGAAGCTCCAAAGAATTGTGGGGGACCAGCCCTCCTGTTCTCTTGTCTTGTGTGGAAGAAGAGAGTGAAGAGAGCAGTAAGTAGAAAAAGGTTTGTAGTTCTACTCATGGTATCATGTTACATTACCCTTAAGGTCCCAGTTCTACATACAATAATAAACATACATACGATCTTTATCATTACTGTTTTTATTATGTCTACATAACCAGGTTTGTGTGTAATGTAAGTAGTTCATGAGGAACTGCAGTAAACATCTAACAGAGGAGAGGTTTTCAGATGAAAGGTCACATTTTATTCAGCTTTAATGTGATCAGGTCTGCATGTTTTCCAGTCACTTTAGGAATGTTTAAATGTGTGTGTGGGTTTGGTTAACGTGGTACTAGAGAGAGAATTATTCAGGTGGTTTGTGTTGAACTGATGCTCTCTCTAACCTCACATTGCAGCATGAAGGACCTGGAGCTGCCTGCAAGTCTACTGCTGCCTGGAAAGGCAGACTGACTGCATGTGAGTCTCTGTGGAGATGTGAGGAATACATCTGGAGTTGCAGGTCAAGCGTTCCAGTTTTTTGAAAGACTGTTTGCAGTGTGTTCTGTATATTACAATACAAATTGCTCAACATTACCAGATTTGCAAGAAAGCAGGTTGTTATAACATAACATATTTTACTAATCTATATCTAAGTATATGCTACGTTTTGCATGTCGTTAAGCTGCAAAAAGTGAATCATTGAGTATAAATACATATTGTCTTTAGTGTAGAATTTTCACGAAAGATTTGAATATGAATGAATAAAGGATCACAAGAACAACAACAAATGTGTTTTTTTGCATTTATCAGCTGCCTTATCTAAAAAAGCACATTTTACTTGCTTTTGAACAATAAAAATAATATAAATAAATAACTGCAAGAACAATGATGATGTTTTTCATTTTTTCCTAGAAACCTTCCCAATGATTGTACACATCCATTCCATTTGTTAGTTGCCTGTATAAATGTTGTGTAACTGCTCACCTGATTTGCATTTGTGCCTCATTGTGTCTTCTGTCAAGGCAAGTTGTCGCTTCAGCAAATTCCACATTTCCCGTCTCCTTATCAGGAGTGCAGCACACAATGATGGTGGAGACTGCAGAAATGTCAGCATCAAACCTTTTTGCAAGGCACTTTGTCTGCAGAAGGACTTTCATGTTCACATCCATTTTCTTCACTATTGTTTTGAAATGCATGCCAAACACTGAAACTGATTTTATTTCTGCCGTGTGACAGACAAGTAGATCTACAGGTGTCCATAGCAAGTAAAAAATGTCAGACTTTAATTATGATAAACATACATTTTATCCCAGTACAGGATTAGAGCCAAACAAAACTTAATCAGGACATTGTGTCAACATCTGGTCATATTTTAGTCATTTTAATGTGTTTAGTTTTTTCCCCAAAGCAAATGAATCGTTTTCTGAACATAGTTACTTATAGTTGGACTTTACTTAGTTACTGGATGACTTTTTAAGGACAGATCATTTTTCTTTTTAATAAAATAAAGTAGCTCATAAACATCTTAAGGATTTTAGAGGCAAAATGTAGTTTGGTTAATGGCATGACTTCCTCTCATTCTTCTTTTCCTCATTGCTAACAGAAAAGTCTTCCTGCTGTACGTTGCCTTACTCCAGACCCTCAGTTATTCATCCAGCAGGCTTCAACCTCCACTCCAAACCCCACCATGAAGCAGTCCAATGCAGATACAAGGCAGCAGGTAAAGAAATGCTGTTCAGTCCTCTGTGATGAGCAGTGTATATTTTACTATGGGGAAAACCTGTAATGATGATAAATGTGAGGAACATTAAAGGGGACATGTATTGAAAAACTTTTTCAGTGCTTGTGCACATTTGGGTAAGTGAATCAACCAACCCACAAACTTAAATGCAGCAGTTTGTTTTAAAATAAAAGAGCCACCTTCAACTCCCCATCCGGATTTTGCTCCCCTTCATGCGTTCTGTAAGGTTCATGCTCATTTGAACAATACAGCCTCACGTCTGAGTATCTCCACCCACGAGAACTACTTTTGCAAAACTTATGTTTTTCCTGCAAGGGCCAGACTCACAAGTTGTTGGTGGACATGTTGATGGACCAGAACTAAGTCTGCTTCCACAGACCGACACAAGTCATCACATTTCTCCCCAGCCTCAGAGGACATAGAGCTGAGGGGATTAACTTTATTTTAGATGTAAACCTCCAGGCTACAGGAGCTAAGTTGTGGACGCTGCAGCAAATAGCGTCAACATTAACTTTATTAAATGATTGTTATCACGACGAAGCTCATCTTCATCCCTCATACGTAATGTGAGAGCAACATGAGAGATTATATGTGGATGTCTCTGCTGATTTTATAAATTCATCAGAAATAACACTGCCTGAAGGGGGATCACCGACACCCCCCCACCCCACCCCAGACCTCTGGTCTGCAGGAAAAGTTAGAGTTGTGTTGTAGCACTTAGGTAATCAGGAGTTAGCAACATTAGCATGTTCTGTAAAGGGAAAATGTGCTTTACATCTGCCTGTAATTTGGCATACAGACATTTTAATGTTAAACTCTTATCTTCATATTAATTTCTCTTTGTTAAAAGAAGAAAAATTCGTGGCAATAAAGTACAAAAGCATGTGATGTGTCTATAAATCATGCTTAAATGTTTTGATAGTCTTTTTTGGGGGGAAATTTGAAAAAAGAAAATCCATCATTTACTCTTCTTCATCACTCTTCTATAATGGTTCATCAGCCTTTCGCCCCGACACCCAGATTGATGACAGATTTGCACGTTAGGATCGTTTCGGGCCACCATCATAGTTTCGTCTGGCTTTGCCCTGTCCAGCTATATCTCACCTGTCCAGCTATATCTCACCTGTCCAGCTATATCTCACCTGCCCAGCTATATCTCACCTGCCCAGCTATATCTCACCTGCCCAGCTATATCTCACCTGTCCAGCTATATCTCACCTGTCCAGCTATATCTCACCTGTCCAGCTATATCTCACCTGTCCAGCTAACCTGTCCAGCTGTATCTCACCTGCCCAGCTATATCTCACCTGTCCAGCTATATCTCACCTGTCCAGCTAACCTGTCCAGCTGTATCTCACCTGCCCAGCTATATCTCACCTGTCCAGCTATATCTCACCTGTCCAGCTATATCTCACCTGCCCAGCTATATCTCACCTGTCCAGCTATATCTCACCTGTCCAGCTATATCTCACCTGTCCAGCTATATCTCACCTGTCCAGCTATATCTCACCTGTCCAGCTATATCTCACCTGTCCAGCTATATCTCACCTGTCCAGCTATATCTCACCTGTCCAGCTATATCTCACCTGTCCAGCTATATCTCACCTGTCCAGCTATATCTCACCAGCTCAGCTATATCTCACCTGTCCAGCTATATCTCACCAGCTCAGCTAACCTGTCCAGCTATATCTCACCTGTCCAGCTGTATCTCACCAGCTGTATCTCACCAGCTGTATCTCACGAGCTGTATCTCACCAGCTATATCTCACCAGCTATATCTCACCAGCTATATCTCACCAGCTATATCTCACCAGCTATATCTCACCAGCTATATCTCACCTGCCCAGCTGTATCTCACCTGCCCAGCTGTATCTCACCTGCCCAGCTGTATCTCACCTGCCCAGCTGTATCTCACCTGCCCAGCTGTATCTCACCTGTCCAGCTGTATCTCACCTGTCCAGCTGTATCTCACCTTTCCAGCTATATCTCACCTGTCCAGCTATATCTCACCTGTCCAGCTATATCTCACCTGTCCAGCTAACCTGTCCAGCTATATCTCACCTGTCCAGCTAACCTGTCCAGCTGTATCTCACCTGTCCAGCTATATCTCACCTGTCCAGCTGTATCTCACCTGTCCAGCTATATCTCACCTGTCCAGCTGTATCTCACCTGTCCAGCTATATCTCACCAGCTATATCTCACCTGTCCAGCTATATCTCACCTGTCCAGCTGTATCTCACCTGTCCAGCTGTATCTCACCTGCCCAGCTGTATCTCACCTGCCCAGCTGTATCTCACCTGCCCAGCTGTATCTCACCTGTCCAGCTATATCTCACCTGTCCAGCTATATCTCACCTGTCCAGCTATATCTCACCTGTCCAGCTATATCTCACCTGTCCAGCTATATCTCACCTGTCCAGCTATATCTCACCTGTCCAGCTATATCTCACCTGTCCAGCTATATCTCACCTGTCCAGCTATATCTCACCTGTCCAGCTATATCTCACCTGTCCAGCTATATCTCACCTGTCCAGCTATATCTCACCTGTCCAGCTATATCTCACCTGTCCAGCTATATCTCACCTGTCCAGCTATATCTCACCTGTCCAGCTATATCTCACCTGTCCAGCTATATCTCACCTGTCCAGCTATATCTCACCTGTCCAGCTATATCTCACCTGTCCAGCTATATCTCACCTGTCCAGCTATATCTCACCTGTCCAGCTATATCTCACCTGTCCAGCTATATCTCACCTGCCCAGCTATATCTCACCTGTCCAGCTATATCTCACCTGCCCAGCTATATCTCACCTGCCCAGCTGTATCTCACCTGTCCAGCTGTATCTCACCAGGCCCACATTGGCCGGATCCCACCTCAGCCATAGCAACATAGGAAATGAAACTGCTGCACACAACATCAAATGAACAGAAGATTTTTATTTTAATTTGGAGAAAAGCTGTCTGTAATATTTTTCTCATCTTCTTTTGTGGACATAAATAAATAGATAAATATATGTTAGTGTTTTACAATGTTGGTGTCTCCTTATCGTTTCGTCTAGCTATGGGAAAAAAGGCTGCAACGAATATTTTTTGTCACAGTTTTAGTGAATGAAATTGACACGAGGCTATGACAGCACAGCAAATGAATGAATCTCTGACAGTGGTCCAATCTGGCCCATAATTCACATTATTGATAAGAGTCCCAGGAGGAAGTCACCGACATGCCAATATGCTGTTATGGTGATAGCACCACCTGCTGCTAACAGGAAGTAAACCCTCTGTAATAAACATCATCTGATTTACGTTAAATGTTCATAGTGGGGTCTTCAAATAATTTACTGCAAAAGAACGTATAATTAGTGCCATATGATACACAGTGTGTAAGTGTGTGCATCACACCTTAAACTGAACACATTTTCTAAAAGAAATGTTAAGTGGAGAGCTTAATTTGTACTGTAATACACTGACTTAAAGAATTACTGCCAAAAAAAGCTCTTGATGGAGTTATGGCCCTCGATTCAAATGTTGCACTTTGCACATAGTTTTCATGTGAGCAAGTTTTGTCAAAAGCTGTAGAAGATTGAGGAATACATTTCTCTGATCATCAACTGATCGTTGCATACTTCCCTGTCTAACATGTGCACTAGTAATACTACAGTCAGGGAACTACTCTGCTCATTAAATGTTAAAGCTTTATGCTAATATTAGCTGCCTCCATGTCAAACTCATATTTATTTTGACACTTTAATTTTATAAATCAGTTATCGTCATTTCACTTCATTCATAAATGTTGTCTTTTTACAAAATGTGCACGAGACACAAGCACCATGTGGCAATATTGATGATTATATTTTCTTGTTTCTGTAGCTCATATGTTCAAGAAGGCATCCAAATGAAATATCAAACACTCTGTCATGGTTTGTCTGACGATGACTCTGCTACCCTGTAGCTTCATAAAGATTCTCTGTGGTGTAACCTGCTAACCAGCAGTGAGCTGAAATGTGCTCAACAATGTTGTCAAAAGACTAAGATGTTCAGGTGAAACAGATGTAAAGCTGGGTGTCATCGACGTCACACGGTATATAAATGCCTCATTTGGGACCAAGGCTTAATGATTGCCTGTAAAATGCAGGTTATCCAGCAGCCTGGAGGAGGGACTCTGAGACCCGGGTTGACGACATTACCGCTGTCAAGACATTACATAACTAAGAGCAGCAGACCTTTCCCCAAACACACAGTGGTCCAGTCAGGAAAACACTTAACAGGTAACTTTTATCAGGAACATCGTAATGCTAGAAAGTGTAATGATGCATTCATGTGGTGTCAAAATAGTCGGAAAAATGAGTCTGACTGGAAAATTCCTATTAATGCCATCTCATGTTGGAACAACAACTCGGCAACTGTGATATCTGCAGAAACATAGCAGTGGAAAGTAAATGTTTGGTTAATTGTTGGAAAAGTTGAATTAATTCACATATTGAATATCAATATTTTGCACACGTGCAATTTGAGTCATGGTTTTAGGTTGCAGCTGATGAGTGATATAGTTATAAATGTAATTTATAGTATTAACCCTCATAACAAGTCAATAAAGTAATATTTTAGTGGTTTTAGAGAAACATCGCTTTGTAAAACTTCAAACATCTATCAACGTGTTATTTAAACGTCCTTAGCAATAAAATACAACACATCGTCTTTGTAGCGTGAACACACCAATGACAGAAGAGAGACCATGTAAACGCAACATCAACACAATAAGAACACATTTCAATTAGAATGCAATCAGACTTCATTAAGTCCTCCAGCTCCTCCCACTCTGATGCCTTTCTGCTGGTTGGGATTTAAACATTGCAGACAGATTTTAGACAACATGGTTTATAAATACCACGTGTAGACAGAAGATGTTTAATACCAGGTGGAGACGAGGTCTATGGAAGCCGTTCACAATGGGCTGCAATCACAAGTTCTTCAAACTTAGACTTTTATTCACACAGACACAACTTTGCCAATTGAAGCTCTACTCTTCAAATAACTTGTTTCTCTTTCTACAGGAACTTATTGGATTAAACACCCTTTCACTCAGGATCCATCTCGGTCCATCAGATATGCGTTTCAGGACAGTTCAGGATCCTACAAGTAAGACATACTGTTGACATTTTTCACACTTGAGGTCTAAAGCTGGCACAAAGCAGAGCTATTGATTGGTGTGTTCATCCCAGAGAAGATGATGACATCAATGATGTGGCCTCCATGGCTGGAGTCAACCTGAGAGAGGAGAACGCTCAGATCCTGACCACCGTGGTCGGCTCTGTGGTTCAGTCCTGTCAGGATCCACCTTTCTTGTCACCTAACCCGGTCCTCAGCCGAATCCTTCATTCAGGTACCACCAACACGTGACCCAACACTTCATTTAACAGTCTGGGACTAAAGCATTCATAACGTCAGTGTGGATGTTCTGTGACCTTAGTCCACAAAACATTTCTGGAGCTTCACAGCAGAACAATATTACAGCATTCTGCTGAACAACGTGAGAAGATGGGGACTTGTTCTAAAACGTAAACAAAAACAAACAACTAAAAACAAAGTGATTCCATATTAGGATTACGATAGTATGAGGGTTCCATGAGATGATAATCATCTCATCACAGTACCACAGTATACATTTCACTATTATTATTATTTACAAGGAACCACGAAGGAAAGAAAAGAGAATTTTTTATTTTATATTATATTTTATATTAGTGATTTCATGGAACTTTTTTTTAAGTGGAAGAAGTGACAAAAAGACCGTTTTGAAAATAATTTAAATAAGAAAGCTGTAAATCTCCTGTTTCCATTATTCAGGTTATCACATTTGGATGTGGGGTCAAACTTTCTTCCCTTTGTAAATGATTGTGTAACAGTTGGTTGAACTGGATCAGGAGGTGGCTTTACACTGCTAGCTCGACCTTAAGGAATTAACCTAATGGTTATAATAATAAAGAGAATGATAACCATGATAAAACTATCATAAAACTCAGCCGGTGGTAGCAATGATCACAGCTGAGCAATGATGTGTCTGTGTTGGACTTTTCTTGTGGGACTGCTGCCAGATGTTTTGTGCGTTGTGTGTAGGACAGGCTTTGGGAGTCAGTGATGTCGGTCCAGAGGTGGTAGCTCTACTTTCTCATGCTACACAGGAGTGTCTCCGTGGTCTGATAGAGAAGCTGACTGTGATGGGAGAACACCGCAAGGCAGCCCTAAAGGTACAGCAGCCGATGCTAGCTGCACTGCTCAATGTCATATTGCCTTATGAAGCAGTGATTTCTAGTTATTCACACTAAGAACAATGAGAAGCTGCATCATAACAAAACAAACGGCTCAATTCTTTATTCTAATAAACATTTCTCATTTTTTTAAGGTCATTATTATGTTATTACATATTTTCTACCATATTTTCTACCTGTCATCCAGTACATACTGAACCCCTCCAAATATAGACTTTAATCTCCCTAATCCAGATTATGATCACAATCTGAAATCAATCATGCGTTTGTGTGGAACACGATGACTTGTCCATCCTTGGGTACTTTTTAATTTTTTTTATTGTTTTATTGTTGTTATTAATATTGTTCGTAATATTGGCAAAATGTTTAAAAAAGCCTCATCTTGCATTGATAAATTTAATTAACAAGCAATCCAGAATCTGTACCTTAATCCGCCTAAAAGTGTATTCAACTCTTCAGTCCAAGATATTCCCACTTTTTGAGATATCTTGATGACAAATAAACAAACAAACATGAGTCACATAACATCTAAAAAGCCTCAAACTCTTGTTGTCAGAGGTAAATACGGCCCCTCAGTTTTATTAACGTGTCTGTGTCTGTGTCTGTGTCTGTGTGTGTGACAATAGGAGGACCTGTGGCACACCAAAGTGAGTGATATCCGCTCCCAACTTCGCTTCTTGGAAGAAGTGGAGAGTTTGAAGAAGAAGAGAAAAGATGAAGAAGAGAGAGAGAGACTTCTACGTTTGGTCAGAGTAAGTTAGAAAAGAAAGAAAGAAGCAAAGCGCTGCTCAAACCACAATTTATCACTTTTAGAGGCAAGGACTTAGAGATGAGCATGTGTTTATGATGTAAAGTGTTTTAAAAAGAGAATTGTTTTTTCTACATTTCAATGCTATTTAAGGTCACAGCAGCATTTAGTGTGAAACCACCACCATCATTATGTAATGTCTTTAAGTTTAAAATGATGCTTAATCAGTTCTCATCTGTCTGTCTGTGATCACAGATCCGCTCACACACTGATGATCCACAGCATCAGCAGCTGAAGCAAAGAGCCAAAGAGGTGTGCATGTCTTCTTTTTTTTTCCTGTAAAGTGGTGAGACTAAAACATAGTCTGTGTGGGATATGGATCATTCAGCATATTAAACACCTGATAATAATAACACTTCATCACAAGAAGAAAATCCAGTATTGCACATTCCTGTTCAGGAGGGTTGGGTTCAGATCTCTTCATTCGTGTCTACTCCTGCCTTCCCATTGACTTATATGTATTTGCACCAGGCGAAACATTTGCGTCGTGTTCGTTGTGAACGCAGCGTTAGAAAACTTTGAGTCCTGCAAGCTTTAAGGCTCCGTCCGTCTGGAGCCGTTATGCCCCAGGTTTCTGGGGCATAACTAAAAAATTGTTCAATATTTTTTAATGTATTAATTTGTAATTAATCAACACATCTCCACATGTAGCCTACTGGAGAAGTGTCTTTTGATATTTTGGGAATTTTAAGCACAAGCTTTCTCTCATATGTTGTTCACAAGAATTGCAATTAACAGGTACAACTTACACAACTTGTCTGTCCTCAGTGAAATGCTCCTGTGGTGGGGAATCTGAGTGTTTCATGCTTGTTACTTTTAAAACAACAGCGTTCATTTATACTCATAGTGAGTGTTTGTCACTCAGGTTAGTTCATTTTAAACACATCTGTGTCTAAATGAGTTTTAGAGAGTGAACTTCATTTTCACAGGTAGTCAAAGGTATTCTGCAGTTCTGTAAACTCCTAGGAACCGTTGGTTAGGAACTCATTAAATACCTGCTATTTTTCATGCTAATTGTCCATTTAGTAAGGCAACAGTGAGCCTGATGAGTTTGCTTTAGAGCTGTGAGTGAGATGAAAGGTAACTGGTAGCTGTGTGGATATTTATAAGGATGCACTAACACCACGCTGGGCTTGTTTTCCTCCTTGGAATGCTGTGTTGCTCCTAGAGGGTGATTTTTTTTCTCTTCAAAAAAAGAAAAAAATAATTTAGATATTTAGCTGCCATGCTGCTGCCACCCCCACACACCCTCTGTAGCACTGCTCCATACACTCACTACACTTTGCCAAGTCTGTACCTAAAGACTGTCAAAGCTTGAGTAGGCGTGGGACTAATTGGAAGTGATTTTTAAATTAGCCTTTTTTTATGGATGGAGTTAAAGCCAGCAGTGAATAAAAATAACAAACTTTGTGTGAATAGTGTTAGAGGGTTAGAGTTCAGTTTTTGTGAGTTCACTTTTCCACTAAAGGTGTTTGGGATCAAGAAATTTAGTATAATTTGCATAGTTTTGGGAATCACTAGCCCTCTTTACACACCCTGTCCAACGCAGACTGTTACGCCTTTATTTATAACCTGCATGGTACCAAATGACATCTGCTCCAACAATGTGCACTTAAACAGCAGCCTCTATGAAGCCTGCATTAAACAGGATAGTTTGCACCACAATCAGTGCATTAAGAGGAGGGATTTAACAACATGGTTCTCTGCATATATGATCTCCCTTCTCTCAGGAGGTGTAGCTAAAGGGAAAAATGCATTTTGTGGGAATCAAATCAACTTTAGAGGCATCTGCAGGAAAAATGTCTTGCGTCTAGATAGCTCCAGTCTGTTTCCAGCCTTTGTACAAAGCTAAGCTTATTGGCTACTGGCTAGATACTTGACATAAGTATCAAGCATTTCCCCTCTCTGTCAAAAGGAAATAAACATACCTCTCCTATTTCTTAACTAGGACGGTATGAAATTCATGGTATTGCAGTTGATTTTCAGTGTGAGTTCATACTGTGATTTCGTAACATGCATTGAGACAGGAGTGTGTAAAGAGGACGGAGTGGAGGAGAGAGGAGCTCAGTGCATCATGGGAGGTCCCCCAGCAGTCTAAGCCTATAGCAGCATTTCTAAGCTTTATCAAAAAGGAAAGTTTTAAGCCTCCTCTTAAATGTAGAGAGGGTGTCTGCCTCCTGGACCCAGACTGGAAGATGGTTCCACAGGAGGGGAGCCTGATAACTGAAGGCTCTGGCTCCCGTTCTACTTTTGGAGACTCTAGGGATCACAAGTAACCCTGCATCCAGGGAGCGTAATGTTCTAGATGGGTAGTAGGGTACTACGAGCTCCTGAAGGTATTTTGGTACCTGACCATTAAGGGCTTTGTACGTGAGGAGAAGGATTTTAAATTCTATTCTGGATTTTACAGGGAGCCAATGCAGAGAGGCCAATACAGGAGAGACATGATCTCTGATACTAGTTCTGGTCAGAACACGTGCAGCAGCATTCTGGATCAGCTGGAGAGTCTTTGGAGACTTGTTGGGACAACCTGATAATAGACAATTACAATAGTCCAACCTGGAAGTAATAAATGCATGGATTAATTCTTCTTTTTGACACAGAATGTGCCTGATTTTTTAGATATTACGCAAGTGAAGGCAGAAGTTTGTTTTTTATGGGAGTTAAAGGACAAATCCTCATCAGACATAATAGTTATATCATTAGTGTGTTTTTGAGATGTTTAGGGACCAGCACAATAACCTCAGTTTTATAAGTAAGTAGAGTCTGAGTTAAGTAGTAGAACATTGGAGGTCATCCAGCTTTTTATGTCCTTAAGGCATCCCTCAAGTTTAGTTGGCTGATTAGTTTCAACTGGTTTCATTGATAAGTGTAATTGTGTGTCATCTGCATAACAATAAAAATACATGGAGTTTTTCCTGATAAAGTTACCTAAAGTGAGCATATGTAGGGTGAACATTATTGGTCCAAACACAGAACCCTGAGGAACTCCATGACTGTGCTCTGCATGGAGGATTCATTGTTAACATGTACAAAACAAGACTGAGCTGAGATAAATAAGACTTAAACCAGAATAATGCAGTTCCCAGTATCTAATGGTCTCATGCAGCACTAATATCTAACAAGACAAGTCTTCTCTGATGCAGTAACAAATGCTGCCTCTGTGCTATGATGCCCTCTAAAGCCTGACTGCAAATCCTCAAATAAGCTCTTATGTTTATGTTAAGTAGAAACTTGCATAAGTGATTCGCGACTGCTTTGTCAAGAATTTTAGAGAGGAAGGGAAAATTAGATACAGATCTTAGCAAAAACCTCTGCATCCAGAGTAGTTTTTTTAAGATTTTAAGAATATTATCTTACTTTTGGATTCTCCTCTCTTTACAGTTACAACAAATAGAAGAAGCTCAGTTGCAGCAAAGAGAGGCCAACCTCACTGCTCTGGCTGCCATTGGGCCTCGCAAGAAGAGAGTTCTGGACCCGACTGGAAGCAAGGTTGGTCTGTAAGTTGTCTCCGTGTCGAAAACGCAGTTAGATCTTACAATGTCAAATGTTATGTTTCACATGAAAAGCCTGCCAACTGCAAAGAAAATTATGTTGTTTGACCTGGTAAAAGTCTTTTAATTATAAAAAATATCTACAGGAAGTGTTTTGTTGACATGAAGTTATCACCGAATGAAAAATCGGCAAAGTGAAACAGAAGAGCTCAGAATTAGTGAATGAAAATAGTATGTCTGCTAAAGAAAGAAACTCAATACAACACCTGACTTGTGTGCTGATTGAATGACTGAATGTATTAATACAGAAGGTAAACATGGAGGGGAAAAAGGAGCAGAAAATAGGGAGACTTTTGACTAAAATATCATATATTGAACATACAAAGTAGTGAAGTAAATATGATTATAGGCTTGTATATAATATAAGCTGCTTCCAATAAAAGCTTTTGAAAGGTTTTGGGTTACCGACCACCATTTGAATGGTTCTATTCTCATTGACCTTATTTCAGTTTGCTCATACGAGATGGACAAAAACCAAATCTTATTAGATGGCTGCCTCATTAACCCCCCCCCCCCCCCCCCCCCAACCAAACAAATAAACAAACTACTTATGCATTAAGGATAAAAAACAAAAAAAAACCACAACAGAAAAGTCACACCATGACTGTGTTTATATACATCAGTGTCCCGCTTATGAGGCTTATCCCGGTTTTGATCATATTCAGGATATAATGTTTACATGAACACAGAGAAATCTGGATATTCATTTCTCTGCATACATGTAAACACTGGTATCCTGGTTACCGACACCTGTTTGTGGTTCTTTCTTTGTCTTGCTGCTGCTGCCATTGTGTGTTTCAATTTCTGTTCCGTCGCTCGGTGCCTAAGCAGTGATGCGGTTACTGAGACCAGGATACAATGTTTAAATGATGGATAGAAAATAAAAGACGGCAGCATGTTTCATGTCAGGAACGACACCTCCTCAGCTAACAGACACACAGGGAGCCTCCATCTTAAGGTTAGTATGTGTGAGTCTGTTAGTTTAGCTGATTGAGTCTTTAAGTCTCTGTGTGTGAAGTCGTAGCCCTGCAGGCTGTAGGTTTAAAGATGAGGACTGTTAAACTGCACACACTTCCCACTGCCTTTGAATTCCATTACCCAGCGGAGGCGGCTGCCTGCATTCTCTCTCTCTCCTCCTCCTCCCCCCCTCACCTCTTCCTCTCACAGCCACAGGGCTTCCTTCTCCCCTTCACAGGCTTTACCTCAGCTGGCAGAGAACACACTGACAGGAACTATGGATGAGTGATGGCAATAGAAGCCCTTTTTACACAGAGATCGCACCATATCGCCGCAGTGAAGACCCTTTTTTAAATTGACGCTCAACAAAAATACCCTGATTTCAGATTTTAGATAGAATGCCAGTGTTCCACAAACTGTTTAACACAACAGTGTCTACGTCTGACATTTTACACACAAATCAGGCGACTCTCTCACTCTCTCCACCCCCGTCCTGTCCTGTCACCTTGTACACACATGGATTCAACCCTGTTACTACCTGCACTACTAGCTCGGAGGCTGAACAGCAATGGCCCGTCATTAGGCCTTTTGGATGTTTATGCAGAATGGTGAGGTGCAATAAAGGTAGATATCCTCAAGAATAAAACAGTTTGTATTTATACACATCTGTGTAGCAAGATCAGAAGAAGTGAGTCTGGCTGGTGTAATAGATAAGTCTAATGGTCATAGAAGATTATCTGGTCATAGTGTGATGGAAAACTATGGTTTGTGGGTTCAGCTCTACATGGACGAGTGCAGCGCTGACAACAGACTTTTATTTAACATTTATCACAGGTGCGGCAGGAGACACACAAACACACACTTCAATTTTTAGGTCTATTTAGTTTCACCAGGTGTTTCCTCAGGTTAGACGTGTTCCTCTGGCCTGCTTTGCATTTTACATTACATATTAAGCAGCGAGTGTATTTTTTTTTGTATGTTTAATGTAGTCACACTTGAAAGAGTGACTGAGACTCTCTCTCTCTCTATACTCTCTCTTACTCTCTCACCCAGGTGTGCTGTCAGATACAGAAGTTTGGCACCATATGATTTAACATGAAACCAATTGGGTCGGTACCTTTATATACGACATCTTCTGTTTCAAGGAAAACAGAAACAGGAAAATTCACATCACTGAAAAGACAAAAACAGTTAGTAGTAAATATACAATCTCACCCCCCAGATATTCAAGTCATTGATAACTGATGTGAAGGTGACATGACATCACTGAAGAGGTGCGCTTGTTTTGTGCACCTTAAAAGCCGTAACACTCCTGGCCGATGAGAGAGACTCCATCACAGTCAGCTCATCACAAATTAAAATAGTTGTACTGGTCGTCTCACAGTAATCCTAGAAGGTATAACAAGATAAGAGTGTACCTCTCCGTCTCTGCCCACAGACACTTCTGTAATTCTTCCCATTTTCCAAACATGTTTGGTCAGTTTATCCTCGTTGACTAATCCTACGTCTCCAGGCTTCAGATCGGGAGACTTTTTTTTACAGGAGAAGAGCAGTGTGCTGATCGTAATCCCAGAAGATATTCCTTTTTCCATGGAGTCCAAAATGTGTTCGTTATGCGCTGTTTGTATTTCCATCATTTATTTAATGAACTTGATCTGTGTTAGGGGCCACTGATGATACATTTATTGATTATATTTGCAGGATATTTGCTTACACAGCCCTAGTGTGTCCGTTTGTGTGTGTTTCAGGCGACTCTGCTTCCCAGACAGGGTGTTCAGAGGGTGAACCGGGTCGTGCTGAGGGATCTGCTGGTGTGTATGGAGCAGGACCAATTCTTCAGGCACTCTCTCGCTCTTTACAAAGCAATGCTCTGATTTCCTCAAGTTACTCACCTCATTCCTTTTGCTGTTAACTGAATCAGTCTAATAATAATCTGTAGTTTGTTTTGTGTGAGTCTCTTTTTTTGCACTTAATTGTATCAAATATCTTTACTTATCTATTTATTTCATGTGTTGTTTGGAGGATAGTGCTGGTAAGCACGTCTTGTTTTTGATTTGATTATAAAGAAAAGAATCGAGGATAAACTGCTGTTTGCTGTAAAGAGTTTTAAAAGTGCAGTAAAAAAAATTCAGTTCTCAGTTGGATTTTTTTGGGAGTTTTTTATCATTCAGACATTAAAAAAAGTCATATCCTGACCTCAGCGCTGTCATTGGCTGCTTTTAGCTACAAAAATAGGGTGGCTTTAGGGAGCATAATGTTGGCCAGATGACCAACATCTTAGGTTCAAAATGAATATCTTAACTATTATTGGATGATATGTCACACACCACATTCACACAGGATGAATTTACCTCAGCCAATGAGGTCATATTGTCATCCATGTGTCATGTTTGGCTCATTGGGCAGTTAGTAAGATCACACTTTGTTTCCATTAAACTTAGAGGAGAAGTAAGGCATGGGCCAAGAAAGATCCAGATAGAGGGGCTTACAAATGAGGCATTTTTTATTCCAAAGTATAAGAATATAGTCAAATTATAGTTTTACTCTACAGCAGGTCTGCCATTCTATTGTGCTAAATGAAAATGATTGTATTCATGATAGGTTAAAGAAGCAGTCAAGGACGTGGCGTATTCATAATATCATCCTGTGCAACAGTCTTTTTCATGGATTCACCATTTTAACAGCAAAACACTTAATTATTCAGAATGTCACATTTGAGTTCAAGTATTTCATCTTGGATCCATGTCAACATTGACAACCAACATGGCAGGACAAGGAGGCAGGAGGGTGAGCTGTTCAAACCAGTGACACATTTTAGTCACCACTGCACTTAGAGACAGGATTGTAATACTGTTCTTCACCTTGGTCACGTGTTGGCTAAAGCTTCCACAAATGAACTGATCTATTAGTTTTACAGTGTTTTATGAATTACAGTATTTTTGATTCATGCACAATAAATACATAAGATAAGATAAGATATCCCTTTATTAGTCCCACAGTGGGGAAATTTACAGAGTTACATGAGTTAGGTGGAATGATTAAAACCGCAAGTAGCCAAACCAACCTCTTAAAGTCCCCTAGAGGTAGGCAGCATCCTAAGACTAAGTCAGTAAGTGAGCCTGATATCAATCATCCATTCATATAATTATTGTTTTGACAGTAGCACAGACGGCCTTAAACAAGTTTTTCATTATACAAACATGTAAGATGATAAAGTTTGACCCATCACGTTTTTAGTTTTGTTGCATGAACACTATATGTCCTTGTAGGAACAGTTCAATTATCAATGTTTACTCTTCACTGATGTAAAGGGTAACAGGATGTACTGTCACCTCAATTCAGCCACACGTACACCATTTAACCTGTTCAGATTGCTTTACTGTATGGGTTTATGCAGAACTGATCAGGTTAATATCCCTAGTCTCACTGAATTATATTGTATATGAACAGGTGTGTCTCATTATACTGTAGATGAACAGGCGTGTCTCATTATACTGTAGATGAACAGTGTATCTCATTATACTGTATATGAACAGGCGTGTCTCATTATACTGTATATGAACAGGCATGTCATTATACTGTATATGAACAGGCATGTCTCATTATACTGTATATGAACAGGCGTGTCTCATTATACTGTATATGAACAGGCATGTCTCATTATACTGTATATGAACAGGCATGTCATTATACTGTATATGAACAGGCATGTCTCATTATACTGTAGATGAACAGGCGTGTCTCATTATACTGTATATGAACAGGCGTGTCTCATTATACTGTATATGAACAGGCGTGTCTCATTATACTGTAGATAAACAGGAGTGTCTCATACTGTATATGAACAGGCATGTCTCTATACTGTATATGAACAGGTGTGTCTCATTATACTGTAGATGAACAGGCGTGTCTCATTATACTGTATATGAACAGGCGTGTCTCATTATACTGTAGATAAACAGGTGTGTCTCATACTGTATATGAACAGGCATGTCTCATTATAGTGTATACGAACAGGCGTGTCTCATTATACTGTATATGAACAGGCATGTCATTATACTGTATATGAACAGGCATGTCTCATTATACTGTAGATGAACAGGCGTGTCTCATTATACTGTAGATAAACAGGTGTGTCTCATACTGTATATGAACAGGCATGTCTCATTATAGTGTATACGAACAGGCGTGTCTCATTATAGTGTATACGAACAGGCGTGTCTCATTATAGTGTATACGAACAGGCGTGTCTCATTATAGTGTATACAAACAGGCGTGTCTCATAGTGTATACGAACAGGCGTGTCTCATTATAGTGTATACGAACAGGCGTGTCTCATTATAGTGTATACGAACAGGCGTGTCTCATTATAGTGTATACGAACAGGCGTGTCTCATTGTACTGTATACGAACAGGCGTGTCTCATTGTACTGTACATGAACAGGCGTGTCTCATTATACTGTACATGAACAGGCATGTCTCATTATACTGTATATGAACAGGCATGTCATTATACTGTATATGAACAGGCATGTCTCATTATACTGTAGATGAACAGGCGTGTCTCATTATACTGTATATGAACAGGCGTGTCTCATTATACTGTATATGAACAGGCGTGTCTCATTATACTGTAGATAAACAGGAGTGTCTCATACT
Source organism: Chaunax sp. Z400 (assembly GCA_037577475.1). Classification (NCBI taxonomy): domain Eukaryota; kingdom Metazoa; phylum Chordata; class Actinopteri; order Lophiiformes; family Chaunacidae; genus Chaunax; species Chaunax sp. Z400. Next base: position 2,941,070 of record CM075188.1, on the reverse strand, counting down.
GTATATGAACAGGCATGTCTCTATACTGTATATGAACAGGTGTGTCTCATTATACTGTAGATGAACAGGCGTGTCTCATTATACTGTATATGAACAGGCGTGTCTCATTATACTGTAGATAAACAGGTGTGTCTCATACTGTATATGAACAGGCATGTCTCATTATAGTGTATACGAACAGGCGTGTCTCATTATACTGTATATGAACAGGCATGTCATTATACTGTATATGAACAGGCATGTCTCATTATACTGTAGATGAACAGGCGTGTCTCATTATACTGTATATGAACAGGCGTGTCTCATTATACTGTATATGAACAGGCGTGTCTCATTATACTGTATATGAACAGGCGTGTCTCATTATACTGTATATGAACAGGCGTGTCTCATTATACTGTATATGAACAGGCATGTCATTATACTGTATATGAACAGGCGTGTCTCATTATACTGTATATGAACAGGCATGTCATTATACTGTATATGAACAGGCATGTCTCATTATACTGTAGATGAACAGGCGTGTCTCATTATACTGTATATGAACAGGCATGTCATTATACTGTATATGAACAGGCATGTCTCATTATACTGTAGATGAACAGGCATGTCTCATTATACTGTAGATGAACAGGCGTGTCTCATTATACTGTAGATAAACAGGTGTGTCTCATACTGTATATGAACAGGCATGTCTCATTATAGTGTATACGAACAGGCGTGTCTCATTATAGTGTATACGAACAGGCGTGTCTCATTATAGTGTATACGAACAGGCGTGTCTCATTATAGTGTATACAAACAGGCGTGTCTCATAGTGTATACGAACAGGCGTGTCTCATTATAGTGTATACGAACAGGCGTGTCTCATTATAGTGTATACGAACAGGCGTGTCTCATTATAGTGTATACGAACAGGCGTGTCTCATTGTACTGTATACGAACAGGCGTGTCTCATTGTACTGTACATGAACAGGCGTGTCTCATTATACTGTACATGAACAGGCGTGTCATTATACTGTATATGAACAGGCGTGTCATTATACTGTATACGAACAGGTGTGTCTCATTATACTGTATACGAACAGGCGTGTCTCATTGTACTGTATACGAACAGGCGTGTCTCATTGTACTGTATACGAACAGGCGTGTCTCATTGTACTGTATACAAACAGGCGTGTCTCATTATACTTTATACGAACAGGCGTGTCTCATTGTATTGTATATGAACAGGCGTGTCTCATTGTACTGTATATGAACAGGCGTGTCATTATACTGTATATGAACAGGCGTGTCTCATTATACTGTATATGAACAGGTGTGTCATTATACTATATATGAACAGGCGTGTCATTATACTGTATTGAACAGGTATGTCTCATTATATTGTACATGAACAGGCGTGTCTCATTATACTGTATTGAACAGGCGTGTCTCATTGTACTGTATTGAACAGGTGTGTCATTATACTGTATATGAACAGGCGTGTCATTATAATGTATTGAACAAGCATGTCTCATTATACTGTATTGAACAGGCGTGTCTCATTGTACTGTTTTGACAGTAGCACAGACGGCCTTAAACAAGTTTTTCATTATACAAACATGTAAGATGATAAAGTTTGACCCATCACGTTTTTAGTTTTGTTGCATGAACACTATATGTCCTTGTAGGAACAGTTCAATTATCAATGTTTACTCTTCACTGATGTAAAGGGTAACAGGATGTACTGTCACCTCAATTCAGCCACACGTACACCATTTGACCTGTTCAGATTGCTTTACTGTATGGGTTTATGCAGAACTGATCAGGTTAATATCCCTAGTCTCACTGAATTATATTGTATATGAACAGGTGTGTCTCATTATACTGTAGATGAACAGGCGTGTCTCATTATACTGTAGATGAACAGTGTATCTCATTATACTGTATATGAACAGGCGTGTCTCATTATACTGTATATGAACAGGCATGTCATTATACTGTATATGAACAGGCATGTCTCATTATACTGTATATGAACAGGCGTGTCTCATTATACTGTATATGAACAGGCATGTCTCATTATACTGTATATGAACAGGCATGTCATTATACTGTATATGAACAGGCATGTCTCATTATACTGTAGATGAACAGGCGTGTCTCATTATACTGTATATGAACAGGCGTGTCTCATTATACTGTAGATAAACAGGAGTGTCTCATACTGTATATGAACAGGCATGTCTCTATACTGTATATGAACAGGTGTGTCTCATTATACTGTAGATGAACAGGCGTGTCTCATTATACTGTATATGAACAGGCGTGTCTCATTATACTGTAGATAAACAGGTGTGTCTCATACTGTATATGAACAGGCATGTCTCATTATAGTGTATACGAACAGGCGTGTCTCATTATAGTGTATACGAACAGGCGTGTCTCATTATAGTGTATACGAACAGGCGTGTCTCATTATAGTGTATACGAACAGGCGTGTCTCATAGTGTATACGAACAGGCGTGTCTCATTATAGTGTATACGAACAGGCGTGTCTCATTATAGTGTATACGAACAGGCGTGTCTCATTATAGTGTATACGAACAGGCGTGTCTCATTGTACTGTATACGAACAGGCGTGTCTCATTGTACTGTACATGAACAGGCGTGTCTCATTATACTGTACATGAACAGGCGTGTCATTATACTGTATATGAACAGGCGTGTCATTATACTGTATACGAACAGGTGTGTCTCATTATACTGTATACGAACAGGCGTGTCTCATTATACTGTATTGAACAGGCGTGTCTCATTGTACTGTATTGAACAGGTGTGTCATTATACTGTATATGAACAGGCGTGTCATTATAATGTATTGAACAAGCATGTCTCATTATACTGTATTGAACAGGCGTGTCTCATTGTACTGTATTGAACAGGTGTGTCATACTGTATATGAACAGGCATGTCTCATTATATTGTACATGAACAGGTGTGTCTCATTGTACTGTATATGAATGGGTGTGTCATTATACTATATTGAACAGGCGTGTCTCATTGTACTGTATATGAACAGGTGTGTCATTATATTTTATTGAACAGGCGTGTCTCATTATATTGTACATGAATAGGCGTGTCTCATACTGTACATGACCAGGCGTGTCTCATTATACTGTATATGTACAGGCATGTCATTATACTGTATATGAACAGGCGTGTCATTATACTGTATTGAACAGGCGTGTGTTATACTGTACATGAACAGGCGTGTCTCATTATACTGTATATGTACAGGCATGTCATTATACTGTATATGAACAGGTGTGTCATTATACTGTATTGAACAGGCGTGTGTTATACTGTACATGAACAGGCGTGTCTCATTATATTGTACATGAACAGGCGTGTCTCATTATACTGTATATGAATAGGTGTGTCATTATACTGTTTATGAACAGGCGTGTCTCATTATACTGTATATGAACAGGTGTGTCATTATACTGTTTATGAACAGGCGTGTCTCATTATACTGTATATGAACAGGCGTGTCTCATTATACTGTATATGAACAGGCATGTCTCATTATACTGTATATGAACAGGCGTGTCTCATTATACTGTATTTGAACAGGCATGTCATTATACTGTATATGAACAGGCATGTCATTATACTGTATATGAACAGGCGTGTCTCATTATACTGTATATGAACAGGCGTGTCATTATACTGTATATGAACAGGCATGTCATTATACTGTACATGAACAGGCGTGTCATTATACTGTACATGAACAGGCGTGTCTCAGTGTACTGTATTTGAACAGGCGTGTCATTATACTGTATTGAACAGATGTGTCTCATTATATTGTACATGAACAGGCGTGTCTCATTATACTGTATATGAACAGGTGTGTCATTATACTGTATATGAACAGGCGTGTCTCATTATACTGTATATGAACAGGCGTGTCATTATACTGTATATGAACAGGCGTGTCTCATTATACTGTATATGAGCAGGCGTGTCTCATTATACTGTATATGAACAGGCATGTCATACTGTATATGAACAGGCATGTCATTATACTGTACATGAACAGGCGTGTCTCATTGTACTGTACTTGAACAGGCGTGTCTAATTGTACTGTACTTGAACAGGTGTGTCTCATTGTACTGTACTTGAACAGGCGTGTCTCATTGTACTGTATTTGAACAGGTGTGTCATTATACTGTATATGAACAGGCGTGTCATTATACTGTATATGAACAGGCGTGTCATTATACTGTATTGAACAGGTGTGTCTCATATTGTACATGAACAGGCGTGTCTCATTATACTGTATATGAACAGGCGTGTCTCATTATACTGTATATGAACAGGCGTGTCTCATTATACTGTATATGAACAGGCGTGTCATTATACTGTACATGAACAGGCGTGTCTCATTGTACTGTATATGAACAGGTGTGTCTCATTATACTGTATATGAACAGGCGTGTCATTATACTGTATATGAACAGGCGTGTCTCATTATACTGTATATGAACAGGCGTGTCTCATTATGCTGTATATGAACAGGCGTGTCTCATTATACTGTATATGAACAGGCATGTCATTATACTGTATATGAACAGGCGTGTCTCATTGTACTGTATATGAACAGGCGTGTCTCATTATATTGTATTGAACAGGCGTGTCTCATTATATTGTACATGAACAGGCGTGTCTCATTGTACTGTATATTAACAGGTGTGTGTCATTGTACTCTATTTGAACAGGTGTGTCATTATATTGTACATGAACAGGCGCGTCTCATTATACTGTGTATGAACAGGTGTGTCATTATACTGTATATGAACAGGCGTGTCTCATTGTACTGTATATGAACAGGCGTGTGTCATTAGACTGAGAATGTCAGCTGCAAAGTGATTACTGCTGTCTGTAAAAGAAGAAATGTATCGTCCAGAATTGAACATTAATAATATGAATACACAATCGGTCTCTAGGGCTGAAACACATCTACAATATAACACTTACTCCCACAGGTTCAGAATATAGTCTGTCTGCCAGAAGCCCTGCTCCCTGCAAAATACCCTCCACACAGACCAGGCAGACCATGACCCACTGGAGGTGGACAATGACATTATTTCTATTGATTTGTAATGTGTGAAAAAACACCTGTTTTGATCAAATGACATCCTGTCATTCAGAAGCTTCTACATTGTAGGATTCAGTTCATTCAGTCATGTTAGTGATGTTGACATATAAATCTAATTATTCTAATTCTAATCTAGTTATTAAGGTGCAGTACCTTGTGGAACAATGGACTTCTAAACTATTATAAAACCATTGCTTTTTTTTTGGTGCTTTTATATACAAACGAAGGAGACCAGTAATCAACAACAAAATGTCTCTACTTAAGTCATAATTAGAGAGCTTTGCTAAAGCAGTACATTCATAGTGATTTTGAATTTTCCCGGACCCTTAAAAGACAAATTAAATTACTACTTTTGTTCAAATACCAGTCCACAAATCAAAGAATTGTCCTTTATTATCATAAATGACAAAGAATATCTACAATATATACATATACACACACACATATATATATATATACACACACACACATATATATATATTTTTTATATATATATATATAAAAAAAAAATATATATATATATATATATACTATAACCAACAATAACTACAGGAGCCTGTTTGTGTTTTGCATCATTCATATCTGCAAAATGTGAAAGTTCATGTACTGTTTATGTACTGCACCATGTGGACCTTGTGTGAACATGGTATGACTAATGTTAAGGTTGGGCATTGATAGTATGCATCTCAAACAACAGAAATGTGCCAGTACTAAAATCCTACTGCTAATTAGACGCCCCTTTAATCTCTATGAGGAATCAATTTACTAAATGTTTGCATCAATGTGATGAAGTACATTGATTTTTTAGGTGTTGAAAAAATGGATTAGCCAAAACCAAACATTGGCTTTTGGTTATGTTATCTATCAATGTGTCCTGAGTTGGACTTCCAGGAAATATACTAAAAATATAAAATATAAAATTGCATGTATCATGATAAAAAAAGGATCTTTACTGAACAATTACTAAACAAGTACTAGCCTCCATTTAATATAAATAGAAATGCCAGAGTATATATTTCTATACACACACACACACACACATATATATATATATATGTATATATAGATGTATATACGTATATATATATATATATACACGTATATATATACGTATATATATACGTATATATATGTATATATGTGTATATGTGTATATATATATGTGTATATATACGTATATACATATATATATATATACATATATATATATATTTGTCGATACACACAAAAGGCTTATTCCCCTCAGATTTTGTTTAAATCCGTGTTGTGAGCATTCGGTCGTGATGGAGATAATTGCACAGCTGTATGTCGGGATGTTCACAATACAAGGCCACTCTAAAATGTGACGTTTTATCACACAACACAATGCCACAGATGTTGCAGTTTCAACACAAATGGTTCCCTTGAACTACCTGACAGGTGTGGCACATTAGAAGTGATGCCTTTATATTTTTATAGAGTGTATTTCCCATGTAACCCTACATGGCAGCAAAGGGCCTCAGCAGGAAATGATCCCAGGCTGTTAGGACTGCAGTCGTCATACATTGAGTGTTCTAGGTGAGCTCACGAGGCCCCCCCTCCTCCCCCATGACCAAAAGAACAGCTGATATTGTGCAAAAAAGGGGATTTCCTCAGATCTCAGTCCGTGTGTTCCTGTTTGATTCTGATGAGGGTGGGCAGTTGACGGCTGCCTCTACCATCCCTCCGTAGAATGTATTCACTAAACTGGGATGAGTCCACTCCTCCACCACATGAACATGTGATCCAGAACCCTCTCTGCTGTAACCGCTCCAAAACCTGCAGTCACACACAAAAAACAGCAACAAAGAATGAGATTTGACAACTGCTACTCCCCATGCCTTCTGATACATAGGATGCACAAAGCTAAGTACAAACATGACTCTTTTCATTTCCATGTTACCAGCTGATGGGATTGTTACTACTTGTGTTGTGCTATGCTAATACTGTTGTTACACTTTCCAAAGGTACAATTATCATTGCCAGACTTTAAGGAAAGAAATTATTGTCAGCAACTTCAATCTTTCCACTTGCTGTGCTACACTTTTTAACACTTATCAATAGGAAACGCACACTTTCACTTCTTGATGTACCAGTGCTGTGTCTCAAATCACATTCTTCCATACTTAACCTGAAGTGTATAATTCACACTATTAAGTATGTCAAAATTTAGTATACTATAAATATCCGGATGGCATACTCAAAACAGCCAAAGAGTGAGGAACGATGGACACTTCTGACCCGGAAGGGGAGGGGCTTACAAGACATTTCTAATAAATAAAGCCCAGAGACAGAATTATCCCAAACTAAAAAAAAAAAAAAGGAACATTTGATTTCTCTTGCAGATAATAAAATGGTGAGATGAAGCCATTTAAGAAAAAAGCGGGTTAATAACATGCAAATACAATTCAAACAATCAACCTAGACAAAAAAACAACAACCTAAAACTAAAACAGTAGCAACTAAAAACAATAAAAAAACACCACTAACACAAAACAGAAGCAGACAACCCAAAAAGTAAGTGAAATGAAGTCAACAAAGACAACAAAAATCATCTCGAGGCACTTTCCCATAACAGCAGGTTTACATTATACTCTTTATTCTACAGAGACCCAACAGGAACTGAGCACATGGAAAAACAAACTCCTTTTAACAGGCAGAAACCTCGAGCAGATCCCACCTAAAGGTGGGCGGCCCTCTGCTTTGAGATTGTAAGAGCGAAAGAGATGAGGGAGAGAAATAAAACATTATTTAAAATCCCAGGTTCACCTAAAAACATCTAAAATACACCAGGAAAGATGATAATTACACACATTCCTCCACAGGGGAATAAACCTGGCATTTAAAACAATACATTAACTTACAGACAGTAAGTTAAGTACCTGATCTGATCCCAAACAAACATCCGTCTGGAAGGGTTTGAGATATTTGGTGTGTTTGGTACCTGGACAGAGTTGAGGTGGAGGAAGCCGTTGAGTGGGAAGCGAATGATGTGTGTGGAGTCCTGGTTCCAGCTGGTGTTCAGGGAATTGGACATGACATCTCTGACCTCGGGGAAGACCTCCTCGATCACGGCCCGGTGGGCGCTCACACTGATCCTCTCCCCAAGCTCCGGAGCAACATGTATCACCACACACTCACAGCCTGGACACACACCCACACATTCCTTTTCAGTTCTCCAGCGCTGCAGCTCGGCCTGCAGAGGAGCCAGCTGGAAGAAACTAGCCTCTTCATATAGCAGTGAGTATTCCTGCAAAAACACACACAGAAAAACACACACGATACACATGAGGATGGGATCAGAAACACACACACACGGACTGAACAAAGACGGACACATGGAAGCACAAACATCGATGAATAAATCAATGATACAGACACGAGTAACCTCTATATCAGGGGTCACAACCGGTGGACATAAAGCCTTTTGAGAGAGAAGAGAAAGATGGACCTACTTTTGTACATTTTACAATTTAATACAATCAAATATGTTATAATTTGTAAGCTAGCTTGTTTGTTAATCAATTATATTGTCCACATGTTGCACATGCTTAAACATGACTTTTCATCATACTGTATTCGTAATTAAAACTGCAGGCAAACCAGTAACTATAATGATGGAAGCTGATCATGACTGGATGAAAAGAAGGAGATTCAGGCAGACAGTATTAAACCTGTAGTCACATGTAGTCATGTCTGTTATTATCAGACCTGTATGATGTGTGTCTGTACAAACTGACTCAGTTATTTAATCAATAAAAAACATGGAATCCTGGAAGCAGAAAAACAGGCTTTACTCATAGTGACATCAACATACAGTGTGTTACAATATTCAAAATAAATCATTTACATTTGTATTAAATAACTTCATGCTTAATGCACTTATTATCAGTTTGTTATACACAGTTCCGCCTCCTCTGAACTGACCGTCTATTCCTAAATGTTAATGGACAGATGACAACAAATAAAATTAAATAAAATTAAAAGTTCAAATGCTCCCTCTGACAATCTTGGCCGTTCACTTATTGTTTTGGCCTCCGTGTGATTTGGGGCTATTCAGTGATAAACTGAGGTAGTACCTGATCTTAGCTCTAGACAGACACTCACTTTGAAGTCATCAGGGATGAGGAGTTTTGAGGTCCGGAGGAAGTTCAGTATGTAGCGGAACATCGGGCCGTCTCGATCGATGAAGTAGTGCTGCTTTAGACTGTCCAACACTATGGGCTCTGTTCCATCGAACAGACGGCTGATCCTAACAGCAACAAGAGAGACAGAGAGGCCTCATCTTCAGTCACAGGTTCCAAACACATGTCTGCAGACCTCAAATGGACTTTACTACTGCAGCAGCTGAATATTAAAGCAATCATCAAATCATTTAATCGAGTCTATTTGGATTAAGAGGAAGCCAGAATTTTCTCAACACATGACGAAGCTCTTCATCTTCCTGCCACAAACTTTCAAAACTCACCACGTCTGGAGATACGTGGGTTTCACTGGACAGGAATCTTATGGAAAATGATAATCTGGGTATGAACTAGTATTAAACTGTGGATGGCCTCTGCTGGGGATGTCAACACCATCATGAACACATTGTCTCAAACCGTCAACAGTGTTCTGTATGCCTGTGAGTTTACTCTTCCAAGAATGGCTCGCAAGAACGTTTTCTTCAAGAACACAAGTCTGTTCTTTGCTTTCAAGGTCTGTGAATTATCTTGAGCAACTGGGACATAATTTCTGGAAAGAGACATCTTATTTTACATTTGAAATATTTATCTGTGATCTGCTTCATTAAAGTGTAACAGTAGAAAAAAATCTGACTAAGTCAGTAACATAAAAAAGCAGTGTCTAGGTTTGCTGACATTAGCTGGCATCAGCCATCATAATCTAAAGGTCTAGACCTCAAAAACGTGTTTTGATCATAGCAATGTTTCGTTTTATAGCTTATAAATTCAATCTTCATTTGCATGAGGAATAATATGTTATCTATTTTTTGCAAGGTCATATGGTGTAGCTTTACCATTCAAGAGGTTGTTAGGTTTGAATTAGCCAAACAGCATTTTACATGAAAAACAAACACATACTGGGCTAAATGAGAGGAGTTTCAGAGGAGTCATTCCAACAGAATCACTTCTATTATACTTGAGTTTTTAAAACAACATGTGGTCAGTCAGTGCAGAGACGTCGGAAGAAAAAAGGAAAATATTTTATTCACAAGGCAAAATATATAGTGTGTATAAATATAGTATATAAATATAGTACATGTATAGTATAAAGTGTATGTGATTATATATTTCTGCCATTTTGTCCACCTCTTGTATTTGAATGGTCTTCAGTGTTGTATGCATAATTAACTAGGTAAAAATCCCAAAAAATGTATCTATTATTAATTACGTAATTAAAGTATTTGGAATTTTAATTTGGATTTTAAGGGTTAATATTTTTCACCTATGACCAAAACATTAAAATTATAATACTTTAATTAATACATTTTTATCTGAGATGAAATTTCATGGATTGCTTTCAGACATTTTGGTAAATCTAAGGGAAAAGTCCAAATGTATTTCTTTTTGCAGTACAAATTAAGGGGTTCCTGTGATGCTGATTTATAAATTTAAAAAGGAGTTTAACCCTTAAGAACCTAAACCATAGACAACCCATTATGACCCCTTAATATGTTCAAATGTTAGTTTGCTAGCCATAAGTTGATCCATCAATTTAACTGAAATATGGAATAAATCTATTACATACCTCAACACTGAAGTGTCCCCTACCTATTAAAATCTACAACAACGAGGGTTTTTAAAATTAAAGTGTTAAGTTTTCATGTTTCACTAGTAATGAACAGAGTAAAGAATGACTGCAATGATGACTTTGACCATCATACCAAATACCCTGATTTAAAGTCAGATGTGTTGAGTGTTTTCCGGAGTTGCAGGTGAATTGTTAGGGATTGTATTGTCGTAGTGGGTGTGTGTCTCTCACCGTGACTCAGGGTACTTGGTGAGTGTGTCCAGGCTGCTGGTGTACATGTGTCCTCCTACATCGATGTGGACAGGTGCGTTTGTTTTGGTGAGTTTGGCTGGTGTGGGGATGCCAGCGGAGCCCAAAGGAGATGCAGAGACCAGCTGCTGACTCGTCATATTGCTGCTGCTGCTACGACTGTCCTGGGACACAAAACACACACAGTATCTGTATAGTATAAAAGTAGCAGTAGCATTATTACAATGCAGCATTAGTGAAAATAAAACTAACATTCACAAATAGACCATTGTGTACACAATATTTGAAACATTTCAAGATACCTCAGAGTCACAACTGACTGAACAATCCAACTTCACCTAAAAGGTGTGCATCATGTTTAATATCCTGAAAGCTGAGTGGTCTACAGGCGCACTAATGCTGCACTCAAACCAAACATGACACAACGTAAAGTGTACCTGAGCTATTTTCACTGTCTTGGATGATGTTAGTTGAGCATGTTTAGTAGCGTTAGCCAACACTCAGCCACTGATTGCATCCAACATCCCATTTAGTACATTAAAGCAGTATGTGAGATGTTTTAGTATCTGAAACTGGACACCAATGCTGTGTGAATTGCATACTATTTGTGAGGAAATATTTCAGTCTGCGCTGTAGAAAGTAACAACTGTCTTTTGAACATGCACCTGATAAGTGCCATAGAAGGAGGAATTCATAAATACATCTTAGAATTGAATCAAAGACAATGAAGAACAGGTTTGAGGAGTAAATGAATAAAAATGAATAAACAGCACTGCAGCATAGGAGAGCTGAATGAGAGCCAGGGGGACATTTGTTCTCAACCTGTTAGAACTGGGCCTCCTTCCAGGCAGACAACATTACACTCTTTCTGAGCGGAGTGCTTTGCTTCTTGCCAGGTACCTGACACCGTAAGGGAGCCGACGAGGCAATCTGGACTAGTCGTATGCAGCTGACACATGGCCCTGGTATCTCTTTGCATTCTGTCAGACTTCTGGTGTTGTGGTGCTGAGGCCATGATTCTAAATCTAAGACACTTCTCTAAAACATTTTCTTGTGCTCAGGCCTGACAGCTACAGCTCTCAGAATGTCACAGGGTAGAGTGTGATTGGCTCATGGCAGAGGAAATGTAGCCTTGCCTGACAGACTGTACTGAGGGAGCAGGCCATCCTACGCATGTCCTCACAGTCCATATCACAGAACTCTGGGATCTTCTATGAATGATGTCATTTTCCAGAGTATGGATTGGTGTTGTAAAAGCAATTTTTATCATCTATTTAGAGCTTCAAAGAAGGTGGTTTATAGTAAATCAGAACAGAGCTTATTTTTTAGGGCTGTGCTGGAAAGCAGGGTTTGTGGTTACCAAGGTAACTTCAGGGTCAACTCATTGGTTCACTTCTTACTGGGGTACATGACCATGGTAACTTGCTGTACACCTAACCTGGAGCAGGTTATATTGGAGATAACACATTAAAATGTATAAAAGCACCACCTACTGACCAATCAATTTTCTGGAAAATGACATCATTTATAGAACATCCCAGAACTCTGTATGTGGATCATGAGGAGCACTATTAAGCAGGATGTCCTCCGGTCTTCATTTCAATTTGTTATCATTTTGGCTGCAGTCAATGTCGAAGTCATTTCAATGTATTTTTGTGTACCTGTATCATCCTGCAGACTGAGTCATTAAAGCCTTTTACTTGTTGTACTTAGAAGATACAAATATAGTGCTTTGAATATTTGTTGTTGTATTTATTTTTATTTGTATGTTTTTATTTGTTTGTTGGAGACCCTCTGGTTACAGCTGAAATAATGAGGCTAAAACTGTAAAACACACATACCATAACAACTCATCTGAGCCACACATGAATTAATTAGAATAGAGGAATGTAATTATAGCCTTATGTACTTGGGTGGAAGGTTTAACTGAGCTTTTTGACTAAAAGCAACGACCTGCTGCTGCTGGATGTTAGGTTGACAAGAGCAATGAGGTTGAACCAAAACATTTAAGCTGAGGTTTATAACCCCCCCCCCAAAAAAAGAAAGATGCTAAAAGTTATGTCTATGTAATGATAAGCCTGGTAACAAGAGGTCTTAACTTGACAGGGTTGTGAGTGGACACCTATGCAGGTGTTACTCATACAGGACTCACACAGCTGATGCACAGACAGGCTATATTTTGCCTCCTGCGGCGGATTTACGCACGAACCTTGAACACAGAAGCATATTAAAGATAATAAGCGATCACATGTCCTCTGTTACCTGTGTGCGCACAGCGACTGGGGAAAGGACGGCGGTCTGTGTATGCATATGGGACTCCTTGCTTCTCGCAGCCGCCGCTTCAATGTCGTCCCGCTCCATTGGCGACACCGCGCGTGTCCCAGAGCGCACGCACAGCCTCTTGGCATAAGAAGCCCCCCGGTCTTCCTCGCCGCTCGCTCTTCTCGCTGTTGTTGCTGCTGACGTATTTGTTGAACCCGTTGCTGTCATTATCCGCTGCGGCTTCAGATCCGCAACGTCGGTTTCCCGTTGGATGTACGGGATCACAAGCTGGAGGTGGGACTGTGTGTGACCATTGACCGTTTCCGAGGCAACGTAAAGCGTCGTGGTCTGCCTGGAGCCCGCTGCGCCTACGATGCTGTTGAGCGTTGCTATGGACACGGCTCCGATGCAGTGGTTGGTGTAGGTCTTGGAGAGCTTGGCAGCGCGCGACAACATCTGCATCCTCGTGCCCAACAGGTTCTTACCGATGGCTTTGTTCTCGTACCACGTCACGTCACTCGCGCAGCAGTGATCCCGGGGACGCTGAAAGAACGCCCTGCAGAGCGGGTTCCGTTTGGACACGTACCGGACGAAACTGGCGTACGGACACTGCTCCGTGCCCGTCTCGTACATCCGCGGCAAGTTGTCATCGTCTGCGTCTGGTCGCTTTTTTGTCCAGGCGGCGGAGCGCGACTTGTGGTACGGTCCCAGAGCTTTAAAATAGACAAACTTTCTCCCATCCTCATCCACTGCCAGGCCGAACGAGTCCTCCTCCAGCTCCCGCTGGTTCTCCCGGCCCCTGGTGCAGAAATACATACAGGTCTCGAACCAGACTTTGTTAAGTAATCCGAACGGCGTGTCGGTGTTGAACACAGAGGACTCGTATAGTTTCCGTAGATCCGAGCGTGTGATGGCTTGTTTCTGCACCACGGGGCCGGCTCCTTGCTCCTCCAGCCTCCGTATGACCGCAGCCAGGGTCAAGTTGGCGCTGCGCAGTTCTGGGTCCTTGGTGAGGTCTAAGGTTCGGCAGTAGGGCGGCTCGTTCAGGTACCGGTTCAGTGAGCTTCGGATGCTGATGAGGGACGACTTGCTGTACAGCTGCCCACTTTTGGAGCGCGCCTCCGCGTAAAAGGAGCGCAGCACAGCGCATAGCGCCTCCTTGTCCAGAGTTTCAAAGTCTTGACTTTGGGCTTTCTCACTGAGGTACTCTCTGAAGATCCTCACTGCATACCGGGTGGCCAGGCGGGTATTTTCGCTTAGCCTGTTACGCTCTGACGGCTGAAGGTCTTTCTCTAGGTGATCCTCAAGCCCTGCGGGAGTAGTACTGCTTAAGGAGTCCTCCTCTGCCTCCTCCTCCACTCGGTCCAAAATTCGCATAAAGACCGCTTGGGTCTCGCCAGCGGAACCGCTGGAGTCCAGCAATGCACTCCCTGACTCCCACTCAAGCTCCACACCATCATTATTGTACTCCTCGTCCCCCTCCTCCCCGGTGATCTGGACCTCCTGGATGTCATCTTCCTCCTCGGTATCTTCATCCCTGATCCTCTCGGGGCAGCTCATCTGCTCCTTCTTCGTATCTCCCCTGGCAGGCATTCTCGCCATATTGCGGTCTGTGAAGCAGTCCTCCGGCAGTGCGCATGCGCTATATTGGACCGCAGCGCTGAAAGCCTTTTGTATTTAAGTGACCTTCAGCGGTGCACGCGCTTTTTAAGGTACAGGCAGCGAGCGCAGCGGGAGGGTAAATTTGGAAGCGCGCTCCCAGTCAGGAAGGCTGCAGTATTGGACTGCATATTGGACCAGCAACACGAGCAGTGTGGTGGATTATAGAACTGCAGGAGTGTGACCTCCAATAAACTAATACTATTGTCTCCACTTCTAATTCAGTTTCCTCCATATGATGAATATTTATAATGAGACATATCTACTATAGATGTACAAATCCATTTAGCAAAGAAGACTTTAGGTCGATTGGTCATTTAATAGGCTACCTGTATTATTATTACTTTTAATGAGATGTAGATACATGTTAAAGGTGATGCAGATATATGTTAAAGGTGATGCAGATATATGTTAAAGGTGATGCAGATATATGTTAAAGGTGATGCAGATACATGTTAAAGGTGATGCAGATATATCTTAAAGGTGATGCAGATATATGTTAAAGGTGATGCAGATATATGTTAAAGGTGATGCAGATATATGTTAAAGGTGATGCAGATATATGTTAAAGGTGATGCAGATATATGTTAAAGGTGATGCAGATATATGTTAAAGGTGATGTAGATTCATATTAAAGGTGATGTAGATACGTGTTAAAGGTGATGTAGATACATATTAAAGGTGATGTAGATACGTGTTAAAGGTGATGTAGATACGTGTTAAAGGTGATGTAGATACGTGTTAAAGGTGATGTAGATACATGTTAAAGGTGATGTAGATACATGTTAAAGGTGATGTAGATACACGTTAAAGGTGATGTAGATACACGTTAAAGGTGATGTAGATACACGTTAAAGGTGATGTAGATACACGTTAAAGGTGATGTAGATACATTTTAAAGGTGATGTAGATACATGTTAAAGGTGATGTAGATACACGTTACAGGTAATGTAGATTCATATTAAAGGTGATGTAGATACGTGTTAAAGGTGATGTAGATACATATTAAAGGTGATGTAGATACATGTTAAAGGTGATGTAGATACATATTAAAGGTAATGTAGATACATATTAAAGGTAATGTAGATACATATTAAAGGTGATGTAGATACATGTTAAAGGTGATGTAGATACATATTAAAGGTGATGTAGATACATGTTAAAGGTGATGTAGATACGTGTTAAAGGTGATGTAGATTCATATTAAAGGTGATGTAGATTCATATTAAAGGTGATGTAGATACATATTAAAGGTGATGTAGATACATGTTAAAGGTGATGTAGATACATATTAAAGGTGATGTAGATACGTGTTAAAGGTGATGTAGATACATATTAAAGGTGATGTAGATACATATTAAAGGTGATGTAGATACACGTTAAAGGTGATGTAGATTCATATTAAAGGTGATGTAGATACGTGTTAAAGATGATATAGATACATATTAAAGGTGATGTAGATACGTGTTAAAGGTGATGTAGATACGTGTTAAAGGTGATGTAGATACATATTAAAGGTGATGTAGATACATATTAAAGGTGATGTAGATACATGTAAAAGGTGATGTAGATACATATTAAAGGTGATGTAGATACGTGTTGAAGGTGATGTAGATACATATTAAAGGTGATGTAGATACATGTTAAAGGTGATGTAGATACACGTTAAAGGTGATGTAGATACATGTTAAAGGTGATGTAGATACACGTTTAAGGTGATGTAGATACACGTTAAAGGTGATGTAGATACATTTTAAAGGTGATGTAGATACATGTTAAAGGTGATGTAGATACACGTTACAGGTGATGTAGATTCATATTAAAGGTGATGTAGATACGTGTTAAAGGTGATGTAGATACATATTAAAGGTGATGTAGATACGTGTTAAAGGTGATGTAGATACATATTAAAGGTGATGTAGATACGTGTTAAAGGTGATGTAGATACGTGTTAAAGGTGATGTAGATACGTGTTAAAGGTGATGTAGATTCATATTAAAGGTGATGTAGAGTCATATTAAAGGTGATGTAGATACATATTAAAGGTGATGTAGATACATGTTAAAGGTGATGTAGATACATATTAAAGGTGATGTAGATACGTGTTAAAGGTGATGTAGATACATATTAAAGGTGATGTAGATACATATTAAAGGTGATGTAGATACACGTTAAAGGTGATGTAGATTCATATTAAAGGTGATGTAGATACGTGTTAAAGGTGATGTAGATACATATTAAAGGTGATGTAGATACGTGTTAAAGGTGATGTAGATACGTATTAAAGGTGATGTAGATACATATTAAAGGTGATGTAGATACATATTAAAGGTGATGTAGATACATGTAAAAGGTGATGTAGATACATATTAAAGGTGATGTAGATACGTGTTGAAGGTGATGTAGATACATATTAAAGGTGATGTAGATACGTGTTAAAGGTGATGTAGATACACGTTAAAGGTGATGTAGATACATGTTAAAGGTGATGTAGATACACGTTAAAGGTGATGTAGATACACGTTAAAGGTGATGTAGATACATTTTAAAGGTGATGTAGATACGTGTTGAAGGTGATGTAGATACATATTAAAGGTGATGTAGATACATGTTAAAGGTGATGTAGATACACGTTAAAGGTGATGTAGATACATGTTAAAGGTGATGTAGATACACGTTAAAGGTGATGTAGATACACGTTAAAGGTGATGTAGATACATTTTAAAGGTGATGTAGATACATGTTAAAGGTGATGTAGATACACGTTACAGGTGATGTAGATTCATATTAAAGGTGATGTAGATACGTGTTAAAGGTGATGTAGATACATATTAAAGGTGATGTAGATACATGTTAAAGGTGATGTAGATACATATTAAAGGTAATGTAGATACATATTAAAGGTGATGTAGATACATGTTAAAGGTGATGTAGATACATATTAAAGGTGATGTAGATACATGTTAAAGGTGATGTAGATACATGTTAAAGGTGATGTAGATACACGTTACAGGTGATGTAGATTCATATTAAAGGTGATGTAGATACGTGTTAAAGGTGATGTAGATACATATTAAAGGTGATGTAGATACATGTTAAAGGTGATGTAGATACATATTAAAGGTAATGTAGATACATATTAAAGGTGATGTAGATACGTGTTAAAGGTGATGTAGATACATATTAAAGGTGATGTAGATACGTGTTAAAGGTGATGTAGATACGTGTTAAAGGTGATGTAGATTCATATTAAAGGTGATGTAGAGTCATATTAAAGGTGATGTAGATACATATTAAAGGTGATGTAGATACATGTTAAAGGTGATGTAGATACATATTAAAGGTGATGTAGATACGTGTTAAAGGTGATGTAGATACATATTAAAGGTGATGTAGATACATATTAAAGGTGATGTAGATACACGTTAAAGGTGATGTAGATTCATATTAAAGGTGATGTAGATACGTGTTAAAAGTGATGTAGATACATCTTAAAGGTGATGTAGATACGTGTTAAAGGTGATGTAGATACGTGTTAAAGGTGATGTAGATACATATTAAAGGTGATGTAGATACATATTAAAGGTGATGTAGATACATGTAAAAGGTGATGTAGATACATATTAAAGGTGATGTAGATACGTGTTGAAGGTGATGTAGATACATATTAAAGGTGATGTAGATACGTGTTAAAGGTGATGTAGATACACGTTAAAGGTGATGTAGATACACGTTAAAGGTGATGTAGATACACGTTAAAGGTGATGTAGATACACGTTAAAGGTGATGTAGATACATTTTAAAGGTGATGTAGATACGTGTTGAAGGTGATGTAGATACATATTAAAGGTGATGTAGATACACGTTAAAGGTGATGTAGATACACGTTAAAGGTGATGTAGATACATGTTAAAGGTGATGTAGATACACGTTAAAGGTGATGTAGATACATTTTAAAGGTGATGTAGATACATGTTAAAGGTGATGTAGATACACGTTACAGGTGATGTAGATTCATATTAAAGGTGATGTAGATACGTGTTAAAGGTGATGTAGATACATATTAAAGGTGATGTAGATACATGTTAAAGGTGATGTAGATACATATTAAAGGTAATGTAGATACATATTAAAGGTGATGTAGATACATGTTAAAGGTGATGTAGATACATATTAAAGGTGATGTAGATACATGTTAAAGGTGATGTAGATACATGTTAAAGGTGATGTAGATACATGTTAAAGGTGATGTAGATACACGTTACAGGTGATGTAGATTCATATTAAAGGTGATGTAGATACACGTTAAAGGTGATGTAGATTCATATTAAAGGTGATGTAGATACGTGTTAAAGGTGATGTAGATACATTTTAAAGGTGATGTAGATACATGTTAAAGGTGATGTAGATACACGTTACAGGTGATGTAGATTCATATTAAAGGTGATGTAGATACGTGTTAAAGGTGATGTAGATACATATTAAAGGTGATGTAGATACATGTTAAAGGTGATGTAGATACATATTAAAGGTAATGTAGATACATATTAAAGGTGATGTAGATACATGTTAAAGGTGATGTAGATACATATTAAAGGTGATGTAGATACATGTTAAAGGTGATGTAGATACATGTTAAAGGTGATGTAGATACATGTTAAAGGTGATGTAGATACACGTTACAGGTGATGTAGATTCATATTAAAGGTGATGTAGATACACGTTAAAGGTGATGTAGATTCATATTAAAGGTGATGTAGATACGTGTTAAAGGTGATGTAGATACATATTAAAGGTGATGTAGATACGTGTTAAAGGTGATGTAGATACGTGTTAAAGGTGATGTAGATACATATTAAAGGTGATGTAGATACATGTTAAAGGTGATGTAGATACATATTAAAGGTAATGTAGATACATATTAAAGGTGATGTAGATACATGTTAAAGGTGATGTAGATACACGTTACAGGTGATGTAGATTCATATTAAAGGTGATGTAGATACGTGTTAAAGGTGATGTAGATACATATTAAAGGTGATGTAGATACGTGTTAAAGGTGATGTAGATACATATTAAAGGTGATGTAGATACATATTAAAGGTGATGTAGATACATGTAAAAGGTGATGTAGATACATGTTAAAGGTGATGTAGATACACGTTAAAGGTGATGTAGATACACGTTAAAGGTGATGTAGATACATTTTAAAGGTGATGTAGATACACGTTAAAGGTGATGTAGATACATTTTAAAGGTGATGTAGATACATGTTAAAGGTGATGTAGATACACGTTACAGGTGATGTAGATTCATATTAAAGGTGATGTAGATACGTGTTAAAGGTGATGTAGATACATATTAAAGGTGATGTAGATACATATTAAAGGTGATGTAGATACATGTAAAAGGTGATGTAGATACATATTAAAGGTAATGTAGATACATATTAAAGGTGATGTAGATACATGTTAAAGGTGATGTAGATACATATTAAAGGTGATGTAGATACATGTTAAAGGTGATGTAGATACATGTTAAAGGTGATGTAGATACACGTTACAGGTGATGTAGATTCATATTAAAGGTGATGTAGATACGTGTTAAAGGTGATGTAGATACATATTAAAGGTGATGTAGATACATGTTAAAGGTGATGTAGATACATATTAAAGGTAATGTAGATACATATTAAAGGTGATGTAGATACATGTTAAAGGTGATGTAGATACACGTTACAGGTGATGTAGATTCATATTAAAGGTGATGTAGATACGTGTTAAAGGTGATGTAGATACATATTAAAGGTGATGTAGATACGTGTTAAAGGTGATGTAGATACATATTAAAGGTGATGTAGATACGTGTTAAAGGTGATGTAGATACGTGTTAAAGGTGATGTAGATTCATATTAAAGGTGATGTAGAGTCATATTAAAGGTGATGTAGATACATATTAAAGGTGATGTAGATACATGTTAAAGGTGATGTAGATACATATTAAAGGTGATGTAGATACGTGTTAAAGGTGATGTAGATACATATTAAAGGTGATGTAGATACATATTAAAGGTGATGTAGATACACGTTAAAGGTGATGTAGATTCATATTAAAGGTGATGTAGATACGTGTTAAAGGTGATGTAGATACATCTTAAAGGTGATGTAGATACGTGTTAAAGGTGATGTAGATACGTGTTAAAGGTGATGTAGATACATATTAAAGGTGATGTAGATACATATTAAAGGTGATGTAGATACATGTAAAAGGTGATGTAGATACATATTAAAGGTGATGTAGATACGTGTTGAAGGTGATGTAGATACATATTAAAGGTGATGTAGATACGTGTTAAAGGTGATGTAGATACACGTTAAAGGTGATGTAGATACACGTTAAAGGTGATGTAGATACACGTTAAAGGTGATGTAGATACACGTTAAAGGTGATGTAGATACATTTTAAAGGTGATGTAGATACGTGTTGAAGGTGATGTAGATACATGTTAAAGGTGATGTAGATACACGTTACAGGTGATGTAGATTCATATTAAAGGTGATGTAGATACGTGTTAAAGGTGATGTAGATACATATTAAAGGTGATGTAGATACATGTTAAAGGTGATGTAGATACATATTAAAGGTAATGTAGATACATATTAAAGGTGATGTAGATACATGTTAAAGGTGATGTAGATACATATTAAAGGTGATGTAGATACATGTTAAAGGTGATGTAGATACATGTTAAAGGTGATGTAGATACATGTTAAAGGTGATGTAGATACACGTTACAGGTGATGTAGATTCATATTAAAGGTGATGTAGATACACGTTAAAGGTGATGTAGATTCATATTAAAGGTGATGTAGATACGTGTTAAAGGTGATGTAGATACATATTAAAGGTGATGTAGATACGTGTTAAAGGTGATGTAGATACGTGTTAAAGGTGATGTAGATACATATTAAAGGTGATGTAGATACATGTTAAAGGTGATGTAGATACATATTAAAGGTAATGTAGATACATATTAAAGGTGATGTAGATACATGTTAAAGGTGATGTAGATACACGTTACAGGTGATGTAGATTCATATTAAAGGTGATGTAGATACGTGTTAAAGGTGATGTAGATACATATTAAAGGTGATGTAGATACGTGTTAAAGGTGATGTAGATACATATTAAAGGTGATGTAGATACATATTAAAGGTGATGTAGATACATGTAAAAGGTGATGTAGATACATGTTAAAGGTGATGTAGATACACGTTAAAGGTGATGTAGATACACGTTAAAGGTGATGTAGATACATTTTAAAGGTGATGTAGATACACGTTAAAGGTGATGTAGATACATTTTAAAGGTGATGTAGATACATGTTAAAGGTGATGTAGATACACGTTACAGGTGATGTAGATTCATATTAAAGGTGATGTAGATACGTGTTAAAGGTGATGTAGATACATATTAAAGGTGATGTAGATACATATTAAAGGTGATGTAGATACATGTAAAAGGTGATGTAGATACATATTAAAGGTGATGTAGATACGTGTTAAAGGTGATGTAGATACATATTAAAGGTGATGTAGATACATGTTAAAGGTGATGTAGATACACGTTAAAGGTGATGTAGATACATGTTAAAGGTGATGTAGATACACGTTAAAGGTGATGTAGATACACGTTAAAGATGATGTAGATACATTTTCAAGGTGATGTAGATACATGTTAAAGGTGATGTAGATACACGTTACAGGTGATGTAGATTCATATTAAAGGTGATGTAGATACGTGTTAAAGGTGATGTAGATACATATTAAAGGTGATGTAGATACATGTTAAAGGTGATGTATATACGTATTAAAGGTGATGTAGATACATGTTAAAGGTGATGTAGATACATATTAAAGGTGATGTAGATACATGTTAAAGGTGATGTAGATACATGTTAAAGGTGATGTAGATACACGTTACAGGTGATGTAGATTCATATTGAAGGTGATGTAGATACGTGTTAAAGGTGATGTAGATACATATTAAAGGTGATGTAGATACATGTTAAAGGTGATGTAGATACATATTAAAGGTGATGTAGATACATATTAAAGGTGATGTAGATACGTGTTAAAGGTGATGTAGATACATATTAAAGGTGATGTAGATACATATTAAAGGTGATGTAGATACATGTAAAAGGTGATGCAGATACATGTTAAAGGTGATGTAGATACACGTTAAAGGTGATGTAGATACACATTAAAGGTGATGTAGATACATGTTAAAGGTGATGTAGATACACGTTAAAGGTGATGTAGATACACGTTAAAGGTGATGTAGATACACATTAAAGGTGATGTAGATTCATATTAAAGGTGATGTAGATACGTGTTAAAGGTGATGTAGATACATATTAAAGGTGATGTAGATACGTGTTAAAGGTGATGTACACTACCAGTCAAAAATTTGGACACAGTTTCCCATTCAAGTGGATGGGAAACTGTGTCCAAACTATTGACTGGTACTGTAGATACGTGTTAAAGGTGATGTAGATACATATTAAAGGTGATGTAGATACATATTAAAGGTGATGTAGATACATGTTAAAGGTGATGTAGATACACGTTAAAGGTGATGTAGATACATGTTAAAGGTGATGTAGATACACGTTAAAGGTGATGTAGATACACGTTAAAGGTGATGTAGATACATTTTCAAGGTGATGTAGATACATGTTAAAGGTGATGTAGATACACGTTACAGGTGATGTAGATTCATATTAAAGGTGATGTAGATACGTGTTAAAGGTGATGTAGATACATATTAAAGGTGATGTAGATACATGTTAAAGGTGATGTAGATACATATTAAAGGTAATGTAGATACATATTAAAGGTGATGTAGATACATGTTAAAGGTGATGTAGATACATATTAAAGGTGATGTAGATACATGTTAAAGGTGATGTAGATACGTGTTAAAGGTGATGTAGATTCATATTAAAGGTGATGTAGATTCATATTAAAGGTGATGTAGATACATGTTAAAGGTGATGTAGATACATATTAAAGGTGATGTAGATACGTGTTAAAGGTGATGTAGATACATATTATAGGTGATGTAGATACATATTAAAGGTGATGTAGATACACGTTAAAGGTGATGTAGATACATATTAAAGGTGATGTAGATTCATATTAAAGGTGATGTAGATACGTGTTAAAGGTGATGTAGATACATATTAAAGGTGATGTAGATACGTGTTAAAGGTGATGTACACTACCAGTCAAAAATTTGGACACAGTTTCCCATTCAAGTGGATGGGAAACTGTGTCCAAACTATTGACTGGTACTGTAGATACGTGTTAAAGGTGATGTAGATACATATTAAAGGTGATGTAGATACATATTAAAGGTGATGTAGATACATGTAAAAGGTGATGTAGATACATATTAAAGGTGATGTAGATACGTGTTGAAGGTGATGTAGATACATATTAAAGGTGATGTAGATACATGTTAAAGGTGATGTAGATACACGTTAAAGGTGATGTAGATACATGTTAAAGGTGATGTAGATACGTGTTAAAGGTGATGTAGATACATATTAAAGGTGATGTAGATACATGTTAAAGGTGATGCAGATACGTGTTAAAGGTGATGTAGATACATGTTAAAGGTGATGTAGATTCATATTAAAGGTGATGTAGATACATGTTAAAGGTGATGTAGATACATATTAAAGGTGATGTAGATACATATTAAAGGTGATGTAGATACGTGTTAAAGGTGATGTAGATACATGTTAAAGGTGATGTAGATTCATATTAAAGGTGATGTAGATACATATTAAAGGTGATGTAGATACGTGTTAAAGGTGATGTAGATACACGTTAAAGGTGATGTAGATACACGTTAAAGGTGATGTAGATACATGTTAAAGGTGATGTAGATACATGTTAAAGGTGATGTAGATACACGTTAAAGGTGATGTAGATACATATTAAAGGTGATGTAGATACATATTAAAGGTGATGTAGATACCTATTAAAGGTGATATAGATATGTTAAAGGTGATGTAGATACCTATTAAAGGTGATATAGATATGTTAAAGGTGATGTAGATACATATTAAAGGTGATATAGATATATTAAAGGTGATGTAGATACATGTTAAAGGTGATGTAGATACATATTAAAGGTGATGTAGATATATGTTAAAGGTGATGTAGATACATATTAAAGGTGATGTAGATATATGTTAAAGGTGATGTAGATACATATTAAAGGTAATGTAGATACACGTTAAAGGTGATGTAGATTCATATTAAAGGTGATGTAGATACATATTAAAGGTGATGTAGATGCATGTTAAAGGTGATGTAGATACATATTAAAGGTGATGTAGATACATATTAAAGGTGATGATGTAGATACATATTAAAGGTGATGTAGATACATATTAAAGGTGATGTAGATACATATTAAAGGTGATGTAGATACGTGTTAAAGGTGATGTAGATACATGTTAAAGGTGATGTAGATACATATTAAAGGTGATGTAGATACGTGTTAAAGGTGATGTAGATACTTGTTAAAGGTGATGTAGATACATATTAAAGGTGATGTAGATACGTGTTAAAGGTGATGTAGATACTTGTTAAAGGTGATGTAGATACATATTAAAGGTGATGTAGATACATGTTAAAGGTGATGTAGATACATGTTAAAGGTGATGTAGATACATGTTAAAGGTGATGTAGATACATGTTAAAGGTGATGTAGAGTACATGCAGTCAATATTTGATTGACAATAACACATTATCACACATAAACACACCATTTATATGCCTATGACAAATCTAGTTGCTGAATGTGTTTCATAATATTTGCATGTTTTTATACCCAACTTAAATACTGTCTAACACTTTCCTGTGTTTAGTTGTAAAGTGAATAGGTTTTACTGTGCACTGTATTTCGTTGTTTGCATATGCCTCCTTAAATATGCATGATATGTGTGTGTTTGTGTATTGTGTATGTGTGATGATTAGATAAATAGTACAACTATAACACATAGAAGAGATCCTGGAGATTTCAGTCATATCACATGATTTTTATCATGAGATTGCCAATTTATAGAACTCCAGAACAGCTGGATGATGTGCTTAGATTGGTTAGTCAGATGTGGTTTATCAAGGTACATGTGCAATTATATAAGCAGTTATTTTAGAAGCTTCTTAATATAGTATCCCATCATGCTCTGTGCCTGCTCTTAGCTGAGAGCACTTCCTCCCCTGGGCAAACATGACCTTGATATCTGCACCCCTTGTACTACTCTCATTGCTGTTTGGACTACACCAACTTATTATCTCATTTTAAACTATTATGTCTGCTGTTACTCAGCCACAAAAGTGATGATCATCTGATATTCTTCATTATATAGTGTTACATAAAAAGGCAAAAAGAGAGAGCGAGAGATGGCAAACATTTATGAAATAAAAAAACAACAATTTAAAACAGCCTGAAAAGAGAAGTTCAGAAGAAAACTTGTCACTTCCTTTATACTGGCATCAAAAAATATTTATTTCTAAACATTGAATCATTATTATTTAACATTTAAATTCAACATTTAATTTATTCCATAAGTTCAATGCAAAGGTCACAATTCATACAATGTTTTTATATCATATTGAGTCAATGTATGACAGGACACAGATTTGGTAATTTGAAATTCATTACTTTTATGTATTAAACTTGAATAATGAACATTTGAATAAACACAATATGTTTAAAGTTTCATGTCAACTTTATATGTGCTAATTTCATGAACATATTAAGTTTACTTAACATTTGTATTAATTAATTTAATTTAATCAGACTAAGTCTTTTTTTTTTACACTGATTCAACGTAATTGGAAAACCTTGCATTAATGTGATCATTTACATTGAACTATGTCTTAAAATTAGATGCAAATTTTAAATATAAATTGCTTACATAAAAAAGACTTTTTGAGTGTTCCTGATGTTGGGTGTGTAATACTCATATTGCCAACACTATTAATATATCATAGGTCTATTCACAGGACAGGTCTCAAGTGCCAAAAATAGCTGAACATGGAGCAATCAGAACAGAGGAGAGAGCTGATTGGAGGTTAAATTGTTATTATTAGCTAATCAACATCAGCTGTATTAGGGGCCTGAAAATGCAAACACACTGAGGAAGGCCCTTAAAGTAGTTAAAAACTTGAACATTAGACTAAGAGAGAAAAGTGGTACTGTATGTTTCCTCCAGATCCTTCAGGGAAAAGTTAAAGTCGGAGCTTATGGGGCAGTTGGTGGGAGTTCCTGTTGCTTGGGGCCTCCCTGAGTGACTTCTACCTGTTTTAGATTGCAGAAGAAGACAAAGACTGGGAGGCCAGTGGTGTCAAAAGGACATTTATTACATCAGTCACTAGATGGCATTCAGAGAGTACATACCTCGTCCAAGTGATGTTACTGTGCCGTGAGAGGCCGGAGAACTCAGAGGAAACCCACACAGACATAGGGAGAACATGCAAACGCACACAGAAAAGTCCCAGGTCCTCAGGCAGATTCGAACCCAGGACCTTTTTGCTGTGAGGCAACAGTGCTACCCACTACGCCACCGTGGGGTTGTTTTTCAGGGTTTGTTCTAGGCCCCGTAGTTCCAGTGAAGGGAAATCTTAATGCTTCAGCATTCCAAGACATTTTGGACAATTCTATGCTTCCAACTTTGTGGGACCAGTTTGGGGAAGGCCACCTCAAGCCCATCACACACCTTTGTAATGAACTGGAACAGAGATTGTGAAGCAGGCCTTCACGCCCAACATCCTAAATTTTGAATAGGATTTCATAAAAGTTCCTGTAGGTGTAAGGGCCAGGGACCTCTTTTATAAAACTGTGCGTAGGATTGGCGTCAGAAGGTGGCGTACGGACAAACATACGATTTGTATGCGCACAAAAATATTCTGATTTACAAAACAGTGCGCACGCACGTCGTACGTTGATTTCCCTTTATAAATCACAAACTTCTCTAAATGTGGCGCACCTGTACGAGCTTCATGACACGCCTACAGTTGCCTATAAAAAGCCAGTGAAACGCCCCTGATTAATAATAATGATTACTGAATTAATTAGGAGCGCCATGGAGAAACGGGCAAAAAAAGAGTTGGAGTCGGGAAACCTGAGCTCACGCCATCCGATCCGAAGCTGGCATAACTGGGGAATCTCTCCTGAGTTGTGACGGAGGCGGAGGAGGACACAGATTCCATGCAGGCCGGATGTCATGACTCAGGTAGGAAGATTGTGTTCATTTGTTCTAAACGACTGTAAACCAGATATATTCAGGTTGTGTTAACACATTCATGCACACAAAATTGGACTCTTTTTACAAAAAGTGGGATTTTATTCACTAAATAATTTCTCTTTTGTAGTTGCTGCATGTTCCAGCGGGGGCAGCGGTGGTGCAGCAGAGGAAAGGTGTGTGCCCGGCGTCTCTACTCCTCTTCATGCGCCCCAACCTGCAGCAGCCGTGTCCTCACAGAGGCTGTTCTTCAGAGGCAAAATGATACAATCAGTGCAATAAATGAAGTTGCAAAAGAATTGCGAGATATTAAAAATGTGTTGGATGAAATTAGCACTTCACTAAAACATCTGGCAAATAAATAGTGTCAATTCCATACTTTGTGTCATCTTATTTACAGCCGATGCATCACATTAACATGCTGGAGCATGGCACCAGCGTTTGCCTCAAACGTTTGGGGTAAAGGGGTCAACATGACCATGGGGGGGTAATGGCACATTCTTCATCTGTGCCACGTTGTGAAGCACAGCAAACGCCCTCACAATGTTGCACACGTTTTCGGCCCTTTACAGCAGAATTCATCCTGAAGCATCAAGATATCGCCATCTCCCCTTCAGGAGCCCGATGGTGCGCTCCACAACAGCGCGTCCCTGGCTGTGGCGCACATTCAAGTTCCTCTCCTCTGTGCTCTGCGGGTTGAGGAAAGGGGTGAGCAGCCACCGAGGGTGTGGTATCCTCGCTTTATTAATAAGTGTAATTAATCCAGTAAGAAAAGACACTGTAGAGTGAGTGGTAATAATAGACAGTCCAGTAGAGGGCGGTCTTACACTGTCTTTTGACCTTCAGTGCCTGTTCTGTATGAGGAAAAAGTATCTAACTGGTGTTGATGTCCACATGAAAGCTATGTGGCAAGTCAGTGTACTGTTGTTAGCACGCATGGATTTATCTGACCTGTTTTTCTCAACATTCTGAATAATGTTTGTGCATTTTGTGTTTGTGCAGTGTGTGTGTGTGTGTGTGTGTGTGTGTATTTGAGTTTGGAGTTTTATGCAGAAGAAATGTCCAAATGTGCTGAATTGTTGGGAGGCTGTTTCTGCTCTAATCACAGTTGAAGTGGAAGAAGCTGAGGCAGAAAAAAGGTGAATGAGAGCCGCAAAAATACAGTCCTCTTCCCATCTTCTTTCTCCTTAAAGAAATTCTATTGTAATAGCCATTGCAATTATTCTCAGTGGACAATGCAGCACTGTACTGTGTCAGTGAATGCTGCTTTACATCCAGACAAGTGGGAGCCTAGAGCGCCTATGGAACAACTTACTTTAGATGCATGAATTCTCTTCAACTCCCACTGCTCTCAGAAAAGTACACACTGATGGTGTCATGTATTATTCTCACTATGACGTTCAGCTCCACAATCTTTTTCTGGTTGAAGAAAAACTGATTGTAGTGCTGCATAACAGAGAATACCCACTGGAAGTGAGCAAATGGTGCAACGCCGTCACCACTTCTCACTTTGTCACTGTGGGTGTGTCAACGCATCAATTAGCTTTTTAATAAGCTAAGGTGGTGTACATAAACAACATGCACGTGTCAAGCAGTGCGTATCTGTAATTCTGGAGGCCAGTGACATTAGAAAGAGAAATATCTCCTCGTCCACTTCAGGTAAATCCTAAACTTCCAACCACTACATCACTTCCTCTTTGTCTCTTTGCCAGGACTCATGTCCTCGTGCAGCGACCGGCAGCAAGTCACGTCTTGTCGTGTTTGCTATGTTTCTTTTAGGCTTTCGTTACAGATCCCCCCCCACGTAAATACAAATCGAAGCGGACATTCCTTCATTCCCACTGCCGTTTCCCTTCTCAGCTCAGGCCATAGTGGATAGACAGAATTCCTATTTGTTGGTGATTAAGTTGTTTTTAAGTTGTTTTAAGTTTTTTAAAATTGGTTTTTCTAACTTTTATGACTTTATTTATTTCATTTTTATTATGAAAGGACACTGTATTTAGATGTTTTTATAGGTCAGCTTATTTTGTATATAGATTGAGCAACTCAGTAATGACTTTAGCACTTTATGACTGAATTTTGTACTTTGTTATTTATTATTACCTGTCTGACTTTGAGCTCAGTTAGTGATCACTGTGTTATCACCCAGTCCCCCTCCTAATCCGTGTACCCCTCCTTGTAGCCCTTATACATGCTGTATTGTTGTCCTGTCCTGTCACCTTTTTTAATGTCTTGCTGCAAAGCCAATTGCCCTCTGGGACAAATAAAGTTGAAAGTTGAAGTTGAAGTAAAGTAAAAATAAATTTTGTCAGTCCTTTGTCACCTGGAATTCCACAATGCCTTGCAGAGCAATTTGTTCATGTCCCACAGAAAATAAATGGGGACAAAAAAAAAAGAATTTATTTGTCTTTGAAGATTTACAGCTATTATTTTCCTGAATATGATACTTTTGTAAAATGTTGACTTGACGTTGACTTCTGAGACTCTGTAGGATGGGATAGGCTGACAGTTTATCTCCTCTTTGAGTGTTGGTTTGATCACTAACACATTCAGAAGCTTTGATTTCATGCACATGTTTCTTCATGATGACTGAAATCATTCTGATTGAAGATTTTGAGTCAACTGCTTATGTAACCCATGTGACTTTTCTGTCTGCGTTGTGTTCTGGGTTAATGATGGCACAGGAGATAGAGCTAGGTTTCTGGTTCTTTACAGAAAACATACAGAACCGTGCGTTTGTGCCAGGCTTGACTCTCCTCTGGTCAGGTTAGAGAAGGCTTTTTTAAAAATATTGTACTCTAAGTCACAATATATTTCAATCAAACAGTCAATTTGACACATTAAAATAAAATTACAAACAACAATGAAGTGGTCCTTTAACCAGGACAGTTTCTGTTCTTTAAGCTTCAGCATGTAAAGTCCACAGGAAGACCATAAAACGTTACCATGACATCAGAAATATATGCAACACAAACGATAACATCTAAAGGAAACAATAAATTCAATAGAAAAGGAAACACATTTTAAATTGCCAATCAGAAAACCCATATTTATGTCATATGAAAATAGAAAATTTTAAACTTTAACATCTACAGTAATTTGGATGCATTAAACTGCATCAGCTACCAAACAATGCAGTCAGTCAGAACAACCAACACATACAATCACAGTCACACAATAAAAACATCTCCATACCTGTTGTTCTGTTAGATATATTCAGTATGTTCAAATGTTGGTTTGGCACCATCTGGTGGTTGCTTGTGGGATTTTCTATATTATTTTGGAGATTTCATTACGTCATTGCTATTGTAATTTATGTTCATACATTAAGTGTAAATGTTGATTTAATTAAAACAATTGCTTAATAAGCTAAGCCATTTAATAGCTTGTTGTCAAATGTAATGCAGTTTAAGTAATTACATTGTCTGTATCCGTTTTCAGTTTTACCCTTGCCTAGCCAATAAACCTGTGGACAAAGTAAAATCTCGTATATAGAGTCTTGGTGAAAGTAAGGAGTTTATCTGGCTGTCAAAATACCTCACTCAGGTATGGAGGACAGCACACCTGTGGTGTACAGAAAAGCTATGCCAAGCTTGGTAACAGAGCAGAGCAAACGGCATCAATGACGGACAAACAAGATACAGAGTGAGAGGCTAACTTAGTGTGCTACTGTAGCGCCAGCGCTCGCTAGTTATCTTCAACACAAAACGATAAAACTCAAAAGCACAACTCAAAAGCTCACACACAGGCAGGAGGACAAGAACTAAAATAAAACGGGAATGTTTTGTTGAAATTCACAAGCTGCAATATGGACAAATATCAACAGGCTACACTTACATGAGATGTGATCTCAAATGGGCACATTCTTCGGAAAAAAGCAATGTGACAACACAAAAGTGATAAATACATGTGTTTTATCCAAAGATGAATGTTTCTTGTCTACTCAGTGCAGTAGTTTCCATTGTTGTGATGCTCTGAATCAAGCAAACAGCTTGATAATATGGCAGACTTACTCCTCCTGGAGTCAATTAAAGGGAGAAGGCAACACAACAAGGCCAACTCTGTACTTTACAATGTGTAACTTTACTCTCTACCCATGCCTCCTCCTGAGACCAGAAATCAGTGGATGAATTTATGAAGCAAAGCCTGGTGGGAGAGGGTTGTTCTTTTGGAATTTTCCAATCTTTTGGATGACGTGCATTTATGGCTCCACACTAAGTCACCAGAGCTCCTATTCCCTGTTATACATGTTGCAATTGTTGTGTTCAGAGTGTGTTTAGCTGTGTAGAATACTGCCACGTCTTAATGTGCTCGGTATTCACAAAATGTTAAAGATCACTAGAAGATCTTAAGCTGTGGATTTTATCCCAGAAATGAAAATACATGTTTTCATCCTTCCTGCATCAGATGGCTACAAAGATTTTGTTAACAGGAAATGCTGGCCTCCCTATGTTCTCTAGGATGTTGAAAACAAATGCTGGTAAGAGACATTTTCTGATCCCTTCTTGGTTATATTGTTTAACAAGGCTAGTAGTTTTTGACAGTGTATCATAAAGAAAGAAATGTTCCACTTTTTAATGTGTCCAGAACATTGAGGGAGAAGATGTCAAGCATTTTCTACTTACCCACTCCTTGATTGGCTGATAAAAGGCTACATAAATTCCCCTAAGGTTACCGCAGAACAGGAATTATTCAATATTTACGTCGGCTCCATCCAGATAGGAATAGAGATGACAGTTGACATTAAATCATGGTGGAGGGTAGTACTAAAAATGATGGACTTTCAGTCTACATTTGCACCAAACCTGATCGCTACCTGCTGTCCACTGAACAATTTATCATCATAAACAGTATGTGTGATGGGGGGTTTGGTTAGTGCTCAGCAGGGACGTGCACAGACATTTTGGGGGGCAGGGGCTCAAGTGAGAAAAAGGGCAATTCTCGTAATTATTTAGAAAAAGTTTTAAAACAAAAAGTTTAATATAGAAGCACATCTCTGACTTACTAACCAAATTATTTTAATACCCTCAAATTCACACAATTGTTTAATACTCAACAGATTTCTACAAAACAATCAGTTCACACAGAGACAATGGTCTTCTTTAGTATTCACTAGCTTTATAACAAGAGCAGGCAACAACAACAACAAAATAACACTTTAAAATCAACAAAAATCTTCACACAAAACTGAAAACACACAAAATAACTGATGGTGACCAGGACTTAGTTTCAGTGCACCTAAATTCCCTCCTTTCACATTTGAGGGAGGGCTGTCTGTATCATGTATTGATAAAGATCTACCAGCATACAACAAACTAGTAGAATGAATAATTATTAGATGAGGAGCCTACAATCAAAATGATGCAGTTACTGTTTAAGGCAGGACACTACAGGCAAAAACATTGTTTTTCCATATACTGGTCAATTTTTAGATTTTCCACTATTTTGCTTCCATGTCTTCTTTCACACAAATTTAGATGGTGTTTGTTTTACTACCCTCTGTCTGTTTGCATCTGTACAAGCTGGTCTGCATAATTTAAACAGTACATTTCAGGGATAAATGCTGTCTTGATGTAAGTAATTAACTGGGGAAGTTCTGTAGTGAAAAAATCCTATTCACCTGCAGTGCCTTGCTAAATGTATGCATATTAGCACATTTTAATTAGTTAACGCCTAATTTGCATATCAATGTGGTGAATTTTATAACAGTATTATATACAAATTTTACTGTATTACTTTCATTTGGAAATCTCCCCTTAAGTACAGTACATTAGCCTGTATGCCCATGATTAACTGCCTTAGCTAAACCTGTCATGGTCCTGGGTTTTGAGTGTATTTCCTGTTTTATTTTGAAAGTATTTTCCCTGCCATGTGCTTTTGCTTTGCATTTCCTGTGTTTTCTTATGATCTGTTTTACCCTTTTGGCTCCTCGGTCTGTGTTTTAGTCATCTGTGTTTTTAGTTCCAGTTTGCTCCCTTTCCCCGTGTTTGTTTGCTCTGTCTTATGATTAGTTTATCCTCCATGTTTTCCCCTTTAAGGTTTCCCTTCTCTTCATTTTCCCTCCTCTGTGATTGTCTGAGTGTTTCTACCTGTCTCTGATTCTCTCCTCCTCCCTTTGCCACCTGTGTGTCATTGTCTCGTTACTCTGTGTATTTAAGTCTGTTTGGTTCTTTCCTCTGTGTCAGTTCGTCCGTTATTCCCTGTGTACCTCCGTGATATTCTGTTTGCCCTGTTTACCCTGCCATGCTCTGCCTTGCCCTGTTTTGTCCAGTTTTGCTCCACGTAAGTTTTGTGCTTGTGTTGTTTCTGCCTGCGCTTTGGATTTTGCCTTGCCTGAGGAGGGCTCTGAAGTATTTGGATTGTTATTTTTGGTCATCTTTGCATTTTTTCTGTTCATTGGAGT
This sequence comes from Chaunax sp. Z400, assembly GCA_037577475.1. Lineage (NCBI taxonomy): Eukaryota > Metazoa > Chordata > Actinopteri > Lophiiformes > Chaunacidae > Chaunax > Chaunax sp. Z400. Next base: position 2,906,252 of record CM075188.1, on the reverse strand, counting down.
TTTGTGTACTTTCCTGTTTTTGGCCTGTGGACACTGTTGCCTGTTTTAGTTTGATTATTAAATCCCTGAACTGCTACTTGTCTCTGGCTGTTGTCTGCATTTGGGTCCTATTTTTGAACTGCACATAACAAAACCTTTGGTAACTTATTACATTAGCTAGTTGCTCATGCATGTAAGTTAGCAAGACACAAGTTAACTACATTTGTTTTTGTCTTTTGGCTAATTAGCTGTATACTTGAGGTGCTGCCTGCCTGTCTGATGTGACTCCAGAGTGCCGGTGACTGTGTGCTCACCGCTGTGCAGGAGACGTGGAGGGAGGGAGGGTAGAGAGGGCATCGGACTTGACAATGTCTAATCTCCCGACCTGATATTTTGGTTTTTTAATTCAATCAATACATTTGTTTGACAGGAAAGCTGTGTGCAAACAATAATATATGTGTATATATATACACAGTATATTCATTTATATATATATATAAAAAAAAAGCACCCAAGAAAAAGGCACTTTCTCTCGAGGAAGAAAAAGGGCAGGTGCTCAAGCCCCCTTTGATGGTGAGTTGTGAGCAGCGATGCATAATGCTAAAAAAGCCTGTTACCGCATGTTATTTGAACTTCAGGAATAATGGATCATCGCTTTTATGAGAAAAAGATAATTAAAAAATTGGCTGCGGGTAGATTTGTTTTGGACTTCCTACCTGGCAGCCGTTTCCCTGCAGCTTCCTGTTGCTTATGCGCGTGCACAAGCCAGCCGTGCGTGTCCATATTTAGATTTCAGTAGCTCCCATCGATCCTTCTGCTCTCCAGTATTTACCAGTTTTGCTCTCTGTTTCTTTTGTTCAGATACTCGATGCCTTTTCCTCGCATCTGTTATTTTAGGTCCAAGCTTTCTCTTCTCCAGGTTCTCGCGGATTTGAAACTTCCGTGCATGCGCGTAAATCTGGGGAAACCCTTGGGGAAGACATACTTCCGTGTGACGTCACCGAATTTCAAAATGGCCCTTTGTTTACGTCATATGTTTGGCCCTTTACTGGCTTAAAATCTGAATTGTTCTCTGTATTCCGTTGTGCTAAAAATATGACCCTTATATCAGGCTGTAGAATAGCATTCATCCTACTGAATAAAAATATCTAGGTTACTTTAAAAATTCTTCTAACGCCTTGAGCAGGAAAATACTGAGTGGGAGAATACCTTTAAGAGTTTTTCTTCATGCCAACACATCGCTTCTTCCAAGGTGTGTCTACAGTAGGCTATTTGATTTCAGTAAACACGGGCTACATACAACAACACTTGATATGTCTGACAGTACAGTAGCTGTATTAACTGCACAATGATTAATCTCTCTTTTTTCCCCCATTCTTTTAGACAATGACCCCAAACACACTGCAGCCAGAGGGAATTAACTGGGTTCACACACCACCAGAGTAAGTGACTAAATATTTAGCAACAAAAATTTGTATTATTTAATTTCTGTGGGCAATGTGTGACCATTTTCTATGCTGTGTGTGACTTTTCCACTTTACTGTAAGTCCCCTGATCTGAACCAGATCAACTTGTCTGGCATGCCCTGAAGGACTCTGTGTGAGGTGAAGCCAAACCACAGAACAAGGAGGAGCTAATAGCTTCCATCCAGACTCTCCGGGTAAAGAAACTCACCAGTTAGATCTGTAACTGTGGTGCACCCAACTGTGCCAGCACATTTGTTTTTGTTTATAAAGTAGTAGGTAAAAAGGTATATCCAAGCAACGTTTTAACCCATGCAGGTTAGTAGCCCCATTCATAGGCTGCAAATCTCTACTGAAATGCAGTATGGCTGGCTATGCTGTCACTGTTTTGTTAGACACAGGATCCAATGTCAGCCTGCTAGATCGTGCTTGGAAAAAGAAATACATACTCAGCCAAGATGTTCGACCACTCAGTGAGCTTATAGACCATGAACTTGATGCGTGTGCTGTCACTGGGGATAAGGTACAATGAGGTTGGATGGGTTGAGGTGGTAGTAAACCTGCAAGGAAATGGTGATCCAGACTTATCCATACTAGTACTATTGCTAGTGAGTTGTGTGAAGTTAGAGATACCATTAGTGGGTTTTAATGTAATCCAAGACCTGATTAAGAGCAATGAAAGCAGGCCAAAAGTCCTTCCTATCCTCTTAAACCTTCTTGCTGGTGCCATGGATATCGATTGTACTGCCGCAGAGGCAATGGTGAGTTTTATTCAAAAATACCCAGAAGAAGAACATGCTCTAGTGAAAGTGGGTTTTAAAGGGGTCACAATCCACATTAAATGCCAGAAAGTATCAGTGTTTCAGAGGCGCATGTACTGTTTGAGCCCACATTGGACAGTGCCCATATAGAGAGATTAAGTATGGGGTAGGATTAAGACGTTTCATTAAAGTGACTGTCAAACCACTCCAAGCATAGTGTAAATCTGCAAAGCTTAACAGCCTTAGGCAGTAAGGAACCAATTGACAAGGTTATGAAGACAGACAGTTCCAGTAATGACAATGAGAAAATTCATGTTTACACAGCTGACTCTGTACCACATTCCAGCTGTTACCAAGGGCCACCCACTCCAACCCTGTGGCACCCATTCGTAGATGTTAGTCATCTGACAAATGAACAACAGTGTGAGGTAAAGCAAATGCTTTTTGGAGAATCAGGGGCTTTTGTTCGTCATGACAGAGACATTGATAACATCCCAAGCCTCCAAATGACTATTAATCTTACAGATGACATTCCAGTTCAACGCACATATGCCTCTATCCCCAAGCCACTCTACAAAGAGGTCAAACAGTACATCCAAGACCTGCTTGCTAAAGGTTGGATAGTCAAGTCAAAGTCACCATTTGCAGCAACTGAAGTCTGTGTGAGAAAACAAGATGGTACTCTCAGATTGTGTATTGATTACAGACTATTGAACCAGAAAACAGTACCAGACTGTCAACCCACTGCCTCGTATTCAGGACCTCCTGGACACTCTCGTTGGCCACAGCTGGTTCAGCATTCTCAACCAAGGTAAAGCCTACCACCAAGGCTATATGGCAGAGGGATTCCACCATCGCCCGACTGCACCACGACCAGGGTCCTGAATTTGAAAATTCTCCGTTCAAAGCTCTGCGACAACTGGCTGGAGTCAGTCACTCCAGAACAACCCCATACCATCTGCAGGGAAACCCAGCCGATAGGTTCAATAGGACCTCAAATGTTCAGGACACTGGAGGAAAAAGAGAAAGGAAACTGGAAAGAACACTTCCCACAAGTCGTACACACATATAATTACACTAGACATGAGGCGACAGGGTTAGGGTTAGGCAATGCATAATGCCAAAAAAAGCCTCCACCTTGGCTATATGAACTTTTACTTAATGTTGCCGCATGTTATTTGAACTTCAGGAATTATGGATCATCGCTTTTATGAGAAAAAGATAATTAAAAAATTGGCTGGGCCATACTTAAAGGTATACTCCCTCTCAATTAACAGCCTACGCGTACAAAATGCATTCCAGTCAAAATGCGGCATATGAATTAATAAATATCATTTTATTATTTGATCAAGTTTCAATGCATAATTCCATACAAAAACATGCCTAACAAAAGGGAATTCCGTCGGTAGATTTGTTTTGGATTTCCTACCTGGCAGCCGTTTCCCTGCAGCTTCCTGTTGCTTATGCGTGTGCGCAACCAGCCGTGCGTGTGTAACCGGTGGACTTCTGCGTTGTGTTTATGTGTAGAAACCAATCTCAGCACCAGTTTCTCTTCGGAGATCACTCCGTTTTTTGCCACACTGACAAAAGATGAAACAGCACATCAGTGTGCAAGCTACAGTTATGCCCCAGCTCCTTACTCTATAACACAAACAGGAAAATAACTTAGTACATACTATATACAATAATTAACAGGGTGCTATTAGTAGCAACAACAGGTAACCAACCTCTCCCATGTAGGGTTAAAAGGGGTTAAAGATTGTAGTTATGATCAAAATGATCATATATTAATTATCATATTATAAAGCTATTAATTAATCAGACAGGGTTATTAAAAGAATACCTCGAGGAGCACCACCTTCCTAAAGCTATATTCCTAAGGTCGGAAGGATTCCCTAAGAAAGCTGTGAATACAACCCAGATTAATTAATTACTAAATAATAGCGTTGAATCAGTCTCAAATGAAGGAAATTAAGTCCTCTATCGCAAGAACTAATGATTCCAGCCATCAACACAGAAACTTAGATTGGGTCTGAAAGAATTCATTTTATTATCAAGTTGTAATTTCACACAACACACAGGAACAAATTAAAACTTAATTCAATATGGGATTATAACACAGAAAGATAGTCAAATGAAATCAGAGTGAAAGAGAGAAAATCAAACATAGCTATAATAAAACAAAATGATAGCGTGATGATGTGAACCAAACTAAGGGGGTCTAAGGGAAGGTTTAAAGGGAAACTAATTTAGATAAAATTGCGGATTATTAATGCCAGATTAGCCATGACGCTTTCCAAGACACAGAGATGTTCGGGTTAGCTTACTTTTCAGCCAGTCTCCGGGGCAGAGACGAGAGCACACTCTGGCGAGTCATCAGGAGGGGTCACCGACCGGATACTCGCGGAGGATGCTGTTCGAAGTCCACCTGATCCTGGTCCCGAATCTCAGATGTTGAAGGGTCGCGGGGCGTCGTCGCTGGCTGGCGGTTTTGTTAACTTTCGACTCAACGGTCGTGTTCAGCTTGGCCGGGCTTTAACGGCGTTGAAGCGAGTTAACTTGGTTGAATTTAACAGAGTTAAGGTTAAGGTTACCAGGCCCTGCGCGGTCGCCTTTGTAACTATCACCTACGGGATAATGCAGCTCAAAGAATGGTTTAGTGGATTACCCAGGCGTGAGTGATCAACAGGTGAGCTTCAAATAAATTAGTTGAAGTGAAGAAATTCAACTATTAGCAGAGATCGTAGGTAAGGAATGCTATCTAACTGTATAAGCCAAGTCTTAAAGAAAAGAAAAAGAAGTCTCTTCTGCTGCGGCAGGAGGGCACGGGCTTATCCACGGGGTCACAGGGACCTCCGCGTTCAGGAGTCAGAGTTCATGTCAGGTGGAGGTAGGAGCAAGCGGAGCAAGAGCGAGCGGCTTCGCGCCGTGCGTTTTTGAAGCCTCACAGCTGCCGGAAGTAGGGGCGTGTTCTATTCTACTGTAAGATACAAGGTCACATCACCAGCTGACATAGAAACAATGGGCGAGATATCTGAGTCTCTCCACTAGAAGGAGGCATCAAAGCACACGTGCAATAAAACAGTAACTCAAATGGGCACAGGCAGAAAATCATCACTGTGTGCTTATTAAATTCAAAACAAGAAACACATAACATGAAGGAGTAAAAACACACAATAATAAAGAAAACATCAAAAATGATCCATTAGAAAAGGTTGCAGAGTTCAGTTTTTAGAAATCATGCTTTCACAGTCATGAACACATTTCTTCTCTTGCTTCCGTGATGAGAGGAAGAGGAGAAGAGGCAGGAGGGATGGTGAACATTTATGCATAGATGGTTGGTTGGATTGTCATTTTTTTTTATTGGTCCATTAATTTCCAGATTCCAAAACCATGCAGGATTTTGGATCCTGTAATTTGGAGTGGAAAGCAGTCTCATTGTCTCTTGAGTTGCAGGCTGATACCCTGGTGTGTCTCTGGTACTCAGCAAGGGGTCGGGAGAGGTGAAACCAGGTCACCTTTGATATGCTAAAGGAGGGCAGATGTTGTGTTGATACAGACCCCAAGCTGTGATTACGGGCGTTATCTTTAGGTGAATTGTGGGGTTGTAACTCCACAATGGCGAGCAGATTGTTGTTCCAAGGGAATGACCATGTTTGATCATTCAAGCAAGGCGAAACCACAGCTGAAGTCGCAGGACATGGTGAGGTGGGGGTCGACTGACCTACCCTCACCCTACAGTCCCCCCCCACGGCTGGATGCAGGCGGATGGCGGAATCCCAAGCCGTAGCAGGTGATGTCCTTCGTCGAAGCGTTGAGGTTCGCCGGCTCTGGATGGTCAGCGTCATAGCATCTGGCAGTTAAACAGTCTAGGGGCAGCTATAGGCATGCATCTATACTGAATCGGGGTTATCTCAATCTAGGGCCTTAGAGGAGAGGTTATCATTATCCGATAGTTGTGAGGGAAAGAAGGAAAAGGAGAGGCAATCATTTGTCTTACTCTTCAAGAGTTAGTTAACTCAAGGTAGGAGCAGGGAACAAGTTGATACCCCTTTCACCAGCAGTCTCCTCAACTTCATCTATCTTGGCTGGTCTACTCTTATCTGGGATTCTCTGTCTTCCTAGCCTAGCCACGTGTACTTGCACTTGTCCACCTTGCTCTGAAGGGGGCGGAAGCGCCGGATGCAAAATACAGTGATCTAAGTTAAGGAGCACTAGGTAGGGAGGTATCCGTCCCGTAGCTAGGCTATCTACAGAAGAACTTATTTCAAGGAGCATGTCGGACATGAGCAAGTTTACTAGCCGTGTGTGTGTGCATAGTCAACCGCAACAACTGAAAGAAGAGTGTCTACAGCCCGGATGGTTTTGTTCAGGGCTTCACTATGGGTATTAAGGATTATGACTGTTCCTTTAACAGTTTGGCCTATGGTTTGGAGCTTGCGTTGTTGATTTAAAAATCTGCATCCTAAGCTCGGGTATTTCTGCTTACATTTCCCCAATATGACGCTTCACAGCGGTCATGCTGATGGAATTATAAGAAGAAAGTCCCAGGCTGAAAATAGAACCTACTACTGAGGCGGCAGCAAGTAAACGTTCTGTGAACCTTTTAGATCTAGGTGTACAGTCTGCAGTTAGTTAGGAGCAGCCCAGGTCGGTACTTTTAAAATGATTCCTGTGTCAGGACCTGGTTCAACAGTGTCGGCTTGGGCCGTGATGGCTATCGCTGCGAGTGTCAGAATAGTGTAGATCCACGTCATTCTGAAGAAAGAAGCAACAATCGATGTTATTGCTAAGGCAAAGAAATCAAAACCCCCCCTATGTCTAAATGATTGTTGACTAGGTTTTTTAGCCGTCAAGTTTTGTAGCTCGTGCTTTTGTGTGCTGGAGCTAAGGTACTGTTTTATGGTTTAGACTTTATTTGGGACCGCAGTGTCCCCGTCAATTCCCATGGGGGTTTTGGTTGTGGAGGGTCATTTCTTGGCATCTCGTCTGTTTGGACATCTTCGGTGCACCTGTTGCATGCTACTATACCGGAGCTGAGTGGTGTTTTGTTGTTGTATGCCACTGCACGTTTATCTTTGTCTTTGAGGGCGTCAGCATCTGCTAGCACTTGCTCCGCCTGTGCCGCGAAGTCTGATTTGGGTTTAGCTTCAGCTTCAGTCACCCCCCCCATGTCATGGGTTAGTGGCGTTGGAACGTCAGTGGGATTCGTGCCAAGTGTTAGTACTGGGTCTGAGGGAAATCGGAAGGTTTCCTTTACAAGTTGCAGACTGGGGTCAGATCGTGCCAGGGTGTCACACAAGTCTCGACTGATGGCGGACCGTTCAGACCATAAAGCGAGGACCGGTTCGTTTACGTGTGTCTCGTTAAGGTGGATGCCATTAACGATTGTGTGACAGTGTTTGAATCCTTTGGGAGGTTTGGTAAGCGCGCAGAGGAACGACTCTTTTTGAGCAAAGCTACTTTTAGTCGGTTCGGTTGTTTGCACAGGAGCATCAAGCATTTCAGTTATGGGTTCACTTGTGGCTGTCATGGTCGACTGAACCTGCACAGTGTAGCTATGAGCCTCGGTGCGGGTGGCGGACGGAACCGGTAAGGGTCGTTGAACTTGTGCCCAAATCTTCAATTGCTTGAAGTCGATGAGCGGTTCGAAACGATCCAGAAAATCTTTGCCTATCAGCAACGGGATATCTTCAAGTGCCGACACGTACACAGGGTGAACAAGGCTCATAGGTCCCACTGTGAAGTGGATCAGGGCCATGGAAGTCAGAGTGACGCCTTTAGACGAGTATGGTTGAAGGTCTAGCGAGCAGGGTCGAAGTTCCAGGGTTCGTTGGGACCGTTGTACGACCGTTCTCAGCCTGTCGAAGAGGGATTGGGACATTAAGGTGATGTCTGCTGCAGTGTCTAGGAGAGCTTCGTGAGCTACACTGTCTTCCAGGGTGGTTGACAAGTAAAACTTGCGAGCGACTCCCTTGGCTTTTAGATGGGCTAAGAATTGTCGTACAGGTGGGTCCCCCTGAAAGCTTCCGTTATCGCGGTGTTGGGTCATTTTGTCAGACTCTAACTGTACTACCATGATTGCGGTCGCAGCCGGATCTTCGGGTTCGCTTTCGCTAGTAGGATCTGAATCTGGGGTTGCTGTTGCATTTTGGTCTATCGCGGCGGACGAGACAATGTGGTTCAGTTCGCAGGGTGGTTGTTCCTGGATCCTAGTTTGTGGGTCTGTCTCACCGTTTGGTTCATACTCTTTTGGGGTGGAAGCTATAGCGAACAGATCAGCTTTCTAGTTTTTGACTTTTGATCTTTTTTGAAAGTGGCGATAATGCTTTTGATGGCATCCATTTCTTCCTGACTGAGCTCGCTTGAGTTGGTTTTAGATTTGCTGCTAAGTTTTGTGGGTTTACCATCAGGGCCGTCATGTTCCTCGTCAGAGGGGTTTGAATACGGGGCATTTCGGTTAGGCCTATTACGGTCAAACGAGGGTCTCGTGTCTCGGCGGTGACTGTCTCTGTAGCTGGGGTTTGAGCGGTGTTCCCACTGGTTGGAACGCGACCTATTTGAACGCTGGTCGGAGAAGCGCGGCCGTGTGTCAAATCTAGACTGCGTCTGATTCCTGTTAGCCCAAGGTGGCGGTGTATGCGTGGGCATGCGATGAGGCGAAGCTGGTGTTTGAGAGTAGGGTGAAGGTTTTCAAGGAAAAGCACTCGGAAGTTGATGTCATCTTCCATACCAGGTTCGTTCCTCAAGCCGAAAAATGCATTTCACAAGCGCTGATAATATTCTTCAGGACTTTCTTGACGTTGTTGGTGAATTTTTAAAGCGGCGGAGAGACCGGTGTGTCTAAGAGTGTCGGAGAACTCTTCCCTCAATGCGCGTGAAAGGCGTTCATAATTGTTGCGCGTCTCAGGGAGTTGTCGTTCTATGAACAAGCTCACTTCAATGCTAGATGTTCCTCTGATCACATAGATCCTATCTTCTACGGTGACGTTTTGTACGTTTCTTAGGTAGAAGTCAATATCACTGAGATAGTGTTGGATGTGATTTGCCGAGATACGAGTTGCCTGGTTTAGGGGTGAAACAAGTTATGTTTCGCGCGATTTTGTCTAGGTCTCTCTGAGACGGGCCTCGTGCAGGAGGGGCTTGTGAAGGAGAGTGGAAGCGGGGGTCGGGGGTCTCGTACCGCGGTGTGGAGATTTCCATTGCTGCGAGGGATTCAGTCATTAACCGTGTTTGGCTCAGTTGTTCGACCGGCTCGGGGCGTGCTGCGGCTGTTGTGCCGAGCGTGCTAACAGGCTGGCGTGTATTGTGTTCTAGTCTTCTGGCTTCGGGTGGCTGTGGTGCGGTGAATTGGGCTTGTAGGACCCTCAGTTCAGCTTTAGCGGCTGCTAAAGCCATGGCGTCTTCCTGTCGCGTACGGTATGTAGCTTGCAGTTCTCGGTCGGAGTCAACGTACTTTTGGTGGAAGAAACCGACTCGGTCTTGAAGCGCTCTTCGGTTTCCCTCGTGCTCAGCGACCAGGGTTTGCGTTTCCTGAGTTGTTGGGTGAGGTGTTCTACCTTTCGTTCAGACTCAACGAGTTTTGCTTTTGTGTCTCTGAGTTGAGACTCCGAGGCAGTTAGCTCGGTACTAACGCGCTCGAGGGTTTCGCTAAGCTGGGGGTCTGGTAGTCTTACTGTCACCTCCTCTCCTGTGCTATTTCTCCCTGTGTCGGTGGATCCCGACTCAGTGTCGGCAATGGCATCTTCTAAATCCCTAATTTTTCTCTCGGCTGCCTGTAGGGATTGGTTACTGGTCTCTAACTGTTCTCTTAAGGAGTTGATTTCACCCTGTTGTCTTAATTCTACCAAATTCTCTCCTAAAAAGCAGTTCAGGTGTCGAGCCTGGGCAGACAGAAGGACGGTTAATCGTGTTAGAGTGGGCCATTTTTCTTTAGATGGGAATGCAGCGGTGAGGGCTTTACACACTACATCCGCTATTTCTTGCTCTATGGGCATGATTTGTAGGCCTTTAAGTTGCTCAATGTGATCGGAGGCAGCATTGCCAGTTAGTTCATTTATCGCTTCATCAATATGTTCAAGAGGGTCGTCAACGTAGCCGGCGGCGTTACTGTTAGCGTCAGACATGGTGGCAGCGTTTGAGTTAGCACTGGGTGCACTATTGAGTCTGCCACTCTCAAAAGTTTTATCGTCTTTGTTCCAGCTAACCGCAGCTATTACCTGGCTCTCAAGCACTGCTATTCTCTCTATAGCGTAGCTCGGAAGGATTTCAGCGACACACCGTCTCACAATTTTAATGTCCGGGTGCTGATAGAGGTTGAGGCGAGAGAGCGTCGGAGGGGTAAATTCAGTTCTCGGTGGCTTACGACCCACGTTTCTCACTCTTTTCTTAGTGAGTTCAAGGCGTACACACCTGCCGAGTTGAAAGTCCCACACCGCCGATTCGTCACAATGTTAAAAGCACACGCACACTGCAATATATGATACGGTGACGTCACCACTACCGAGATCTCACAGCAACTGAATATGAGCAGTTTCAGCTTAAAGATTCTGTAACAGTCGACACTGCAACTCTCCAAAACAGCAAGGATATAGATTAGTTCTGGGTAAAGGGGTAAATAGCCGATGGCCTCGCTTATGGCAGAGCGTGGCGTACTGTTTACTTATACACAGATCTGGTTAATATTCTTTGTGTTGCTGTTGAGGGTGTGCAATGCTAAAGCCCAGCAATCACCAATACTACACATTCACAGAGCTAGGAGTTCACAGTAACCTACACTTCCTGGATAGAAATCACTGTTTAAATAGTTAACAACTTATCTGTGTGGACTACACAAGATGCATTATTACTTATTATAACAGCTAAAGTTAACACTCGTGTGTAAAAAGGAATCCAGGAAGCACAACTTTATCATTAAGCAATGACAAAAAGAATCAAAGAATCAGACTTAAAAGTCTTACAAGTCAATGTACCATTAACTTTCACTAGCTAGTTACAATAATTTTAGCCTTAAAGGAAATCATCACAATGTTTCTCAATGTGAATGGCAGTTGAAGCACCGTAGTGTTCCAATGCCTTAGGCAAAACAGCTTCTATGAGCTATGGCTAATGGCTAGCAAGGCTAAAGGCTAAAGGCTAACTAGCTTCTATTTATCTTAGCAACGACACAACGGTCAAATATCCTGGGTTATTTCTTCAGTACCACAGGAAAACACAACACAAGCGTCGCTAAGCTTTTCAATTATTTGTCTGCTATGCTAACTCTTTTTAGCATCAGACTATTTCACAAAAGAACATCAACACCGTTGCTGTATTAGGGTTAGGGGATCTCCATTGAAAATTAATTGAGAATCCCACTTCCAGCTTTTTGATTCCAAATCCACATCTATTAGTATTGAAGTTGTCCTTGCGCAATTCCATCTTCCAACTCCATATTCCAACTTTCTATTTTTTCTTCCATGTAGGTGCAGTGTCCACTAGATGGCACTCCAGGTCAATTTTTCAATTCCAAAATAAAATTCCACATTTTTTTATTTCATTTCAATATGCCACTTTTCAACATATTATATGACTTGTATAGAGAATATCCTCTATTTCACCCTCCATTCCACCCTCTTATAGATTTCAACCCACATATGATTGAAGTATGATTCTGTATACTTCAGGGTATTGTAAAAGTCTTTCAATTTCACCCTCCATTCCACCCTCTTATAGATTTCAACCCACATATGATTGAAGTATGGTTCTGTATACTTCAGGGTATTGTAAAAGTCTTTCACAAGGTGGTAGTCTCCACTTTATACAACCTTTCTCAAATGTATAAGGGAGAGATGCTCGCTGTCCCACAATGTGCCCCTCAGGGATAATAAAGCTGACCATTGGTTTGGGTTCAGGCCAATGGGGGAGCTCCAGCAGCGGTTGGTTGAGTCTAGACTGATGAGAAGGGTCTGGGCAAATTTTCAACTTGGTCATAGGACAAAATAACATACATTTTTGGAAAGCCCTCAGTGGGTCGATCACAGCCATACACCTCCCGACTACTTATACTTTTATATATGGAAGCTAGAGGGCGGCAACCTTCCAAAAATCCAAAATTTTGAGATCTTGTAAAATGGGAACGGAAGCAGCTAGAAACCTGGTGAAAAGTGCGTCTGGGAGCATTCTGACCTATCTATAACAACAGCAGTGTGAGATTTAGATGGGATAACTTTTTGGAAAAAACATGCACAGAAAATCTTCAAACTTATGTCGCATATAGCCCTCTCTTTGGTGACTATAGACCCCTCGACAGAAATCCTCCAGGTCGTTTCCACATGACATTACACTGGGGCAAAAATGAGAGAAATTACTATGTAAATTGATGAAATTTTGTAACATGGGTTATAGGGTGAAACTTAGTAACAAGAAGCACTAAAATTTTACAAAGCATGACTCACTGTAAGTTCTATCTCATATCCCAAGCTCAGACAGATTGGACTATGGTCATAAATTCCATCTAGGGAGTTCCTGGTCAGGGAGCTCAGAAAGTATTTTCAGCCCTGGATGAGTGGGGGATGGGCAAATTTTCAACTTGGTTGTAGGACAAAATAACATACATTTTTGGAAAGCCCTCAGTGGAACGATCACAGTCATACACCTCCCGACTACCTATACTTTTATATATGGAAGCTAGAGGGCGGCAACCTTCCAAAAATCCAAAATTTTGAGGTCTTGTAAAATGGGAACGGAAGCAGCTAGAAACCTAGTGAAAAGTGCGTCTGGGAGCATTCTGATCTATCTATAACAACAGCAGTGTGAGATTTAGATGGGATAACTTTTTGGAAAAAACATGCACATCACATACGTCAGCGCCATCTAGGTGGCGCTGTTCTGGAGCAAACTCTGCGATCAAAGGTGATAGAGATGCATGAAATGGTCTTCCTGAAAGGCCTTGATTATGTGATTGTAAAATTGCCCTCAATGTCCTCCTTACTCAAGTATTTCAGATAAAATGTAGGCAAAATATTTCTTCCACATTTACATCTATGATTTTTACCTTTAGATGTAAATATGGAAGCGCAAACTGTGTGCGCCACCATATTTCAATCTATTCAATTCAGGCGACCTCATGAACTTTAGCATCACTTTTGGGGCACTTCCTGTTACTCCACAAGCACATAAATGAACTCAATCCATCAGAGGCATACCACTTTCAGCCAAAATTGGTTGCAAGTCCGTAGCTCATCGTATGGCCGAATAAGGCCCCAAAATGTTGGTTGACCAGGCCCCTGTTGACCCTTAATGTGACCTTTAAACTTCTATAACTAGTCAACAGAGGGCGCTACAGACACAGGACAAGGTATTCCTGAGAGCTCTCAAAGAGCTGTCTCACATATGTCAAAATCAGCTGCTGCCCCCGCGACCCGACCCCGGATAAGCGGGAAAGAAGATGAAGATGAAGATGAAGAAGACTCAGTGTGGAGGCCTATGCGGTCTTCCAGAAAGTAGAGGTACCGGGTACCGCTTCTTTAGATAGATTTGATAAATTCCATACATTCATAATTATAATGTGCAATTGAAAAATTTGAGTAAGTGTCGAGGCCAAATAATTCCAAATTCTAATTTATTGAATTGAATAGATGAGAACTGGGAATATGGGATAATTGGGATAATTTCCAAGTTTAAAATTACCAATCTATTGAATAATGCATATATGTAGATGAAAACTTGGACTTCCTGTGTAAACAGGAAGTAGGAACTCCACTGCAACTTCAACTCCAACTTCTACTTCGCATGGTAAGTTAGTTGGCTCTGTCATTTCTCGATTTTTCTCATGAAAAATGCATTGAAACTTGCTTGTTTTTGCCTTATTTCAGTGTGTAACATCCCAATGTTGTGTTGTGCAATGTTTTTGCGCACTTTTATATCTTTTAAAAATGTGTTTATATTGCATGTTGTGTTGCACATGGACATGTTATGGTGTAGATGTAAATGTGGACCCTCGCATTTTATTTCCAAATTTCAATCTATGTCACTTAATGCTGAAAAATGGAACATGAGCCTAGTTAACTAGCTTCATGATACAAACCTCTCATTGTTTTGTAATCCCTCCAAATGCACAGGTATCGCAAGTGTTCCACATTACCTGGTTGCCAAGATGGTAAGTAGATATCAATAGGGAGTGTACTTTTTGATAGTTTGTTGAGGATGCAGGGCCTTAATTTGGTATGTTGTTTTTAATTATCCACAGAGTGGTAAACTGTGTGGGATGTGTTTTGGAAGCTTTGTGAACTTGAAGCAACACCTTATAGTGTCGCACACTATTCCCAATGAACAGGAGCTTCGGCTTCTTATGAAGTATGGGAATGCACGGTGAGATTAAGATAAATATTTTTTTGTATTTATTCCTAAATACCAAGTCATGTTATTTGCATGGATTTTCTGGACTCATTTTTTTTCATTTTCTAACACAGAACTTTAGGAAAGTTGGACTGCAACATATGTTCAAAGAAAGAGCTCATCCGCCTTGATAAACATTTAATAGACACACACAGGATTCAGTCAGCAGATGTAAGTATATTACATTGTTTTTAATATAAGAAAAGAAAAACGTTTGCAAGCTCTTTTGTCAATTTAATGCTTTTTCCATCTAAAGCTAGTTTAATGTTATAAATAGTAAATGGACTGTACTTATATAGCACTTTTCATTATGTCATTATTGTTAGTCATTATGACCACTCAAAGCGCTTTTACACCACATGTCTCATTCTCCCATTCACACACATTCATACAATGATGGCAGGGATTACCACGCAGGGTGCCAACCTGCTCATCAGGGAGAAACTAACCATTCACACGCATTCACACACCGCAGCAACGTAAGCAATTTTGGGGTTAAGTATCAACATGTGGAATGGAGTAGCCGGGAATCAAACCGCCAATCTTCCGATTGGTTGACAACTGCTCTACCTCCTGAGCCACAGTCGCCCCATAATAAGTAATTTTATGTTAATAGGAGCGAGAACCAATCATGAAGCAGGCTAAGCGAGCAGTCATAGTGAAAAAGATTGCTGCACTGAAGGAGACCAACCCTGATGTGCCTATTGTATCCACGTTGGACATGGGGATTACCAATCAATACGGTATTTATGTTGTGTTAATATTACTTGTTATTCCCTAGTAACTAGGACACTGAAGACAAGGCTTATATCATCATATCATTTCAATTTTCTAACTATACGCAAATCAAACTTGAGCTTTCTACTGTGTAATTTTTAAGGCTTTTGTGTAACAACCAAACATGTTATGATATACAGTGTTGCCCATAAAGTTGGAATAAAATATTTTTTACTTCTTCTCGTGAAATGATTGTGACATCAGGAGCGTTTTCAAACTAAAACACAATCAGCAGCGTTTTCAAACTAAAACGCAATCAGCAGCGTTTTCAAACTAAAACGCCTTTTCAAACTAAAACGCAATCAGCAGCGTTTTCAAACTAAAACGCAATCAGTCGCGTTTTCAAACAAACGCGTTTTCAAACTAAAACGCAATCAGCAGCGTTTTCAAACTAAAACGCGTTTTCAAACTAAAACGCAATCAGCAGCGTTTTCAAACTAAAACGCGTTTTCAAACTAAAACGCGTTTTCAAACTAAAACGCAATCAGCAGCATTTTCAAACTAAAACGCAATCAGCAGCGTTTTCAAACTAAAACGCGTTTTCAAACTGAAACGCAATCAGCAGAGTTTTCAAACTAAAACGCGTTTTCAAACTAAAACGCGTTTTCAAACTAAAACGCAATCAGCAGCATTTTCAAACTAAAACGCGTTTTCAAACTAAAACGCAATCGTTTTCAAACTAAAACGCAATCAGCAGCGTTTTCAAACTAAAACGTGTTTTCAAACTAAAACGCAATCAGCAGCGTTTTCAAACTAAAACGCCTTTTCAAACTAAAACGCAATCAGCAGCGTTTTCAAACTAAAACGCAATCAGTCGCGTTTTCAAACTAAAACGCAATCAGCAGCGTTTTCAAACTAAAACGCAATCAGCAGCGTTTTCAAACTAAAACGCAATCAGCAGCGTTTTCAAACTAAAACGCAATCAGCAGCGTTTTCAAACTAAAACGCAATCAGCAGCGTTTTCAAACTAAAACGCAATCAGCAGCGTTTTTAAACTAAAACGCAATCAGCAGTGTTTTCAAACTAAAACGCAATCAGCAGCGTTTTCAAACTAAAACGCGTTTTCAAACTAAAACGCAATCAGCAGCGTTTTCAAACTAAAACGCAATCAGCAGCTTTTTCAAACTAAAACACAATCAGCCGCATTTTCAAACTAAAATGCGTTTTCAAACTAAAAAGCAATCAGCAGCGTTTTCAAACTAAAACGCAATCAGCAGCGTTTTCAAACTAAAACGCAATCAGCAGCGTTTTCGTATGTGATTTATTCTTGATAGAAAAAGTGTATAAATTCTCAAAATTGTATTGATCAATCTCATTGCACCTGGTCAAATGTGATACTGATGTGTATAAATAGAAAATAAAAAGAGGAATGTGTCCGAAAAACAAAATTATTCCAACTTTATAGGCAACAGTGTAGATTAAAATTTGGAACCAAAGGGTTTCAATTTGCAACATAAATCTTTTCCACTTTATTGCAGAGGATTTTGTTCCACCTATTGGAGACCTGTCTGAAGAGCCCACTGAGCAAGAGGAGTCCGAGAAGGACGATAATGACCTTTACCTTTGTCTACCTTTGACAACTGACAGTTCATCCTCTAATGATTGTCCTTCCACTGGCATCGATTCCTCCAGTGACCTTCATCAAGCTCCCAGTCAGCCACTTCCTTCCACCCCTGTTACTGGGTCTTCAAGCTCTTCATTCAGCAACATTTCTATGACTCTCCAACCCCATTCCACCCCTCTGCGTGGGTCCATGAGTTCAGTGGCGTCTGAGAGTGGGAGTTCTCCATTCAACCTACCAGGGCACTTGAGTGGCCAGACTGAACACTCGACTGGTTCACTGTCAAAGACATGTGCATGCAACTGTGAGCATGTATTTTCTAGCCTGCAGCACGTGGAACAAAAGGTGAATACTTTGCTCAAGATGCAGTCACAGGCAACCACCCCCAAAAGTACACCACATAAAGCACCTCGATCGGCTCAAAAAGGGGAACGTGCAACCATGGCGAAGATGGACAAATTTTTATATGGTAAGTTTTAATTTCTTTTTCAATTTCATTAGTCATACTGTTATTATTATTAGCAGTGTTATTGTTGTCATTATGCCCCCCTCGTCTCCCCCACTCTCTCTCTCTCTCTCTCTCTTTCTCTCTCTCTCTCAACGCAACCTGCCAAAGCAGATGGTTGCCCACCTAGAGTCTGGTTCTGCTTGAGGTTTACTCCTGTTAAAGGGGAGTGTTTGGTCTTGGTGGGATTTGCTGGATCTCTTTAGAATAGTTTATGGTCTAAACCTGTTCTTTCAGTAAAGTGCCTTGAGAAAACATTTGCTGTGATTTTACACTATATAAATAAAATTGAATTGAATTGAATTTGGGAGATAGAGGAGCGAAACAATTATGTGATCAAAAAATAATTGGACCAGACAATTTCAGATCTAAGCATTGCAGATTTGATAATGGCACCAGGGGCAAGTTACAAGCAACACAAGGTTGAAGCAAAAAGTCAAACCTGGCCTGGCCTCCTTTATCCAAAAGCACACCATACACAGTCACACTGACAATGTTTTTTGGGATTGTACAACTAATATTTACTTTTTTTTAATGCAGAAAAGATCATTCAAGACTTTGAAAGCTTTCGCCTGGGACCACGGACAGGAAGGAAGGACAGGGATAACGCAAAGCAGTCATCCAGCCACGCTCGTCGCTTTTGCCTTTACATGGCTGCTGGCCTACCTTCAAGCTCCATCTCGGGTGACATCAGGTTTTTGAACCAGATGGACAAGTTGCGCACGTAAGTATTCTTTCTGTCATATACAGTGCAATATATTACATTTTGGATTTAGAAGGATACATCAGAGTAATCCAGTTGCAGTATAAAATGTGGAATCTTGAATTAAAAGCATGATTGAATGACTTGTAACTGCACACTTTTTTCCATAGCTGGCCGACAGACCTGGCCCAGAAGGGTTATGCAGCCACAACAGTGAAGAACATGATGATTAACGTCATCATGTTTTTCAAACATGTGGAGAACTCATTCCAGGGTGCCAGTAAATTAACACATAAAGACCTGACCAGAATTCTGTACGAGTTGAACAGGGCCCAGGCTGAAGTTCAACGTAAAGTAGTCACTCACCGGCAGAAGGTGGTGCGCCGTAAGACAGGTAAATGTTGTCATTGTCTTTCAGTTTGGTAATGTGTAATTAATAAATTCAATCAATCAATCTTTATTTGTATAGCGCCAAATCACAACAATGTGTAAAGTGCCTTTGTTGTGATTTAGTGCTATACAAATAAAGATTGATTGATTGATTGAATGTGCACCGCGGCGCGTCTATGACGCGCGTCAAGTGTCGCCCCTAGCACACATAGAAAGCGTTGCGCTGCGGCGCGTCAACAGGAATATAGTCGTCTCCGGAGCAGAAGAAAAAAAAAAAGAAAAGAAAAAAGCGTCTTTTCGGCGGCACTTGACGCGCGGCGACGCTGTGAAATAGGACAGTGGCGTGAAGTGTAGCGGGGCGTGCGCCTGCCGCCGCCGATGTGGGGGTTGTACATAGAAAATAATAGGGGCGGCTGTTTCAGTGCACCGTGCAACACTACAAGGTACGTTATACCAAGAAAGGGCAGGAGACGTGGTTGAAAATGTAACAAACAATTACCGATTTGTTAGGTTGATGATTACAAAAATATGTCACGGATGGCGGAGCAGGTGAACCATGTGAACCATGGGTGAACCAAGTGCAGAGACTGCAGGCTGACAGAGTCTGGAAAATGTACTTTATTGTGGCCAACACAGGGGCAACTAAACACAGAGGCAAATCAAATAGAGACTCGAACCGCAACTGAACTGAAACCAAAACCTTTATAGACAAGTTGTGGTTACAAACAGGACAGAGGTCAGTGAAAAGAAGACAGGGGAAACTCTATAATACGGGAAAACACAGGAAGTAAAAATAACCACACACACAAGGAGAAAATCTTTCAAAATAAGACACAAACTGAAACTCAACATAAACTCGAGACAGGATGTGACAAAATAGTTAAAACATGAGATTGACAATGCTGCCATGTACCTACCAGCATCGAGAGCGGAGGAGGACATGAATGGCCAAGTGGGCGGGCCTTTGAGCCAGAGTGAGAGTTTGGGGGAGGAAACACGGGGTAGTCTGGATGTCTGCTATATAAGGTGTTACACCCCATGTGTCATCCCTCTGTTGCCACAACCAGTACCTTGCCTTTTCAGCCTCCTCTACCAGCTCTTTCATGGCCCTCTGACAACCCTACATCCTGACCGGATATGCTGGAGGCCTGTATTGATGTTGCTACCCAATGGACACTGGTCCATTATACATTCATAACTATCTGTTTGTGTTTGTCTGTTTGTACTGTTCTGTATGTTTTGTAGAATCCATAGCCTGCAGTGGAAATAAGCATAATGTACATGGCATGCTCATGGGTTACATTATGGGCTACCTAGCCATGCTCACTGGACACAGGGCTGTGGTGTTCACTAATATGACCAAGGAGAATGTCATCAATTGTGAGCGATGGAAAAATGGCAGAAGATACAACATTCTGGTTTGTATTTTTTAAGCAGGGGGAGCATGTAATATTCTTAATACAGTATATGCCCCCCACCCTTTCCACAGAAACATGTTAATTTTCTGTTCATTTCCCAAGGTGGATGACCATAAAACAGTCCGTTCATTTGGCAAAGCTGCACTAAACCTGAACAACGAGGAATATTGTTGGCTGGCCAGTCTGTGCGAGGGCAACTGTTGTCAGCAGGGTGAAGGAAGTGAACATGTTTTCCACACAACATCTGGAAAACAAATTCAAAAGCCTATGGACCTCCTCAACCTGGCATGGGTGGATGCTGGCATGGAGGGAGAAATAACCTTCAATAAAATCCGCAGCAGCGTCTCCACTCAAGTAAGAACTTAATTAAGCATTAAATTAATTGATGAGTATGGTATAAATTTTCTACATGTGTAAAGTGCCTTTAGAGAACTTTTGTTGTGATTTGGTGCTATATAAACAAAATTGCATTGAATGAAATTGAAAATATAACCTATAAATATAAGGTCTGCTCAACTGTTTGGTAGAGGTCACTTTGTTTTTCATGATATCTGTTCAAAAACAAATCTATTTAACCCATCCATCCATCCATCCATCTTCTTCCGCTTATCCGGGGTCGGGTCGTGGGGTCGGGTCACGGGGTCGGGTCGTGGGGGCAGAAGCCTAAGCTGGGAAGCCCAGACTTCCCTCTCTCCAGCCACTTTGGATGGATGGATGTGACCTACAAAGGGTTAAGTTGAAATCTGGTAATACAATAGAATTTCCAAATTGTAATCCGTCCATTTTTGTATTTATTTGCTCTGGCTTCCAGGCCAACCAATACCTCTCAGAAAAAGACAGAAAACAGGTGGCCAGGGCCATGTGCCATGATCCATCCACCGCAGAGCAAATGAGACTCGAAGCTCTTGAAATGGCTAGCTCTCGAGTTGATGCAGACGGTGATGAATCCTCGGAGACATGCTCAGATGATTCTTCAGAGGCGGAAGAACCCATCTATAACGATGATCCTGAGTCAAGCTCTTCACCTACGGAAGAGGAAATGAGAGTCTGGCGTCAAACAAAAAGAAGAAAAATCACAGGGAGAGCAGCTTCGACTAAACATTGCCCCACTTTCAAAATGTGAGGTAGTGGTGAAAAAACTGAGTAAAAAAGTTGCAGACTTCTATTTTGAAAAAAATAAAGGCTGCTGCCGAGGAGTAACCCAGATGCGCACCTCAGCCTGTGGACATGACTGATCTGGCACCACCATCCCCAATCCGTCAAACGGAGAAATCTGTCTACATGGAAGAAACTGCCTCTGTGTCTGTGCCAAGACAGACTGAAGATCACAAGGAAGCCCCCCTTGCTGAACAGAATGTGGTGTACATAACATGCGAGCCTGAGCCAACTGTAACCACAGATAGTGTTCCAGAGGCCACTGCTGAGGAGGAACCCAGATGTGCACCTCAGCCTGTGGACATGACGGAGCTGGCACCACCATCCCCAATTCGTCAAATGGAGGAACCTGTCTTCATGGAAGAAACTGCAGAGGAGAATCCATGTTGATTTCATTGCTAGGAATGGAATGCAGTTAAGGAGATAGTTCACTGGAACTCTTTTTTGTTCAAATTATTTTAAAAATTCATTTACTTTTGATTTATATGTTTTTTCTGACAATTTCACATATTCTTTTTGAAATACATAAGAGCAAGTAACATTTATTGTAACATTTTGGATGTAGCTGTTTTGTTACATGTTGGTTCTTCATGGGTTGTGCCCTGATGTTTGTTTGGTTCTTCCAATGTAACACAGAATAGTTTATTTTGTATTGAAAATAGAGCTTTGTATTGAGGAAAAAAAGTCACGTATTCAATGACCTTTTTTTTGTATTTTATACAACACAAAAAAAAACAATAAAAGTAAACAGTTATATTTGTAATAAATGGCCTGTTTGAAAGTTCACGATGTTTCAGTTGTTGATTCTTTTAAAATACAAAAATTGACAAAAATTACAAGTTTCAATCTATGAAGATTCCAAATTCTGGTCTTTTGAATGAAATTTGAAACATTACAGATTTTAATGTGCGACAATTCCAAATTCTCATCTATTCTATTGGCCATCATCTACTGTATGTGACATTTGAGAATTTGAACATTCTTCAAAGGCTGATATTTTAAAGACAAGTGGAGACCGCGGGCTGAATCCAAGAAATTATGAAAGCTTGTAGATTGTTGTATCAAACACAAGTGTTTGCACCACCCTAAGTAGATGTAATGTTGAGTTATTGAGGTACAAAGTCATTCCAAAATTTCATCTAATGTATGCGGTATTTGAGAATTTGGAAGTCCTTCAAAGGTTGTCGAAACTCTACATGTGAGGTGTCTCCGGACTCGGCTCTTCCCGCTGAGTGCTGCATCCAACACAGGTGGCAGCATCAGTAAAGCACGTCATGATGAGTTTTAAAATGAGAGAAAAACTTCAAAATTCCGACCTGATGCTCTGATGCTATAAGCAGGCTGTTGGGCCTCATACAGCATGCTTCCAATTTTGGTCCCCCATAGAGATGAATGGGGGTTGGAAATTGGAAGCTGCTAAAATGGCCTCAAAATCCACTCAGAGCACTCAGGATATCAAACATCGACTTTTGGTGTGTGTTTGAGTCGACCTGATGCTCCAGCAGGCTGTTGGGCCTCATACAGCATGCTTCCAATGTTGGTCCCCCATAGAGATGAATGGGTGTTGGAAATTGGAAGCTGCTAAAACGGCCTCAAAATCCACTCAGAGCACTCAGGATATCAAACATCGACTTTTGGTGTGTGTTTGAGTCGACCTGATGCTCCAGCAGGCTGTTGGGCCTCATACAGCATGCTTCCAATGTCGGTCCCCCATAGAGATGAATGGGTGTTGGAAATTGGAAGCTGCTAAAATGGCCTCAAAATCCACTCAGAGCACTCAGGATATCAAACATCGACTTTTGGTGTGTGTTTGATTAGGGTAGAGAGAGATGAATAGAGATGAATGGGAGTTGGAATATGGAATATCGAATTTGGAATTAGTGTCGCCCCCTGGTGTTTGGTCGAAAATTGCATGATGTCCTATCAAGATGAAACTTACATCTACGGATGCAGACAAAAAAGACAAATTCAGTAATGTCACTTTGAAAGCTGTATGTAACTCTGGGAATTTTAAAATTGGATTTAATGAGAATTCCAAAAATCAAAATAAGCATAATCCCAGACTCAGGAGGCGGAGACAAACACACCCGTCCAACTCCCGTCGCTGTACGACCTCTAGAAGACGTACCTCGAGGTTAGGGATAGCTCCTAATTACAGCAAAGGTTCAAAGCATCAGCCTATTTCTGTTAGGCTCGCGCAGCTTAAGCTAAAGGGAATATATTCAACACGGTCAGAACTCAAATAGCTTCACCAGGGGGAGCTATTACTCAAACCGCCATTTTGAAAAGGGGGTATGATTACGCAATGACGACACGTGCGGACGTCACTAGGCTCCGCCTACTGTATGGCTCGCGCTGACTCTGTGTTTTCTCCTCAGACAGCGCTGGGAGAGCAGAGGAAGCACATCTCTGAATTCAAGTTTCTCAACAAAGTTTATCAGCACACAATTTTTTGGTTCCACGATCAACACGTGGCTACCTTAAGCACTTTGCTACGCAACTTTCTGACTTAAGCAAAATGAACAAAATCTTCGCTCGGTGGCGGTACTACTTGGGTTGCAATCTTACAACCAAAACACGCTTTATCTTTTAGCGTTATAATAAACCTTTACACTGATTTACTCAGCCTGTCCTAGCGATTAGGTAGCTAATCTAACTTAGAACAAAAGGGGGGATACCAGTGTGTCTCTGCTGGAAACTCGCAGCCAGAGAGTCTTTGTATCCGGCTCAATATAGATACGGGATTTCTTCGCCGTATCTGGGGAGCCCAGGCCTTACAAATTATTTAAATTAATACATGTATAGAATTCTACCTTTTAAAATGAAGGTAATATCCTGTCACCATTGGTGATGGGAAAAATACAGAATGTACTAACAGATGTGTCTTCAAATAATCATATAACCTTGTGTGCCTGTAGAACATACACAGCAAAAACTGGAGAGTTGAAATTTCAGAGTTAAACATTTCTGAGTTGATTTCCACTCTCAAAGTGTTATTTTAACACATTCTGAGTCAAATGATGTTCAGTGTTGGTGTTAATTGACAGAGTTGATAGCATCAGTGTTAATGCAACTCTACGGAGATGTAATTAAGCTCCGCCCTCACATTTCACCTCTTCGGATGGAAAGGAGACAAGGTGGCACCATTTTGCTCCTCTCACGGATTTCTGCTAGGTAAGTCTAAATAAGTCAAATTTACTGAAAAAATTAGAAATTGATGTTGTAAACTGTCGTATGTACGATGAAAATATATGGAGAATATATGCTTTACAGAGCCTTGTTTGTTGCCAGCTCTGAAACAGGAATTTCCCCGGTGATTAGCCATTAGCTTGTAGTCTATGGTAGCTAGCTAACCTGTGGATATTAAAATGTCTTAAACGTTGTTAATGACGATTTAACAGCAATTCGCATTTAAGTTGAAAGTGATTCAAAACAAATCTTAATGTTTTTACAATATAAAACCGTGTCTGAGGCTGGCGCAAACAGTAGCAGTGGTTGAGTGTCAAAAGGACCGCTAAAAGTTACCCAACATGTGGTCACATGGCTAACCTTGTCTGAGTAGCTATAAGCTCGGACATAAAACCTTTTATCATGTCATTTATTTTCATCAGGGTTTGAGCCCGGTCTTAAAAGTATGGGAAAAGAAGGCATTGGATTCAAAATGTAAACCCTTCAAGTATATTTCATTCAGAAGAATATTCATTTCTTGTCCTTTTGTAGAACTAAATAAATCCAATAAATCTGTTTTCCCTCGTTTTAAGCGTTTTGATATAAATTGCAGCAGTCTGCTGCATCTCCTGTCTGTGTCAATGTGGCACTTGCACACACGTATAGATAGACACAGTATTGATGAAATCCTAACGATACCCATCCCTTTCCTCTGTGCAGCCAGGGCTTCTCAACTGTTTCTTCTTTTAAATGTTCATTTACTTTGTCAAACTCTCCTGCATGTCTCAGTAAAAATGCTGATCCAAGTCAAGCACAACCAACAGCAGAAGTACGTGAAGCTGGATGATGTCGGAGGACGGTTTGACTTTCTCCAATTCCACGAAAAAGGTGTTATTTTAACTTTAGCTTGGTTTAGGAAAAGTGTTTAAAATTGACCCATATTCTTTTAAATTTTCATTCTTTAGACTCTGATTTCATTACATGTCTTTAACAGACTCTTTCATAAATTGCTAAACATATGTGCCTCTTAGAATGTAAACCATTATATACACCAAAACAGTCAATTAAAAAAAGCCAATTATCAACTTTCAAAGTTGGACTTGAAGGAAAATGGTCTATTTAATCTTTATACAATTTTGGATGAATGTACTTCTGTACTGCTCTGTAATTCACTCTGGAACAAAAAAAAAAAATGCTGACTTCGAAAGCACATAAATGTTTTTAATCTTACTATTTTCCAGTCATTGAGAGATTTTGCCTGCCGCCTGATGAAGAACTTATATACAAGGATGCAACAGGGACAGAAGTTGATGTGGAAATATTCAGTGAACTTGTTGCACAAGGCAATGTGGCGCTGACAGTTTTCTCAAGTCACGGTAAGATGTAAAGGCAGATATAATCAAGCACTCCACACACTTATAAATAAAATTATTTACATTTTTTTCTATTCTTTTAGAATTTTCTGATAGCTCCTTGTCTTGTGCTTCTGAGATGTCTGACTCAAGCTTCAGCTCAAGTGCATCAACTATAATCCTCGATGAGGTCCTTAGCAAAAGGCAACATTCTGAGGATCCACACGATGCAGCGTCTGCTAAACAGGTTGCCACAACACTAGATTCTCATGTGTTTACTAATGTTTTCACATTGTTTCACTCTCCTCTCTGAAAAAAAGCTGTTTATCACCATGTTTAGCATTCTCATGTTTTTGTTTTTTATTAGTTGATTGAAACTGTGCTAAGAGGCAAGTCTGGTGGTGAAGTAGTACTACAGGAGTACCAAACAACAGAAACCCTAACAGATGCCACAAGAAGACAAATGGTGAACATACTAGTGGCTCATATGACTGATAATCATGGGTATGTGTTTTCGTATTCTTTTTATTTGTGCCAAATAACTGCATGGCCATTGCATAAATTCGGATTACTAACTTAATATCTCCTCTTAGTCACCTCCCCACTAAAGCAGTCAGAGAGGATTATGCTCTTGGGATAGTGACGCTTTTCCCTTCCCTCAAGGATCCATATACCAAGAAAGGCTATGTAATTATCATTCTTGTTTGCATGATCATTTCAGTGTTGTTCTTACATGTTTATTTCTTTCAATACTTGCATGCCAAGTGTGACAATGCATTTTTTTAAATTTCAGGAACACTTCTACGATGCTGCAAGCAGCACAGGATACATTTCTTGGCGTCTGAAAACAGTCCAGAGGAAAATACATCGAGGATCTGCAGTGACACAAAATAGCTCTGTGGACATTTCTCCAGGAGGCCCACATTTCCAAAGGACCGTTAATGTTGAAAGGCAGCTTGATGGAGATGCTTGCCAAGAGGCCATATCTTTGCTCAACCATACCACAGATAATTCCCTGACCCTCCAGAAGATGAGAGAGACATTTCAGCATCGTCAGAAGCTTGTTAATGACCCAGGCAGAAGTGCTGATATCCTCTCCATCTTCCCAAGATTCCTGGACACTAAAGGACTGGTAAGTTTTGATTGAGATGTTTAGCGTGGTTTGACATTTTAAAGTGGTTTCTGTATTAGTCATTTAATGTCTTCTTTCTTAAAGGTGGAACAAGACTTCACTCTCCTATTTGATGACGAGACATCCTCCAAGCTCCTTCAGAAATGGGATGTGATCTTCAAGCCAAATATCATACAAGAGGCTAAGCGGCTCACTTCAACACCAGAGTTGCGATGCTTGGTGAGGTCATCAGAAATTACCCCAGGAAGTGATTTTGATGAGGCAACAAGTGAGTTATATTTGTTTTACAGTTGCTTCATTCATTATATTTGTGACTATATGATTAAAATGAGGAAATGAGAGCACTGGTGAGTTACACTTGATTTAATTTGTTTATTCTGTGTATTTCTCAAAGTCGATTTGATTTTTAGGATAAATATGAATAATAGATGCTGAAATTTAATGAGTTGTCAGTTAATTTTTGTGAATTCTTGTCCTCAGCCTATGACCAAGACATGGCCTCCTTGTTGTTGCTGGTACATCTGCTTCCACCACCTCCAGGGGGACCGAAATCTCCAAAAATTAGTGCATGTGATGCAGCTGAAAGACTTGTAATCTTTCATAAGGTAATTATATAATTATTGTGATTATAGTAATTTGTCACGTGTTACCGTCTTAGCCTCATGTTTAAATGAGGGTTGTTAAAAAGTGGATTCAAGTCTTCTTATGCATTCCCAGCTTGTACTAGCCTGTGAGAAGATGTTTGAATAATCACTATTTTGTAGTTTTCTTTGTGGCTGTACACTATTCTGATGTCTCATGTTCTCTTTCATTATCTCTACCCTAGTCATGCTGCAGTTTGGACGAGCACCTCCGCAACCAGCAGGGTCGGCAGCCGTACCTCCTCGCTGTTGGTCGTCAAAAGAGCAAGATCGACAGCTTCTACATCGCCATGGATAAGCATCTCATCCCTTGTCAGGCAAATCGCTCCCTTGGGGCATTTGATGAACTTTTCAAAGCACATTTTGTGTTCAATCTGTCTTATGATGCTGCATTGGTGAATTTTTACACATTCCTGCAGACAACAGTGTACAACATTGATGTGGGGAAAATGAAGGAGTCACCCAGAGTTCGAGATTTGAGAGCCAGAGTGCTTAACCAGTCAGTAGTACTCACACATTGAGTAAAAGGTTAAAAGAATGCTGACCTGTTTCATGTGTCGGAAACTGTATCCCAGCAGTCAGCAATTGTTTTCACATTTAAGAGTTGAGCATGGTTACTATCCCGGACCCAAGTTCAAATTGCTTTGTTCTCAACAAGGCTGTAAGCGTCAGTTCTTAACATATGCAGGTTTTCGAAAGCACCTTGATAGTGTTCATAGCAATGTTCAGCAAATTGTTCAAACTTCAACCATTACTTGTTCCTCAAGTGAGCCAGTTGCATCTTCATCTCAGGTGCATGCTTTGGAGGACCAATCTAATCCCCCAAATCAATGTAGCTCTTCCTTTGTTTGTTCTGACGGCAGTGACTCAGGACCTACTAAAGATCCAACTAAAGAAATGTGTGCATCCATTGTGGCCAAATTACAGGGGAGTGGGATTTCTAACAGTTTGGTATCCTCAATTGTAGGAGATTTGGAGGAACTAACAAGTGAGCTTCGCTCACAAGCAAAACATACAGCTATTTCTGCTTTACCTGTAAGTGATCCCAACATATCTGTGATAAATGATTCATTTGAAAAATTTGAAAACCCTTTCACAGATCTTAATACAGAATGGAAACGGAATAAATACTTCAACCAGAAATGGGGAGTTGTCGAGCCAGTTGAAATAATACTGGGAGTGAGATATGACAACAGGCGAAATCAGAAATCTGGCACTTATGATCAAGTACCTGTAAAGGATACTTTTATATATGTGCCAATTTTAGAAACACTGAAATTCATGTGCAGAAATCCAGACATTTGCGTTCTTCTAAAGAAAGAGTGTAGATCAGAGCCTGATTCTTATACTGACTTCTTTGATGGAAGTTATTTTAAAACACACCCTTTGTTTACAGCAAAAAGACATACATTACAAATTCAACTGTACTATGACGATTTTGAAACAGCCAATCCCCTTGGTTCCAAACGCAGAATTCACAAAATTGGCTGTCTTTATTTTATTGTAAGAAACTTGCCCCCAAAATTTAATTCGGTTTTGAATAACATTCATTTGGTATCACTTTTTCACACACAAGATCTGCACAAGTACGGTTTTGATGTTATACTGGAACCTTTGTTAAATGATATAAAAACATTGGAAAGCCAAGGGCTGCGTCTTCCATTTTCTGATGAGCAGGTATACGGTACAATCTCACAAATCACTGGAGATAATCTGGGGATGCACACAATTCTTGGTTTTAATGAATCATTTAGTAGCCATCATTTCTGTCGTCTTTGTTTAATTCATAAAAATGATTCTCAAACGGTATACAGTGAGGATGATCCTAAGGTGATCATTCGTGGAAAAGATGTGTTTGAAATGCATTGCCAGTCTCTCAAGGAAAACCCACAATTAAAGTCACATTATGGTTTGAAAAAAAATTCCACCCTTAATTCATTGAAGTATTTTCATGTTTGTCATAACTACTCATTTGATATAATGCATGATCTTCTTGAGGGTGTAGCTCAGTATGAGATCAAATTACTTTTTGGATATCTCACACAACACTTCATGTCAGAACAGGACTTGCTTTCCAGGATTTATGCTTTTGATTACGGATTTTTAGAACGAAAAAACCGTCCCACAAAGATTATTTTGGAGAGTGCTGGCAATGGCATTGGTTTGAATTCTATTCAGACACTGTGTCTTGTCAAAAACATCCCACTGTTGTTTGGTGACATCATTCCTGCTGGAAACAAAAACTGGAATTTGTTGTTGCTGTTACTTCAAATAATGAACATTGTTTTTTCACCTTCTCTCAGTCTAGGTATGACGATATTTTTAAAGCATTTGATTGTTGACCACCACAAACTATTTAAGCACTTGTATCCACATAGAAACTTGATACCTAAACATCATTTTATGATTCATTATCCATCTTCTATAAGGAAAATTGGTCCCTTATTATATATGTGGAGTATGAGGTTTGAAGCCAAACACAAGGTGTTCAAAGACTCTTTCAAAAATTTCAAAAACATAACCAAATCACTTGCTAAAAAGCATCAGATGGCCACTGCTTATCACTGGGAAACCTTCACCCTCACACAAAACGAGTACGGGCCAGTTAAATCGTTTTCCTTCAGAGATGAAAATGTGGTCAACAATGAAGTGCTTGAAATGCTCTTGTCCAAAGATGTCTTCTCAACTAGTTGGGTTAAAGTTGATGGTGTTGAGTATAAAGCTGGACTTGTTGTTTGCAGTGCAATGGAAGGAGACATGCCAGTCTTTTGTCAAATAAGTAATATACTTTTGGTAGAAGATCACATTTTTTTTCTGACAGACAAGCTATTTACAGAGAAATTTCATGACCATCATCACGCATTCAGAATATTACGAAGTGAGGAAAGGTTTATATTGAAAATGTCTGAGCTTAAAATTCACAAGACGTTTGATATTCAAAGCTCGTATAATGTTTCTGACAACAGTTTGTACATTATACCTGCATTCACAATGTTTTAAATTGTGAAAACTGTTTTAATGACTGCATGGGTGAAAAAAAATAAATTTGTTTTGAAAATTATTTTGTTTATTGGTGTTAATTCTTATTATTAAATTTAAAATTTTTTCATTGTATAGCTTAACACTTTTGGGAGTGAAACTAACACTACCCAAATAGTTAAAATAAATGTAACTCTGAGCAGTGTTATTTGTCTACTCCCTTAGTGTTAATTTAACTCTGTTTTTCGAGTTAAAAAATTAACTCTGGTATAGTGTTAAATGTTCAACTATTTTGAAAGTGTTAAAGTAACTCTGGAGAGTGTGGAGCTATATAAACCCTTAGAAAGTGTTGAAATCAACTCTGTGAGAGTTAAATCAACACTGGACTTTTTGCTGTGAGACGTTTGTTCATTGTTTAATCTGTATCTGCTGTCTCCTGAGAAGGAACTGTGTGAACAGGGTGGTGTGACTAGATAATCACCCTGGACATGAACCTCCTGAGCCTACGTGGGGGGGCGGCACATTCCCTTTTCAGGAAGCAGAAAGTATATTATCTTGTCACCAACACATGTGAGTGTTGTGCCCTCACATTGCATCTCCTTGTGAACAGCCCAAATGTGCATTTGTCTTTGAGAATAAAGAAGTAACATTGACATGATCCAGAGGACATCTCTTTATTTTGACAAAACATCCACGTGTTAGAGGCTTTTTACCTAACATAACTTGGCGGCTCGTCCGGAATCCCAAACATTCCTCTTCCCTTCCACAGGCTTCAGGACTGAAACCACACGTGGGGAAGCCTGGGACTTCTGAAAGAAAGACATCCGCCCCAAGAAGTTACAGTTTTGGTTAAGGATATGTTGAGAGGCCAGTTCTGCTGTGTGTGGGGAGGAATGCTTTGGTGACGGGATCCTGAGAAGAAAACTCCTTGGATCAGGGTCAATGGGAGATTGTTACTTGTGCTGTGAAATACATAAGGACGACCATATCCTTATGTAGTAGGTGACTTGATCAACCACCGAGTGTAGGGAAATACCATATTCCAGAGTCTGTAACCCACCATAGTTACAGGATTACTACTTTCGACCTTGATCAGAACAGGTTTCTGGGAAACATTCTAAAAGATGGGAGATTGCAGCAGTCGTGAGAGTGCCATAGTGGGTCCTGTAAAATATATGTTGAGAACGTATGAACCAGAGAGTGTGAAATATTTGAAGTGTTGGACAAAAAAATGTCACTTTCCAGATAATGGAAGTTTTAAAAAGAGAGATGTGTGTAGATTGTGTGAATGGATGAAGGAAGCGTGCAAGACTGAGAAGGATAAGAGAAAGTATGGATGGAATTCAATGCTATTATGGAAAGAAGAGAGGGATGAAAAAGAGAGAGTGAATGCGTAAAAGAAAAAAGAAACAGAAAATGTTAAAGAAAAAGAAAATGTAAAAAAAATCAGAAAATGCTAAAGAAAAAGGACAAGATACTGGTCAGCTTTTGTCTTCTGTTTCTTCAGGAGATGTTGAATATGTGGTCCAAGGAATCTCGACTCCGCGGCCAGCAGCGGTAGATCAGGGTCCACAGGCTTATCAAGATTTAACACCGAACAATCCTCGTCCAGCAGCAGCTCCGTATCAAGCTGATGATACACCTGCCAACCTGTATCCGACCTTACCATCAAACTATGTGGCAGAACCGTGCATGTCACCACCACATACTCGCCAAGGTACCAGCTATGGTAGCGACAGCGTCAAGAAAGAACTTTTCACACCACCCTGGCACGCAACTGACACACCAGCGTTCAAAGACCAAACCCTATGGGAGATGGACCCTACCAACAACGGTTTAAATGATTTTTCTGGACAATATGAATCCTGAGTACAGCAAATATGTGCGAAAACAATGTGTAACATGGAACACATGCACACCGGACATTATCAGAGACTATGCCTTGAATGCAGAGCGCTATCATGAAGAAAGTGAGAGAAAAGAGACGGAGCAAAAGAAATGACATGAGAAAGCAAAGATGGACAGAGAAAGCATTTTTCTTTTCGAAGAAAGTGAGATTTATTACCAAGGCAGAGGCCGAGGACGACACAGAGGACTTGGACGAGGAGGAAACAGACAGAGCGGGTCTGAAGGATGAAACGGTGTTTGCTACGTCTGTGGACAACATGGACATTGGGCTCGAAGTTGTCCACAGCGAAAATGACGAGGGATTTCAGCACACGGACCCGGGCTCCGTATGACTGACCGTGGACCCGAAACCTGAGACCTCCTCATCAGGTGATGTAAATGACCGTCTGAGTGCCTTGTCAATGCTGTTTCCGGGTTTCAGAGCTGTTCGCCTCTGAACATGCATAATTAATTAATTTGCTTACTGGCATGCCTTCATGCCACAGAGACTCGTACCAGAAGTAAGTTCGTTCAAAATACGTTGTTTCATATGTTATATTTTTCTTTTTTACATCTGAAGGTTAACACAAAACTGTTATGTAACTTACCTTGTCTTACCCCTGGCTGCATCTTTCTGGTTGTTGTTTAGAGAAAGTGTCATCAAGCTAGCAAACCCTTGAGAGTGAACCTGTAGGATTTAGCACCCTTGACAAGCGGAGCAAGGTATGTTAGGTTGCTAATTATTAGGACCTCTCATGTAGTTTATTTAATGATATCTGTTTCTTACATTTAATTTAGTGGGTAAATGAACAGCACTTATTGTTTATGTATATGAATGTATTTGGTTCTATGAGTTTGATATGATTCAATGTTTGCACCTTGTTATTTTGAATGCTAAAGAGCAATATTTTGTGCTTATTTGTAGTTTCACGGTGCTACAGATATGACAACATGATGCTGCACATTGTTTAGCAGACAATAAAACACTGCACCAGTCAAGAGACTCTCGACTATCATCATTGGTGTCAAGGGCAGCTACAGGTGATGTAGTCGCAAACACACCACACACACCTATGATGAGGTTTTTGTAAATACTGATTGTGATGCTGATAAACCATGTGATGCTGCTGAGCTAGAAATAGTCTTTTTGAGTGATATTATGGCTTATTACTGTCCAGACACATATCCCACAATCACTTTGAAAATTGGACGGAAAAATGTTGAATTTTTAGTAGACTCCGGAGCTACTGTATCTGTTTTGACGGTGAGGGACGCCCCAACACATTGTAAAACGTCTAAAAAAGCATTGCATGTACAATCTGCTAACGGTCACATTAGTGTTGACAGATATACTGAGCCACTAGCTTTTGTTGATTGAAACTGGTAAAGAAGAACACCATGCATTTCTACTGTCAAAGTGTTGTCTACAAAACTTAATAGGGAGAGATTTGATGAGTCTTTTTAAATATAAGTCTCATTTCTACAGAACAGGGATTGAAAGTTTTCAGAAATTGTGCCTATCAGGGGGAAATAATGGGAATTGGGGAGCCAACCTATTATTATAGACTGGATTTAGTTTCTGAGGGACCGTGCTCAGTGACAAAAGCTTTACTTCAGAAAGCACAAACTGTTCTTCTGCCAGGGGCAGACACACAGAGCACAGCTGATATGCATTGTACCATGAAATTCATACACACACCTGGTCCAGACCACACATATGAGACAAAGTTTTTTAAAGTCCCAAACACAAACATACGCTTAACACATTTAGTCTGGGACAAAAAAGGAAATGCAGCTGTATTAGTAAATTGTCTTGGTTTGTTTGAGATGTTTCTCTGGATGTTATGTCTGGAGTCGAGAACCTTTACTCCTGGTGGACTCCTGTGGTTCAGACAGACTCTCCTCATCCTGTCGCCACTATTAGATCTGGATGGACATTGTGTCCTGTTATAAAGCTAAACCTTGTATTAGCTCTAATGACAATGCTGGAGGTGTATGTTTGGTCTGACTCTAACTCGTAAACTCTGAACAATCATCAACAGAGGTTGTTTAGTCATGAACTTTTGCCTCTTTAAAATCATTTTTGACCAGAGCAATTTAATGCAGGCAGAGTCTACATTGGAGGAGGTGTGTCATCCTGAACCACAGGAGTCCACCAGGAGTAAAGGTTCTCATCTCCAGACATAATATCCTGAGAAACATCTAAAACAAACCAAGACGATACTTTCAGAGATCATTTCTTCAGTTGTTGACTTGAGGAATGTGTTTCTAAAAAGTTTGGTCTCGCTGCCCACGATGAAGAGTTAAGATGTTTCCTTCAGCGCAGGAAGCTGGTAGGAAGACTTTGTTTCTTCTCCACTGTTGATGATTGTTCAGTCTCTGAATGAGAGGCTGATGGAAGAAACATGATCTGAGTGGACTCTTGTGTTTATTGTGTTTTAAAAAAAAAAGATACTTGCTAGAGTTATATCAATAATAGCTGGCACATGTTTAAGGTTAAAGCTAACTTGAAACTTCACATATGAAATGAAATCAGAAGACAACAGTTTTAACATTTTCATGTAGAAGCTTCAAATATTTGTGACAGTTCAGCTGAGATGTTGGAGAGTTTAAAGGTTGATTTTCTCTATTTTTCTTTTCGTGGACAAATCCCACGAAAAAACAAAACCAACAATGAATTTATTATATGAACAAATATTGTTTATATCTCCATATATAGACTTATATGTCTTATGCTTTTTTTTATCCCATTTTTGTGGATTTGGTCTTTTATTATCATCTGTTGACAAAATGGAGAATATAGAAAGCACCAGGTCAGAGGTCTCTGGAATCAGGCCCCCTATTTTACTCTTTTGTGAACAGTGAAAAACATTGTGTTGGAAAATGTTGATTGATAAGGTTGTTCACCTGATCAATTTCTGTTTCTGTTTCTATGTTCTGTTTCTATTTTCTGTTTCTGTGTTAATAAATGAACTTCTCCACAGAACCAAAGTAGTATCATTTGAATTAACTCAACAACACTGTGGAAATTGTTGACATAATCAACTTTAGTAAGTCGACTTAAAAAAATTACTTCCGTGGTACCATTCCATCAATGGTGTTGTAGTGGGTAGCACTGTGGCCTCACAGCAAGAAGGTTCTGGGTTCAAATTCTCCTGAGGAGTCTGGAGTGTGTGGAGTTTGCATGTTCTCCCTCTGTCTGCACCACCAAAAACATGCAATACAGATGAATTGGTGACTCTAAATTGTGAATGCGACTGTGAATGATTGCTTGTCCCTCTATGTGATGAACTGGCAACTTGTCTAGGCTGTGCTCTGCCTCTCTGTTAGCTGGGATAGGCTCCAACCCCCCCTCACAACCCTGCACAGAATATGCAGTGACAGAAAATGGATGGATGGATGTAACAATGAAGACAACTTAAGTAAAACAAAATCCAATATCTGCCACACTCAATACATAGTAGAGTTTTCTTGGTCTGACTAAATACACTTGAGTAGTGGAGGTCCAACAGTTAAGTTACATTTACATAAGTGAGTTAAGTCAGTATAATGAAACATCTTTATGTCGACAATCAACACAGTTAAGTAAAACAAAATAAACAACAATTTGTTGAGTGTATGTTGGTCAGCTGGACACTGACCTTTTGATTAAATCCAAGTTGACCAGATAATGTTGCAATTGCCTAAAGCAGTTATGTTGATTTCCACCTTAACAATGGTATTAAAGTTGTGTGGACATTTTTGACATAACTGGATTAAGTAAATTCAAAGAATTATTTTTGTGACTGTACTAACACGTGGTTTTAATACAGGCTTATTTTCAGTCAGAATCTGGTTATGTTAGTGCAAAAACGTGAACACTCACTGTCATAAAAGTGAGATGATACACTTTTGAAAAAGGACTTGAAATTAAAATGAAACAATAATATAAAATAATAAATAAAGATCCAATAAAACTCCCAAGTTATTTCAAAATTGTTTATTATTATTATTGTTTATTTAATTTATGTAGTTTACTCATGAGATTATCTCATATTTATTCATGTGATATTGAACACGCTAGGGATTCATGTTTTTAGCCATGAGTACAGCTGTGGTGAAGTCAAATTACCAGATAGTCAAAAGTTTTTGCAGGAAAATGCAAAATTGTTCTTGTAACTTCAGCCATTTGTATAGGACCTCATTTTGAATCAGGTGATTTACAAAGACATGGAGTCATGGAGAGCTGAGGACAATGTCAGCCACCAGCTGCTTAACTGTGGGGCTGTTGGAACATTGATTGCACCAATCAAATTACAGTAGCAGGGTTATCAAAGAGATAAATTGTAAAGAGAGAGAAATTGTAAAATTCATTAACCTTGTATTTGAAGTTTAATCTGCAAAATACATTGAGAAAGTTGAGAAATTGTGATTGAGAAATGTAAACTGTATTATGTGCATATCAAACCATTAAAATGTGTGTTGCATCCTTGAGTAAATGCAGCTGAGGACCTGTACCTCATTTGGGGCATCTATTGATGCTTTCATTGTAGGTGTCACTGAAGAGCAAAAATCATGTGACATGTTTAGGACATCAGTGATGTTATGAAGCAGCTGTGCAGACAGAGCTGAACAAACAGCAGCCTCTCAGAGTCCTACTGTGACAGCAGCGTTTGCCAGTGTGTTTCAGCTGTGGGGCATGTCACCAGGGAGCTGGGGACACTTCACAGGCATGAAGCAACCCCGCATTTTAATTCCTGATAACCGAGCCAGCTTCAGACCTCCCAATTAGCAATTAGCCCACCTTTTATGTGGAGACATTTTTTGTGGTGCGTGATCTTGGCCTGATTTGCATGCAGTTTGTGCAGACGCTGATAAGTGAAGCACATGTGCAGTTTTTTAAATTTAATTTCATGATGATTTGCATGAAGCCTGCTGCAGGGCAGGGGGAAATAACATAGCCTCTCTTCAAAAGAACACCAGGCACAGTAAAATGTGAAGGACTGTGCTTTTTTTGTGCAGGCAGGTAATTTGCGCCCTGACTAATCTGCAGAGATGGGGAGAAGTTCACAAAAAGCCCTGACACAAAGAACAAGCTTTAGCTCAGAGGATTTTCAAAAACCTGAAGAAATGAACACCAAAGTGTAAAAAGCTCAAGGATCTGCACCAACCTCAGAGGCAATGAGGGCCTAAGTGTGTACATGTTTACTTTTACAGTCATCCCTTTCACCAGTAGCCTATAAAGGCTGTGTACAAATATGTTTATATGTGTGTAGATGTGAGTGCATGTGCATCTAAGGATAATTGATGTGTATTTGTGTGTATTGGATGAGGAGTGTAGGCGTGTGGGTGGAGGTTATTGGATGAGCTTAATACTGAAGTCTAAATTGCACTGGCAATTATTAGCCGCCAGATTCTAACATGTTTTAAAATAATCAGGCAACACAAACTAGGGATGTTGCATCTTTTTTTATGGAGGAGCGACATTTTGTCAACATATTGTGTCAACTGGAAGATTTGAAAAGCAGCCAGCAGCAGCTAACTCAAAGAAAACCAGGCGTTAAATCTGGGAGCTCCTGACCATCCAGGCTGAGGAGATCATCCACCACGTAACAGGGAGGGAAAATGACTCCATGCATATATCAAACGTTACACTAGACGTTGTCGTCGTCACTCCGGCATGTTATTTACAGTGTCCGTTTGTTCAGTATACAGTAAAAACATAAAGGCGATGTAGAGGAGAGACAGACATGTCTTTAATGGAAGGCTGCTTGTCTGACTGCTAATCAATAATAAAGAATATCATTGGGAACATTTCATCTGTTTCTCTAGCCTGGATCTTTCCACTACTCTGTGTGGTTGACAGAGAAAGGAGAATAAAGCTCTCTGCTGCTGCCTCCTGCAGGATCAGCACTTTCCTTTTCTCAGCTGTCAGTCCTGACAGCTGCTAATATAATGCATACAGTTGACAGTTTGCAAATCAGTGTGTTACTGATGAGAGTATTAAAGAACAGACTCGCCTGAAAAAAGGGATGGATGGAGTTTGTGGCTTGAACCTATGGGCTTAGGTTAGAGATTCAAGGTGGGAAGTGTATGTTTGCTACTGGGAGGGGGAGGGGGAGGGGGAAGGGGTGGTCCTGAAGATACAGAGGAATGATGATGTCATGTTACTGTGTTGAGTTTCCTGTTTTATTTTGAAGATTGTTTTCTACATATAGTGTTTTGTGCTTTTCACTTCCTGTATTTTCTTGCCTTCTGTTTTATCCCATGCCTGTTTATGTTTATGCTTACGGTTTTAGGTCTGTATTTGTATTCACTGTCAATCTTAGTTTATTGTTCCATATTTCTTGTGTGTTCACCCCTTTCGGTTTTCCCTCCACTTTGATTGTCTGATCATTTCCCTCATTGTCTCGTTACCCTGTGTATTGAAGTCTGTGTGCTCTTGCCCCCTCTTTGTCAGCTCGTCTGTTTTGTTGTGTGTGTTCTGCACCATTCCCTCGTTGTGTTCTTCCAGTGGTTTTCTC
>CM075188.1:2857500-2862500 GCA_037577475.1 Chaunax sp. Z400 | reverse complement strand
GCTGTTTAGGAGCAGTGAAGGGCGTCTTGATGAAGACGTCGGAGTAACGTTTCTTCAGCTCCGGGTCTGGACAGAACAGATATTCATACAGGGCTGCAGCCAGAGTCCCACCCAGTGATGGACCCACCCAGTACACCTAACACACAGAGAAGTGAACACCGTCAGACTCCATATATCAAATCTACATTTCACTGAACAAACAGTAGTTTTAGAGGAGAAAATATCTCTTTATTCAGAACAACAAAAAGAACAACTTGGGTTCATTATTTGTCACTGTTTAAAAAGAAAATAGAAATAAGCCTCTCCTTCCTTTTTTATTAAAAAACAGGTGAAATATTAAAAAGATTTTTAATATTTGAGTACATTCAGTTCTCTCAGAATTATGGATCATAATTACTGTAAGATTTCCAGACATTTCAGTGTCAGTATTGATCGGTGTGTTTGTGTGCTTTAAACATCATTCACACAGAATTAAAACTAATGAAAATCAGGATAAACATGAACCATAAATATAACACAGATGAGATAGGAATGATCTGAGAAGTTTAGCTTGATCAAAATATTAAATATAAGTCAGAAATGGCATAAGAGAAATGTAAAAATGTATATTTTCTATGATAATATATTATAGAAATAATACATCCCCTCTGTCCACACCAAAATCTAAGTATATGCTTTGTAGACAGTGCTACTAGATTGTCTGCCAGTCCAAACTCTGCTATGAAGCCCAAAGGCTCACTAATTAAAAACGTGCAACAGCAGTGACATCAATTCAGTCAAGAAGTGCTTCCATGTTGATGATGCTATACTTGCAGAGGCAGGTACGACTGAGAAGAAACAGGACATGAAACAGGCAGAGAAAATGTCTGCCCACTTCACTTTGAAGCCTATGTGAAACGAGTGTATGCTAAAATGATAGAAGAAGAAAGAAAATCAAATGTTCTCCAAGGAGATGAGACAACTCCAAACCTCAAAACGAACACAGAATGACATCAGAGCTGAGAGAACACACTTCTAACAAGGACAGCAGCACTGGAGGAGAGGCTGGAGGATGAAGAGAAATCAAAGACGACTCAATGATTCTTTGCTATTGGGAAAAAAGTGAAAACCTGAAGTTTAACCAAGCAGGAGAAAAATTGAAAATAAATAAAAAGGTGGTTGGGCGACTGTGTGAAAACCACAAATTACATTCAATGACAACGTACCATTTAATAATAGTCATAATAATAATCAACACTCCCATGTGGAGAATCAGCTGTGAGAACAGGAGAGGATATGGATACAAATTGGATACATGAATGGGATCAAGCTGTATAGGGGGAGGAGGGGTGGAGCTACCAGAGGGCAGGATAGCGAACCTAAGACAGCTGCAGGTACCTGGGTGTCCCACATGATGAGGAGCCAAAGAGATCAATTAGCATCAAATATGTCCAGAGAATAAGACAGGTGCTGAGAAGTCAGCTCCATGGAAGGAATAAGACCCGAGTGATCGACATGTATCCCCAACCAATCAGGAATCTGGAACTGTTGTCCACAGGAGGAGATAGAAAATAAAAGCTAGATGGCCGCCAGCTCAGTCCTCTGTTTGTTTGCTTGTTAGTGTGCTTTGAATTTATCTATTTTTAGTATGTTTGAGTATGTTTTTTTTTTTACTAAATATTATGCCAAGGAAGGTTTGCCTTTACACCCTTCCAAGAAGTACATACCTGGCTGCTTTTATGGACCTTTAAATCTATAAACAAGTGAGATTCTCTGCTGCTGAATTCTAAGTCTACTCCAGGCTTTCAGCTAGCTTTAGCCTGCTAGCTTCAGCCTGGCCTACACCTGTTACAGCCTGGACCGCAGTTATCTTCAATCTGGGCCTACACCTGCTACAGCCTGGACCTCAGCTAATATCAGCACGGCCCTTCACCTGCTACAGCCTGGATCTCAGTTAGCTTCAGCCTGGCCCTACACCTGCTACAGCCTGGACCTCAGTTAGCTTCAGCCTGGCCCTACACCTGCTACAGCCTGGACCTCAGCTAATATCAGCCTAAATGGTTAGCCCTTACCTGCCTTATATTTCATGCCTCTCTATTGGTCACTATAGATGTCTCTTTTTATTATCTTACTTTTCCTCTTATCTGCCCTGGATCCTGGGACTCTCACTACCTCCAGGCACTCTCGTGTTCATGAGACAATAATTTTGCCATGGACTTGCTATGGCAGCACTTCAGACTACAACTCACCATCCAGGGACATCTCATCCTTCTGGATTACAATGACGGTTGGTCTCCCTACTCATTGTTTAAGATATCTTATTCCATTGTACTCGTATATGCTATTGCAGCAGCTCATTATATCTTCCTCTTCAATTTTGAGTAAGCCCTCTGTGAATGTTAAACATGGATATTATTTTGGCACGGTTCCCCGACGTGCGTTAATCATCCTCATGTTGCTCACCTCTGGCAATGTTCACCCAAACCCTGGGCCTGCTAATGGTGATGCTAGTCCTATTGCTTCTAATATGACATTTAATGATTTTTGTGATCACAAATCATTGGGCTTTTTACATGTCAATATCCGTAGTTTGTTGCCTAAACTTGATCTGGTAAAATCCTGGGAACACACTGCTAATCCTGATGTCTTAGCTATCTCTGAATCATGGCTTAAGAAAAGTGTTACTAATCCCGACATCTTAATACCAGCAGGATCGAGCCACTAAGGGTGGGGGAGTGGCCATCTTTGTAAAAAAACATTTGCAATGTTCTGTATCTTTGTCTAAAGCTGTCCCGAAACTATTTGAATTGTTAGTTTTAAAACTTAAACTATCAAAAAACTTCTCTCTTTCTGTTGCCGTTTGTTTAAGACCACCCTCTGCCCCTGCTTGTGCACTAACATCGCTCAGTGAACTTCTGGCTCCTCATATCTCCTCAGAATTTGTCCTTTTGGGTGATTTGAATTGGGATATGTCTAACCCTCCTGTCTTAGTTACACAGCAATTTCATGCCTTAAACCTCTTTCAAATTATAACCGAACCTACCAGATTTAAT
Organism: Chaunax sp. Z400; assembly: GCA_037577475.1. Classification (NCBI taxonomy): domain Eukaryota; kingdom Metazoa; phylum Chordata; class Actinopteri; order Lophiiformes; family Chaunacidae; genus Chaunax; species Chaunax sp. Z400. The sequence goes on along the minus strand of CM075188.1, from coordinate 2,859,468 downwards.
CTGAAATCTCCCATAGCTGCCACACTGATCGACCTAATTCTAACTAATACTCCATCTAATTATCAATCTGGAGTCTTCAGTCAAGACCTGAGTGATCACTGTGCCATTGCATGCATTCGCTCTGGCCTCTCAGTCAAACGCCCACCTATGATTGTGAACAAACGCTCTCTGAAGAAGTTCGTTATCCAGGCCTTTCTACATGATGTGGCAGCCGTGAAGTGAAGTTTTGGAAGAACTCATCAAGCTGGATGCAAATAAATCTGCCAGCTCTGATGGGTTTGACCCCATGTTTTTAAAAGTAGCTGCTCACATTATTGCTGCGCCCATTACATACTTGTTTAACTTGTCGATTCGTCTGTCTGTTTTCCCTTCTGACTGGAAATCTGCCATGATCTTTCCCCTTTTCAAAGGAGGCTCTGGCTCTGACCCCAACTGCTACAGGCCTATATCCATCCTGCCTTGCCTGGCCAAAGTCTTAGAGAGGTTAGTTCACAAACAGCTAACCCACTTCATTGACTCCAACCATATCCTGTCAGATTTGCAGTCGTGGCTCAGAACTGGCCACGGATGCATCACCGCTACCCTGAAGGTCCTCGATGACATCATCACCGCCATGAACAATAAACAGGTCTGCATAGCTGCCTTCATAGATCTGGCCAAGGCCTTCGATTCAGTAGACCATACGATCCTCTTGCATAGGCTCTCTAGCATTGGCCTGTCCAAGAGTTGCAGTAACTGGTTTGCCAGCTATCTCAATAACCGTGCACAGCGAGTGAAGTCAGAAAACTTTGTGTCAGATCCTCTTAACATCTCTAAGGGTGTGCCTCAAGGTTCCATCTTGGGCCCAACCTTGTTCTCCATCTACATAAATGATGTGGCCAAGGCTATTGGCGCCTCCCGGATACACCTCTATGCTGATGATACCATCATTTACTCATCTGGCCCTTCACTCCACTCCGCTGCATCCACCCTCCAACTCAGCCTCACTTCTATCGAGAAGTCTTTTCACGACCTTCATCTGCGCCTCAACTCCAAGAAGACTAAATGCATGGTATTCGATCGGAAAAACAGTGTCACCTGCCCCCACAAGATCACCTGTGCTGACGGCTCAGAACTGGACTTTGTCAGCTCCTACAAATACCTTGGTCTCTGGCTGGACTCCTCACTTTCTTTCACTTCTCACATCAATAACCTGCAGGCCAAAGTTAAGGCCAGACTGGGGTTCCTTTACCGTAACAAGGCTTCTTTCAGACACTCTGCCAAACATACATACTGTGAAGATGACCATACTCCCTATGTTTGATTATGGTTATGTCATCTATAAAATGGCTTCCAAGTGTGTCCTTAACAGGCTTGATGTTCTCCACCACTCAGCCATCCATTTTGCCACTGGCGCACCTTTTTCCACCCACCATTGTGAACTGTATAAACTGATAGGCTGGCCCTCCCTCCACACCAGGCGACTTCATCATTGGCCTCTACTTACCTACAAGACTCTACTAGGGAAGACACCTCAATACCTTTCCAGCTACCGGTACCTTTCCCATAACAACTACCACCTGAAGTCCAGTGATCTCATTACTCTATCTATTCCCAAGGCCCGCACTGTCTTTGGCCAGAATTCCTTTCGTTGTCTGGAACTGTCTGGAACTCTCTCCAAAACTCCCTTAAACTTTCAGCTCTTCCATCATTCCATATGTTTAAGCAGAAACTGCAACAGTCCCTAGCTTACTATTGTACATGTTAATTCCCCTTCTCCTCTCTCTATAAATTGCTAATAGTTATGTAGGCTGTTTTTAACTTCATTGTCTCTACCTCATTGGATGTGTGTCTTGGATTCATGCGTACTGTTTTTTTTGTTTTGTTTTTGTTTTTGTTTTGTTTTTACTTCTGCTGGGGCCTCTTGCCAGGTCATCATTGTACATGAGAAGCTGTTCTCAATTGATCTTCCTGGTAAAATAAAGGTAA
>CM075188.1:2642500-2852500 GCA_037577475.1 Chaunax sp. Z400 | reverse complement strand
ACAGTGTACTGTATGTAGATAGATTCAAGCATAGCTAATCAGACTGCATCCCATTGGACAGGATGCAAAGAGAAATAGGCTATTCTTAGATATAAGGATCACATTTTTAATTCAATTCAAATAGCTTTATTGGCATGAACACAAATATGTTGTTGCCAAAACAGAAGATTCAGATACTGTATTATACATACAGTACATATTAAATATATGCACAGGTGTCATATATGTATGTTGATGCAGTCTATTCTTTGATTGCTACAATGTAATACAGTACAATTTTATTTAATGCAGTTTCTATTGGGATCTATCACACAAACTTAAAATGCACAGTAAAACATCAAAATCAATGTGTTAATAGCTAACAAAGAGTACCACACAGTTAAACGATGTTAAAAGTAAAGACCTATCCATGCTTTTCAATATCACCTGTCTAAAATAATACGATATTCGTATTTGATATCAAAAGAGAACCGATCTCCGATCAGATTTTCAACCCAAGACTGAACAGATATAAAGTTTTTACATGTGTTCAGTGACTTTTTCTGCACCAGCACTGTGTACTGTTATTAATTGTGAAAAAGAAATTACTTTTTCATGTTTCACTTCGGTATTGAAAGACTATTTTTTCTATACTAATATTGATCGAAGTTTAACACTGGTACCTTTCTTGACAACCTTAAACACACCTGAAGTCTTTATAAATGAATGTGGTAATAATGTGTTCCTTCTGATCATAAGAAGACAAAGTAAACAAACTATACCGCAGCTCTTATCCACATGAATCCAATCGCATTTATTTTTACGATTATTTTAAGCTTCTGCCTCTTCCTGAGTAGCAGCGATAACAGCAGTAATATTCCGGGTAACAGCTGCAGAGAACGGAACATTTCTCTGATCCGTAATCACTATAGGAATGTATAACACTGTAGTTCTAAACAATGTTAGTTAGTGTCCCTGAGAAAATAAATAAACCCGTCAGAGTCAGATTCGTAACAGCTACCAATTAAGAGCTACCCTCTGCCCCGCAGCTCCTGTGCGTTTTTACGCGTGTGCTCACCTCAGGCGCTGAGACCCGCCGCTCTCCGTCATGACTCCGTCAGACCAGCCTGCTGGTTCTTCTGTCTTATATAGCGGGCTGGGGGTTTGTGCTATGGGGTTTGTGCCATGGGGCTTGTTTGTAGGTTATGCATTGGTTTGTCCCGGACTGACCTGGATGGGACCGAATGAGAACAGAACATTTAAATGACCTGATTATAGAGCAGCACATTACATTACATTACACACGTGTCTCTGTTTCCCTTTTTTCTCCATGCTTTTTGGATGTAGTGAATAATGGCATTTGTTTTTGCTGTTAACACATTCCATGATCCTCTTACATGTAAATTATTGTAGAACTTCATGCTCACAAGCAACATCTACAACAATCAAACCACTGAAAACGACACAGGCCTATTATAATCATGCAGTTAATACAGGCAGCCAATAAAATCTCACCACTGTCATGTCCACAAGAAAATAAATATGTTTAGATTTGATCATTTTGACATTCATTGCCATTTTTGTGATTTCCTTAAACTACAAAGCACTCAGAGAGGGTATGCCTCGCCCAACACTGCCGTCATTAAAACTGTAGTCAGGAAATAGTTTCCAGACTACAACAAAAACTCCTACTAAACGCTCATCAGAGACACATCACTTTAAAAAACAAGTAGAATACTTTTTATTCTACATTTATTCACACTGAATACAATTATTTACATTATTTTTTAAGAAAACAAAACTAAACATTGAAATATTTCTTAATACTTTGGTTTGGTAATATGAATCTATGATAAAAATAAGTTTGAATACTACTGCTACTTCTTTTCTGTTATCACTGACAGAGTGTGACAGAATTATGATCCTCCCACCCCCGAATACATTTTCATTTTGGTCTCCTTTTGGATAATCTGGATCCACACTAAATCCCATTTATTCATACTGTAAATATTTGTAACTTAATATGCTTGATTTTTTTCATTGATACCTATAGAGCTAATTTACTTATAGAAAAATTAAAGTAAAAATATGTCCTGTCTCGCAATGTAAACAAAACTAAATAAAGTGAAAAAGCACCATAAAACAGCTGCTTTTAGAGTTTGGTTTAACAGTATGCCAACTGTAAAGACAGGTGGAGGGAGAGGGTATTTCAATGTTAATATTTCACATAAACTCAGTTGACATACCTTCTAATATTTAACGTTGTAAACAGCATAAAGTAGCCTAGCATATGGGGCTGATAAACACCATCAGCCATTTAAACAAAGACAGGAGTTCACCACAGTGATGTAATCAGGAAATCATAAATTACTGATGATAAACACACAACTCCAAATTCTAGAAGGTGTTAGGAATTAGGTGGAATTAATTTGGTTTGAGGCAGATCTGAGTAAAGCAACATGATGACACCCCCATAGTGTGTGTTGTGTAATGATACAAGAGTTTATGATTACCACACAGTGATCCATTTCATATTATTGTTTCATATCACATTCCATCTTCTGATTGTGGAGGTTTTAGTGACGTTGGCGGAGGGATACGCTCTCTGACTGCTGTTCAGTGGTGATAATTGAATCCATGCTTTTGCTGTTCTGTGGTCCAATCTGATCCTGAGCATTTACTGTTTATACCTGTGGAATAATCCAACTGAAATGAAACTTCTATTGTGCTATTTTTGTCTTTATTTTGTGCTTTTACTGTGAAGCTCTTTGCATCCATTGCTTTAAAAAGTGCTATTAAACTATATGTTGACGTACTGTATTCACATACATGCGGAACCAATCAGAGCCAGCCAATCTCATCACACAGAGCACTGTCTGGAGTCTGAATGCAGCTCCTCTCTAATAACAGCAACCCTCAATCCTGCAGGATAAACTGACTGCAAAAAACACAAAGTTGTGAGGTTTAAGCTCCTTCATGTAAACTGACTGAGGAAATGTGGAATCAAATACAACATTTTTAAAAAATAAAATCTCTTAGGATAAGGGACCACTGTCAAAATCAAAGTGGTGGGTTGTGTAACATGTGTAGTGACAGAACAATTGTTTTCTACTTTATTATTCATCAGAAAACACTTACAGCATACTCTTATCTTTTACTGGTTTAAGATTCAATAAGTTAAATTTTTAAGGGCGATGAAACCTATGAAATGCTGTCATATGTGTATTTTTAAATTAGTATAATATTTGCCTAAATTAATTTTAGCTTTGTGGCAAATCCAAAGTAAACAGTCAAGTAAACATAAAGTGATTTGATTGATTAATTAGATTGATTAGATTAGATGGTAACAGATTTTTATTTCTTCAACAACCTCCTGTGTGGTTGGATTCAGCTTTCTGATGACCAATACTTACACACAGATTTAGACATGTTGTCTACATGTTTCATTCATTATTTCCATGATTATATCTCACCATAGGATGAATGAACCAGTAATAAACCACCTGAGAGTAGTTTAACAGCCTGTCAGCAAACTGCTCAGAGGACAAGTGACCACAACCAATGTTTGACTGGTATATAGTTTCATCTAGATTTCTACCACTACTACACATAATAATAAAAAATAATAATAATAACAACAACAACAACAACAGTAATACTACTACTACTACTACTACTACTAATAATAGCAATAATAATAATAACAATAATAATAACAATAACAATAATAATTGTAATTATAACAATAATAATAATAATAATAATACTTATAATAAAAATTATAATTATAATTATAACAATAATAACAATAATAGTAATAATAATAATTATAATAATAATAAAAATACAATTAGAATAGCATTAAGAAATACAGAACTAAAGTAAAACTAGACACAATATGAATGTTTTTCTTTCACATGTATTGAATCTAAGCAGTGACTTTACTTTCCCATATTTTGCCACTGACACCTCAGAGACGGTTGTCTGTATTTTGGGCTGATCTGTCCCAGCCCTCAGGCTGATCCAGGGGCAGTTTGCTCAACAGCCTGTTGTATTACATGTTTCCTGTGGTGTTTATGGTGTTTGGACTTGAAGCAAAGATGCTAGTAGTTGAGGCAATACAGGTCAGTTGCACAACAAGGACCAGGTCAAAGCACCAACATATATGTAGTGGAATTATGGTTATTTTCAATGTGTTGAATAAGTGATACAGTTTACTGGTCCAACGCTCCATTCCTTTGACAACTACAGACCGCCATAACATTTGCTGTGAATATTTTCATCTGACAATTCCAGCATTTCTTTCTCGTCGATTAATTTGGTGTATTAATTCATGTTGTAACATTTTTGTGAATTTCACAACCAACTCTTCTATTAAATGTTCATCAGAGAGAAACTTTAAAAAGATACAGTACTGTTAAACATTTATTCATATAAAATACAATTATTTACATATCCATACAAAAAGTAGAAGGACAATTTAAAAGAACTGCCATTAAATTCTAACACATGTATCTAAATATTATTTAATCATATGCTATCTAAATATGCAGATTGTTTTTCCTTCACACTTATGGCTCTTTTTAAAAAAATTTAAAAAAACAAACTCTGGCACCAAAATTGTGTGGAGGTTATGTGATCACCCATATTTGTGTGTCCGTCTGTTAAAGGATCCTTAAAATGTTATGAATGGATTTCAGTGACATCATGTAGAGGAATGGGCTGAGAGCCAAAGAAGAGTCGATCAGATTTTGAGGCAGACGTACGTCCAGATGTTTTTTTCAGTTCTTTTAACATTTTAAGATGACCGTATATTCAGGGGTGCACATAAACGTCTTGGACTGGTTCTCAAATGAGCACCTGATGCTTGGTGTTCACCTTTTGCGCTACATGAAGCAGACATGTTTCTGGTCAGGGGTTCCAAAAATTTTAACCCCTGGACCCCCACAATAACAACCCCCCCGGGAGGGTCACGAACCCCACTTTGGAAACCCTTGTTTTAGGTCACTGTCATCACTTGCAGCTACTTAAATTTGAGTGTCAGTTTTGAAGGATGTGGGCGGTACATAGAATATGCACAAGGGAATCCCCAATCTGCACCATCGACTACAGCTCAGTGTACAGACCGAAACCAAACTCATCACCACTCATCCCGTAAACCACAAGCATGGAAGAGTTGAACTATTCAATTCACACCTCAAACAACACATGTATCTGTTGTTAGACACAGATACTGACTTGGATCTCAGGGATAGACTGGTTTGGGTAATAACTATGGAACAAATTATTCCGGCCAGAGAATCTTTCAGTGCAGAGATTACAATGAACAATGCAGGTGTGTGTGTGTGTGTGTGTGTGTGTGTGTGTGTGTGTGTGTGTGTGTGGTTCTGCAAAGCCACAGAGAAAACACATCTCAGAAGATATACTTACAATAAACATAAAACAGCACAACCAAACCTTCACAATGGATCCACATATGCATGCAATCCCTCCCTCACATGTAAGCTGAGAACTTAAGTTACAACAATAACCTCCATACCGTTCACTGGGTAATTAAGCATGTAGAATTTAACTGAATACAGGCTGGCTAATAAAATATAGTATGTAAACAGTACATAACCTTTCTCTACGGGTCAGTGTAAAAGTCTTACTTAGCCCTGCAGCAGACACTAAAGTTTACTGTTGCAGATCCGAAGCAGACACGGGAGAGAGCATGTGATCCCGACGGTTATGTGAGTGGAGAACGCAGGGAGCACACACAGGGCTTTCATACAGATACAATGTACTCAATGGCGGTGCGCAAAAGTGCGTCTCATTCTAAGACATGGTGCGCATCATTTCTTTTGACCATGCATGTGCACCAGTTCCGTGCACCCCTGCATATATTGACACTTTAGTGAAATCTTCTGTACATAAATAAGCTATAGGTCATGTAGTCCTACTGCATGTGGTGTTTAATGTAAACAGAGGTGGATCTTCTAACAGCAGTAACCTAAATAGAGAGGTTACATTTTCAGGTTCCAACATCTGGATGACAGAAACCAGACGTACAGAGGCTGTTACATCAACACATGAAAACCCATGGCTTGGAAAAGATGTAAACAACAATCACAACATACTTTGTGTAGCCTAGAAGCCACCAAAGACATTTAAGTTTGGTCTACATGACAGAGGTGTGGATGGAGTCACATGACTCAACCCTACTGTTTATACATTCAAGGTGTTGTGTTGTTAAACATAACCACTTTCTTTCTGAGTAAATGAAGCATTTACTGTAAATGGTAAATAGACTGTAGTATATTTAACCTTTCTAGTCTGACTGACCACTCAAAGCTTTACAACACAAGCCAGCATTCACCCATTCATACAACATTCACACCAACATTCCTACCATGCAAGGCGCCACCTGCTCATTAGGAGCAGTAAGCATTCATAATTAAAATTTGAAAACTTATTTTCTGTGATTCTAAAATATTTTAAAACTCACTAAAATGTAATATTTTTTCGTAATTTGAAATACATTCTAATAGTGTATCGTTTCTACTGCACAAAGTAGATAAATTAATAATTAATTGTAGGATAAAGGTTAGGTTACTTTCCTACATTTAGTTATTAATGGTAACCATTAGCTCATAAACATGACATTTAAACATTTTCCCCAGTTTAGCATTGCAAATCACTCCTATCAGACTCATGAAGGACAGTTTATATCAGAATCAAAGCAGCAGAACCAGAGATATCTTACATCTCATCTTTCTACGACACACATACAACTTTTAAAAAATTTTTTTTTTTTTTTTTTACAAAGGAGTCATCATTGTGGGTGTACTCCACTTACACAACTGGTTCATCTTAAATGACAGGGAGAATGCATTTTCTTAACTTTTATCTTTAATGTATATTTTAATGCACACTAAAGAGTAAAATAAATTGTTTCCCTCTCTAAAAAAAAAACAACAACCCACCTGCAGATACAGAATATCTTCATAACCTCACATCTGTAGGTCATTTGTTATAAAACATGTCTAAATCTCTCAGCTGTGTGGCTGGAAGGCTACCAAATGAATGAGGCCAGTATAAGATACACACATCAGAATTATGCAAGGCTTTTCACCTTGTATTGTTAACCCTACTTTGAACTCAGCTACATGTTATAATTATAACACTCAATACAACTGACAGTCATTGGTGAGCATGGTCAGGGAGTACCGACCTCTGTGGAGGGACAGATAAAGACTGAGGGGGGAGATACAGTCGTCCATGCCAGGGTGGGAGATACTATGGATTATCTAAGAACCTCAGTTTTCTCCGCTAAAAGTTTCTAAAACTATCAGGAGTAAAATGGTTGCTGCAGTCCATGAGGTTGAATCACTACACACCTCTCACACACAGAGAGGCCTGTAGGACTGGAGGGAATATGTGAACCATTAGATATGGTAACATGTAGAGACACTGACACCAACATGTAGCTGAGATAATGAAGACTCAGTCATTCAGATGGATTTCATGTATCTGTGAAAGGTAAAAAGGAAAATTAGATCCTGTTCCACCATTATGTAAAATCATGTTTTTATTTACCTCATAAACAACTGATAAAAAACACATGATTCCATTAGGAGGAGGTTTCCAGGATCAAGGCAGTAGAATAGCTGATATATTAGATTAACACTGTTTTAATTTGTGATATACAGTATTTTTAATTCAGGTGAAATTAGGGTTTCTATTCTTGTCTGTAATTTCCACTCACTATTCTTATTGCTGTCTTGTAAGAAAAGATAGGCCTAACAGATGTGTGGTATGAGAGTGATGTATTTCTTTGTTAATGCTGGACAGGGTGATGGAGGACGTGAGGAGACAGATGGAGGATGCAGCAAAGGTTATGGTCCTGCAGGAGATGGAGCTGCTGAATGAAGGGTAGAACCAGCACAAGAAGCCGTCCATCCCTGAAGGACATAAAAGAAAGTTAAAGGCCGACATCCAGATGGCAAAGAGGAGATTAGACAGAGAGAAGAAGTGATTCTCTCTCTTCACAACCATCACTCTGCTCTGGAGGAAAAATATGAGGTAGCCGTAGCCGCCTGGAGAGGGTTCAAGTGTGAGAGGGGAGAGGGAGGACATGAAAAAGAGAGAGCAGATTGTCTCTTTTCATTAGAGCCTCCAAACTCAGGAAGGAGAAATTGAGAGGACAAGAAGCATCTGTTGATGAATGGAAAGATTGCAGTGGGTAGAGGGGCATGGAAGAGAAGTGGTGGAGAGAAGTCAGCCAGCTGAGAGAGATCCTCACTGACAGGAGACAAACAGATCAGCTGGGCCAATGAAAAAAAGGGTCTTATGTGAAACCCCAGTATGCAATGGATGCAGATGGACACTGTGAAAAAGGATGGAGGGGGTCAGTAATGATGGAGGGTAATGTATCTTTATTGGGGTAAATGGAGGCAGGCTTTTTGGGTAATGCTTTTTGAATGCCTAGATGCAAAATCAACTAAAAATTGTTATTCTATGAACATATTAAATGAAATGAAATCATTATCTACTCACCGTGATGTTGATGGTGAGCTGGGAGAATTTTCACAGGAAAAAAAAAAAGCATTCTTCTAAACAACTGAAGAAGATAGCAACTTGGTTTAAACCATAAAACAAATGGTAACATGAATATGAATGAATAAAGTGACTCCATACAGCTTGTACTGTGTAATCCTATATGAACACCATGATCATCTCTGTAGCCTCTAAACTAATAAAGGTGGTGTGCACTCTGTCACGGGAAGGAGCATAAGCTTGAATGCATGTAAATATGCCACTAGGCCATTGTGTGATCATTCGTCAGTGTTTACCTGCTACCCAGAAGTAGCATCGAACACAACATCTAGCAGCACTCGTACTGTATGTAGGATCAAGCTCATGCACCTTCTTCAGATGGGGTGTGTGTTGAGCTCAGAAGCTACAGCGAAAATGTTAGCTTTAAAAAAGGTGCAAATAATGTCCCTCAGATTCAGTTTTGGATCTCAGGGCTTCTGGAGACTTCGATTACAACGTGTGATCTGTACGGAGTCATGTTGGTTTTTTTTTGCTCGTTGTTTTAGGTTTTAAAATGTTGGTTAGGAGAACGCTGCAAAGCTGTTTGCTGTGAGCTTCCAGAAATGTCTTGTGGAATAGAAACTTTCCCTGACCTTCCATCAGCAAGCAGGTGAGCAAATAATGACTTTTTGAACGAACCAGTCTTTTAAGGTTAAATCAAAATAGCATTAACTTACAGAGAATTAACACCTGAATCTGCAGCACTCGGCTTTACAGACCTTTATAGTGAGTTTCTGGCCCACTGATGTTGTGTTCATTGTCACTGCAGTCATACAGTTGTTTCCAGCACCAATGTGCAGCTGTTTTAAGAGGCAAAACACACTCAATGCTAACTGCTCAGGAGGAAACATCAGGCGGACAGACACAGTCAGAGACCAGCTGGTGAACACAGTGGAAGACTGACACAGATATCTGGACCTGACATTTAGAATACCTCTGATAACCTCCCTGCTCTTCTTTTAAGTTATTTTTTTGGTATTTTATGCCTTCATTGATAGGACAGCTGAAGAGGTGACAGGAAATGTGGGACACAGAGTGGGGGGGAAGACATGTGGCAAATGGCCACGAGTCGGAATTGAACCCGCGAGGACTACAGCCTCGGTACATGGGGCCAACATTCTATCCACTGCACTATCTGGAGTTAGTTGTGGGAAAGTGCGATACGTTCAGATTACTTTGACTTTAACATCTGTTTCTAACAATGATCATGGGTCATAGTGAAGTCTGTGGACATTTATCTCACTCAGACGATATTCTATAGCACACTTTCATTCACGTCAAACACTACTTAACCCGTCTTACAAATATATACATTTAATATGTCTCAGTATTTTACTTTTACTTTTCTACGTTCCAAATCAGTTGGAATGAACATCCTTATGCTCTTGTCATAATATGTTATATCAGCATCAACATAATTATTAAGCAGGGCCGTCGATGTTGGGTAGTGAACTAGGTTTGGTTACCCACGCACAGGTGTATTTCTGTGGCTGGGTGGTAGTCTTTCAAATTAATGTACATGTCACCACTTTGTGGAGTTCTGAGTAGGTTGGAGAGAAATACAACCAGATTGAAGCCTGTGAGGGAAACACTGAGTTATTTATTTACGTCCAGTTTGAACGCAGTCTGGACGCTGTTAGTGAGGTAAACCCAGATTAATTTGTGATGCATCGATCGTGCTCGTTCACAAAATGTTCCCCGTCGTCAGGCTCACATTTGTTTCATATGGTTATTAACCTGACATAAAGTCCATTCATGAGCTGCAGGTTTGCAGGTTCACTCGGCTCCAACACAGTGTGATTGAAGTCCACTTACATTGATCTCATTCATGACGATATCCTACATCGTTTCATCGACATTAAACATGAACTTTACTCATTGTGCAAATATAGACATGTAAATATGTTTGCAAGATACATAGTCTTGTGATGCACCTGGACACATCATCAGTGACGTTACCTGGGGTCATTGGGTGTTTCGGGTCTTTCAACAATCAGACACCCTCCCCCAGGCGACCCAGCCGGGGTTGATCAAGCCCCGACTTGTGTCCAGTTAGCGCTACCCCACCCGCAGCTCTCCTCTCCTGATCCAAAGCCACCGTGATGCAACTTCTGCTGCCTCTGTTTATCTCACTCAGACGATATTCTATAGCACACTGTCATTCACGTCAAACACTACTTAACCCGTATTACAAATATACACTACCAGTCAAAAATTTGGACACAGTTTCCCATTCAAGTGGATGGGAAACTGTGTCCAAACTATTGACTGGTACTGTATACATTTAATATGTCTCAGTATTTTACTTTTACTTTTCTACGTTCCAAATCAGTTGGAATGAACATCCTTATACTCTTGTCAGAACACGTTATATCAGCATCAACATCATTATTAAGCAGGGCCGTCGATGTTGGGTAGTAACTACTGTGAACTACGTTTGGTTACCCATGCACAGGTGTATTTCTGTGGCTGGGCGGTAGTCTTTCAAATTAATGTACATGTCACCACTTTGTGGAGTTCTGAGTAGGTTGGAGAGAAATACAACCAGATTGAAGCCTGTGTGGGAAACACTGAGGTATTTATTAACTTTTACTTGTTTACGTTCCAAATCAGTTCCAATCATCCTTTTAATTAATATAATTTATAATAATAATCTTATTAATTCATTTATAATAGCCTATCTAATTTTTGTCATTCAACACAATGATATTCTACATCACTTTTATCCACTTTAAATACAATGTAACCTATTTTGCAAATAGGTCTACAAATTGAATGCACATGTGCAGAAACTAAAAGCATTTGGGGGAGGAGGATGATATCTGATAGTGGGGAATTAAATTTGGTCAACTATCCACAGGTGTAAAGAATCTAGGGCTGGGGGTGGGGTGGGGTGGGGTCCTCTATATAAGTTACATTTACAAGTCACAGCTTACAGAGTTTTTGAGGAGGTTAGAGAGAGATTACACAGTGATTATACAGTGATTAGATAGTGAGAATACAGTTATAGTGAGTGATAGAGTGTGACTGAGCTTGATTGTGACAGAGTGGTTGTCCCTGTGAGTGAGTATTGAGGTATGTATCTGAGAGAGACTGGTGTTGCTTTGTTATATCTGTGTATTTGTCTTACTGGTATTGTATCTTGTATTTGTTTGTTGGTGTGTGTGTGAAGAGGTGAGGTCAAGAAGGGAGACAGGTGGGATTGTAAAGGAGGAGTAGATAGGAAAGACAGGTGAAGGTAGTTAGGGAGAGACAGGTGTCAGAAATAATGGATCCAAAAATTGTTCGAGAGGTGCTGGATTTCAAAATCCATAACCAGTATCCTGAAGGTTTGACCTACAAGCAGAGGTATGTCATCAGGAGAAGAGCCGACTCCTTCAGGATAAAGGGTAAGGGCACATGCCATGTGGACCTTAAAACAAAGATAATTTGCTATGGTCCAACTACCAATAAACCTAATGTACTCTATATGGCATTTAATTCACAGATGGTGCCCTGTACTACATCTGCAGGCGCAAAAAGAAGAGGTCAGAACACCAGGCCAAAGTTCTTACGACTGCAGAGGAGACTAACGCAGTCTTTGAGGAGTTTCACTGCAGTCACTTTGGTGGGCATTGTGGAGTGGAAAAAACCCACAACGCTATAATCACCCGGTACTACTGGCCTGGAATGGAGGAGGACATTCGAAAGTGGGTGAGTGGATATCTTCAAACTGTTCAGGTGGATACACATTCAGACTGGTCTTCACACATATTCAATGGACATCTTTTCATTCACTTGCCACACATCCCCGTCATGGAGCAGTGGGGAGTATATATTGTTTTTGTAAATGTTGAAAGCTTGTCTGTGGATGGAACACCAAAGTAATGCTGCAGTTATTGTCATATGTTTGGATATGTGTCTGTTTTAGGTTACTCAGTGTCCACAATGCCAGACCAAGAAAGCAATTCTGAAGGAAAAGAAACAGTACAATCTAATAGAGGTAAATGGAAAACACTGTCTGTGTTCAAACACTGTCTGTGTTCAAACACTATCTGTGTTCAAACACTGTCTGTGTTCAAACACTATCTGTGTTTAAAAACATCAGTGATTTCATTCTCTTCTGTTTCTTCGTCCCTCAGGTAACAGAGCCTCTCGAACTGGTTGGGATGGATCTGGTGGGTAAACTTACAGTAACAAATGGTGGCAACCAGTACATCTGTGTCATGGTTGATTATTTTACCAAATGGGCAGAGGCCTACCCACTCAAGAGTAAAACTGCAGTTGAGGTGACAAATTGTATTCTTGATTTCTTTTACAAATTTGGTGCACCTAAAAGACTGCTAACAGACCAGGGCTCAGAGTTCTGCAACAAGGTAGAGTAATGATGCCTCATTTGTATGTAACCATTGCTGTGCTGACTTATTTCATGTTTGTCCAACTAATCATTTTAAGGTCAACTATGAGTTGTGTGAGAGGCTCAATATCAAGAGGAGCCTCTGCGCTCCCTACCATCCACAGACTAAGGGCCTTGTGGAGAAGCTAAATGGGACGATACGATACAGCGGTATATTCTGGTTTCAATACTTGAATCAACTGTTACAGAAGAATGTGTTGATTTGCTGCTCCTAGCAGAACAACTTCATTATACATATGTAGCCAACCCATTTGTCTTCTGTTTGACGTGCCTGTATTTGCATTTTAATATTTTAGGTGTCTGAACAAAGTGGTGGCTGACCACCAAATACAGCCCATATTATCTTATGTTTGGAAGGGAGGCAAGATATCCCTCAGAGGTGCCACAAGAGTACCAAGTGAGTTATTTTTATGTTGTCATCTTTGTCTATATTTTTTCTCTCTATATCCTCTTCTACTAATTGATTTGTCAACATACGAGGAGGTGAAACAGAATATGAAAAGAAGCACAGAGAAGGTGCGCAAGAGGAAACAGGAGACAAGCCAGGAGGACCATTTTCAAGTGGGGGACCTTGTCCTCCTGAAAAATGTGCGGCAGGAGCAGAGACAGGGGGGCAAATTAGAGGCAGACATGCTGGGACCCCTGAAAATCATTGGACTTGACGGCAAGAGTGCTGACCTTGAGTCAAGCAAGGGGAAAAGAAAAAGAAAAATCAACATTGACCACTTGAAACATTATGTCCAGCCAGAGGACAGGATTCCTGCAAAGCTGCAAAAACTGTTGAATCCTTCTCCTCTGTCTGGTCCATCACAGACAGACACACACACAATCTGCACCCCAACCACAGGGGATTACATCCACCTGCCATGAGGCCCTCAAACCCTCAAACCATGCAGAAACTTGTGAGTAAACTTCCAGAATGTACCCTTGAGTTGTGCTTTTCTTGAATAACTTTCATATTTTTCTTGCAGTGATCAGAGACATATGGGCGGGAGGGAGAACAAACACTCTGTGGTCCAAAATAGGGCCATATAAGATCTATTCAGAGAATTTTAAGGACCTGGCCCCAGGAATGGAATTGGAGAGTGAGGTACTTCCCCACCCCACGATAAGAATGGCAGGGGATATATTAGTCTGTTTTGTTCAGCGCATATCTTGAAAAATATACCTACGAGTTTTACCAAACTTAAGATAAAGTAACCACGATAAGTAGTCGTGCTTTGTGACATTTGTGACTTTCTCCATTTTCTATGTATTGACTTTTCCATGGCATGATTTTAAGGTGACTCTGAAGGTTGGTCCTCTTCTCCATCAAATTATTATTTATATTATTATTATTCTTCTTCTTATCACCTTATTTTATCTTGTTGTGCTTATTCTTCCCTTTTGTTGACCTGAATGTAGCTACTGCGACAGAACAATGTCCTGTAAAGGATCAATAACGGATCAATCTATCTATCTCTATCTATCTATATTAACTACTGTTGACTGACCGAAGGAACAAAGGATATGTCATATTCTGATGACTCTTGTTTGTATTAAACATTATTGGTTTGATATTTCTCTTTGAGAAACTAAGATCACCTGTCACTCTTTTACTCCTAGATTGTGAATGGCTACCTGTCCATAGTGGGAAGGAGAACAGGTACTGGCATAATAGATGCCTACACTATGACCCAGGTATGGCAGGGCTCCCAAAAACTCTACAGAAGGGTGAGTGGGATGTTTTACCTTTCCAATAAGATGTTTCCCATAATTTGAAATGTTTGTTAAATTGTGTTTTGTATATTTTAGCTCAACCTCTTAAAACATGATGTGGCAGCTGGAGCAGTTTGCCACCAGGGACACTGGACACTCATTGTAAGTAATAAGTGTGAACAGATTCCAACAGACACCATGAAAACCTCTGGTGTAGGAGGGGTTGGGTCACACATCTAATTGTATTCCCACAGATCATGTATCTGAAGGAGAAGAGGTCCTTGTACCTGGATCCCTTTGGCGCCACACAGGCACAAATCGAGCACTGCAGGGATGTAACGAGGTGACTGAAGTCTCTGTTATCACACTGATGTGTTCATGCACTTTGAATATTGAGGGAGTAACAGAATGTTCTCCTGTTTACTGAGGCTGACATAAGCCTATACTTGTGCATTAATGTTAGGATAATTAATTTGAAAAAGGATCTCACTTTGTCTGAAGTCAAACTGATACACTGATTGATCCGTTCTGTGTAGAGCTCTGGTCAGAAGATACTGTCCTGCTGTTGGGAAGTGGACATGCTCCACGACAGCCCACCCAAAACAGCAGAACCCAACATCATGTGGGGTGTTTGTGTTTGTGTAAAGTAACGATGACATGATCACTTTGGCCATCCATCATTGAAAAAGTCATCATAATTATGCTTAATTGAAACCATTTTAGCTTGCAGAGCAGATCCTACAAAAGGACACGGTCCAATACCCAGTGGACCAGGAGGATGTCGCCCAAGTGAGGCTGGACATAGCTGTGACCCTGGTGAATGACTCAGGTATGCAATACTCTACCAGGGAATCTTGGATGTCTTTATTGACATGAGATTGCACTCATGCATATGTCATTATTTCAGATGATCTGCCCCAGCTATGTCATGCTTGTGGGGAGGAGAGTTCAGGGGCAGACACTGATGAGGGGGTAAGAGGATTAATTCAACTGCTGACTGACATTTGGCTGGAAGACCAGAATCCACCTGGGATAGCTCACTTAAACACTGGGTGAACTGGCACTATTACACATCTATTTATGTATTGTATCTTAATGCTCTCCATGGCCTAGCTCCCGCGTACATCTCTGAGCTGCTATTATGTATTATGTATTTGTTAATTCACCTAAACTTGCATGTCTTTGCACTTTCTGGGGACCCTGGTGCAGCTGAAGGAACTCAAGAAAATACTGACTCTACACATGAAGGACCACAGCTAAGACTTAAACTCTGAATCTGTCTGAAGAATTGACTTCTTAATTATGACCCTTCTCTGGATGACTTATGTGAACCTGACAAAATGTTTGACATTAATCTGATATCTTTTACTTTTTTTCTCTTTCAGATTGAATGCACCGCCTGCAGTCTGTGGTACCACACAGTCTGTGTTGGCTGTCCCTCCACAGAAGGGGACTATGTTTGTAGAGGGTGTAATATGTAAATAAAGTCTTGATTACTGATAATTATTGTTGGCTTTGCTTCCATTATGGGTCACGTGAGCAACTTAGCAAGAGGACATATAGCTTGCATTAGGCCTACATATAGGCCCCAATTGATTTTCCTACTGTGTTGACATGTGGAGGCTATTTTTACACCACAGCTGGAATGTAGTTTGTGTTAGGTGGATCTAAATGATTGGTATGAAATACAGCCAGTAATAAACACTTTTCTTGCACACTTCAGGCTTTTGTCTTGAAAGTGACTGAATACATGATTGTCGCAAGTTTGCCTAATAACTATCAAATCTAATGGACTCACAAGTCGATGACATGTAACTTCGATAGATAACCCCCACCAATACTTACCATCAACCATCCTTTTTTATTATGTTGCAAGATTGCTGAAATAACATCCATAAAATGTTAAAAGCAGTTGTTTCCAAATGTTTTTGAACGTGATTGTTTGTTGTATTTATACTACAATGTTACATATTTACATGTCTATATTTGCACAATGAGTAAAGTTCATGTTTAATGTCGATGAAACGATGTAGGATATCGTCATGAATGAGATCAATGTAAGTGGACTTCAATCACACTGTGTTGGAGCCGAGTGAACCTGCAAACCTGCAGCTCATGAATGGACTTTATGTCAGGTTAATAACCATATGAAACAAATGTAAGGCTGACGACGGGGAACATTTTGTGAACGAGCACGATCGATGCATCACAAATTAATCTGGGTTTACCTCACTAACAGCGTCCAGACTGCGTTCAAACTGGACGTAAATAAATACCTCAGTGTTTCCCTCACAGGCTTCAATCTGGTTGTATTTCTCTCCAACCTACTCAGAACTCCACAAAGTGGTGACATGTACATTAATTTGAAAGACTACCACCCAGCCACAGAAATACACCTGTTCTTGGGTAACCAAACGTAGTTCACTACCCAACATCGACGGCCCTGCTTAGTAATTATGTTGATGCTGATATAACATATTATGACAAGAGCATAAGGATGTTCATTCCAACTGATTTGGAACGTAGAAAAGTAAAAGTAAAATACTGAGACATATTAAATGTATATATTTGTAAGACGGGTTAAGTAGTGTTTGACGTGAATGAAAGTGAAGTCTATGGACATTTATCTCACTCAGACGATATTCTATAGCACACTATGACCCATGATCATTGTTAGAAACAGATGTTAAAGTCAAAGTAATCTGAACGTATCGCACTTTCCCACCACTAACTCCATGCTGTGTTGGAGCCGAGAGTAAACCTGCTCTCAGACTCTATGATCCACGAACAGCCAATATAACAGTAACAGTTCACAAATTGACTTCATGTCAGATTAATAACCATCTATGAAACAAATATAAGGTTGATGACGGGGAACCTTTTGTGAACGTTTGACAAAAGAGTGGAAAATCAAGCATGATCGATGCATCACAACTAAATCTGGGTGTACCTCACTAACAGCGATTTCCACACTCCATTCAAACTGGATGTAAATAAATACCTCTGAGTGTTTCCTTATAGGCTGTGTGTAAACACAAACACACTGCAACATGTTTGACACAAATACCAGACCAACAACACGAACATTTAGACGATTTATTGATGTTTGCAGCTACATGCATTGACGCAATCACATACGTCGTCATTCTCTGCAGCGCCCGGTTTAATAAACATACGATATTTTGCAGGTTGGATGATTCCGATGATGTGTGCAGTACGCTGATGTCAAAACATATATACGTAAATTAAAACATTAAATATACAAGGAATGAGCATTGAATGAGCAGAGGAATTGGGTTGTATTTCCTGCTTAGTAGACAGACGACTCTGAAGCCACGCCTACCGCCAGACATCTGGAAACCTCACCAGTTAACAGGATCACAACTTAATTCTGGCACACCGGCCTGCCAACCAGAGGGCGTTGAGCATAAAGGTCGAAACACTCAGTGAAGGTTGGGCACCCCCTGAAGACCTCAATGCATCCAGAGGAAGTAACCAACTACAACCAGCCCTATGTGGTGTGGTGTGGATAACAATACATTTATTTACATTGAGGAAAACATCATGGTTTGTGTTAAAAACTGACCCTCAAACCTGTTAAACGTGTTTTACAAAAAGCTTTCTGGAACAAAGTCTTGAATGTTAACTCATGTGAAACAGAACTGCTAAATACTGTAAGTAATAAGAGCAGTTCGTTAAAGCTGCAGTAGACAATGTCATTTCATTCTAATGTTTGTTATGATAATGAATAGGACCCAAATGCAGACTCAGAGACAGGTAAATGCAGTTCAGTGATTTAATAAGATAATAGTCAAAAAATCCACAACAAAGGCAAAAGGCAAAAACACAAGAGGTTGCAAAATCCAGAGTACAAATCCAAAACCAAGAACAATTTACGGAGAGAAGTGAGGTAAAACAAGAATCACGGAGGACACAGTGTAAAGCAGGGCTAGGAAGGAATAACGGAGCTGGGAGGGAATAACAGACGAACTGACACGGAGGACAGAACCAAACAGACTTAAATACACAGAGTAACGAGACAACGACACACAGGTGGCAAAGGGAGGAGGAGAGAATCAGAGACAGGTGGAAACACTCAGACAATCACAGAGGAGGGAAAATGAAGAGAAGGGAAACCTTAAAGGGGAAACATGAGGAGGAGAAACTAATAAACTAACAAGACAGAGCAAACAAACATGGGGAAAAGGAGAAACTGGAACCAAAAACTTAAACACAGACAGAGGAACCATAAGGGTAAAACAGATCATAAGAAAATAAGACAGGAAGTGTGAAGCGAAAGACATGACATGCAGAACTAAACTTACACTATAAAACAGGAAATGGCAACCTAAATACATGACCATGACCACAATAATTAATCGAAGGCTTCCCTAAAATAAAGGTTGTCTGTTTTGTTTTTATATATATAATTGTCCCTTTGTATTAATTTTAGGATTAGTGAAATGTCTCAATCAGTTTTGTTTGTTTTGTCTGTTACCCCAACATTTTTGGGATCAAAGTTTTTATGTAACGCAACAAGAGCTGTGTCCTCTGCATTAAACCAAAATGATCTTTCACTAACCTTAACCAAGTGCTTTGAGAAATTTGTATCAACACATTTTAATATTAATAATGAACAGCTGAGCAGGAGATTATCTCACCACACCAGACCCAGGTCATTAAGAATCAGGAGTAGCTCCAGAAGTCTGGAGTGTTTTCTTAATTCACATCAAGGACCCTTAAACTGACAAATACTATGGAGCCCTAGTTGATATTTTGACCCAGGGTCCCCCATCTGATTCAAATGTTACTATTATATATGTTTTATCACAGAAAGTGTAGAAAGCTCATGGCCAAAATACTCATACACTCTGTCATTGGTTCACTTATGGATTGAATGATAGTGAAAATAAATGATTCCCCTGGAACCCCTGTAAAAACCCATAATGTTGAGCTGAGCTGAGCATTAGAAAACATCTGCAGGCAGTGAGGACTCTGACAGAAGACCGGTTGAAGATTCGGGGCTTTCTTCTTCGCCTGTTTGTTAGTTTTATTTCAGATTTTTTGGCCACAAATTCCACATGGATTTCCTTTGTCTGGCCTAAATGTAAAAGTACATGTTAGCCTTCCAACATCTGGCTGGTGTCTGACACTTTTCTTATTTAAGTGGTGTGGAGATATGAAATGTATGCAGTCCATCATATGGCATTGATCTCAACAGTGGCGTGCACAGACTGTCGAAAGCACATCCATGATGCAGGTTTATTTAGGACGTGTGTGACCCCATTTTTGCTAGTTGGATGTGTTCCACTAGCAACAGAAATGTTAAGTGTGTGCATGAGGTGCAGCATCTTAACTTCATTAAGCATCTCCCTACACATGCACAGAAGGTTGATAGGTCGATCCCTGGCACCTGCAATCCCTGATTTGCTCCCAGTGACTGTTCCATTGGTGTGTGAGTGTTTATGAATGGTCATTGCTCCTTGCATGGTTGCCTTGGCCACCATGGATGAATGTGCATATGAAGAAGTGAAGGCTGGCTGTTGTAAAGAGCTTTCAGTTGTCAGTCAGATTAGAAAGGCACCACAATATTCGAGTCCATCTAGCATTTAAATATCCTAAAGGTGACACACACAGTCCAGGTTCATAGAGTGACACTGTTGAAAACGTTGATGATGTCAGAGACGATCCGTGCATTACTTGTGTGAAACAAGCAGAGTATTCGTGCATTCTGAACTGGTCTTTGTGGTTTCATCTTACTGTCTGTATAATGCACCATTTTAATAGCAGGAAAAAACACTGAGCCACTGACTTTAGACCCGGATGTTGTTGCCTCAACGTAGCAACAATGCTTCTGACCTCACCTCATTTTAAGACTGACATGCTCATTGGTTCTTCAACAGTGTGGTCACTGGGTGTGAAAGTAGCAACGATAGAGACAGAGAACAGGACTGAAAGAGAAAATGTGGCATTAGCATTAGCTTTCATTAGCAATGTTTGGATAAGGGATCCTTTTTGCCCCAAATTCATACCACAATCACACTTGAGCTAACCACAGGGCAAAATGAACAGTATTATGACATGTCGTTCACATTGAAGTCTGCATCACACATGTTGGTCCCAAACGGCACAGATTCAAAAAGCACAGGACAACAGGATAGATGTTTTTTTTCAAACAGAATACCACATCTGGAGAGGTTAGAGAGGGAGGAGTCAGGATCACATGAGGATAGACTCCACTGAACGTTAACTGGGTGATGTTCATGCTCTATATCTGCCACTGTAGCTATTCTAGTTAGCTTCCCAGTGCTAGTAATTCTTGTTTGTGACCTCTATCAAACCATTTGATACTTATCACACCTTGTCTCTATCTTCAGACCTCCATCTCCAGCCACCAGCTCCAGGGCTCCATGTGCCCTGGCCATTGCATGCCGGACACAGCCATGCCAAAGCCTCCAGCCAGTCGTCTGTTCTCAGGGACCCTATATATATATATATATATATATATATATATATATATATATATATATATATATATATATATATATAACACGATCCTTATCATTGTCTGGATCTGGACCAAATTCGCCACCTTCATAGATAATAATGCAACTAAATGGCACTCAGTAAAGCACATAACAATCTTACACATCTGTTTTCCTTGGCTGGCCCACGGCCCACCTCTCCAGTAAGTTCTGAGGAAATCGGTTCAGTAGTTTTTGCATAATCAGGAAAAATGTCACATAAGTCCTTTCATGCAACGTTGAAGAAAGTGGAAAATAATTCCTGGATTGGCCCCTTTATCTGGGTCTGCTACAAATTCTAAATGGTTCTGTCCTGTCCCATGCATGCACCATTCATCTTTCCTCCAGGTTTCATGGAAATCCACCCAGTAGCTGTTCTGAATCCTGTTATCAAACCAACCAAAGGACACAAGTTAAACCATAAGAAACCATTTCAAATCCATAAACACCATGTGGACATTATTCTGCCAACAAACATGAACTCTTTGGCAGAGGTAATAATTTCATACTATTAATAGCCTGAACCGACAAACATCTGGGGCATTTGGGAAGAAAGCAGGTCATTAGGCTCAATAATTATCCTGCTGGAGGACAACTGACGCCTCATCTGGGATCCATCAGGGCGACCAATAAGAACACAGGGGGCTCTTCTATGTTCAACTGTAAGCAGGCAAAGGGAAAAATGAAGGATGTTGAAAAAGTCATTTTCCCCAGAATCAAAACATCAAATGAGGACATGTCCTCGTAACTTTGACAATGATCACTGAAGCTAATGTTTTTCAACCATATGTTATAGTGCATTTGTTTAAACTGTCCATTTACAGTGTCCAGTTACATTTATGTACATTTACTGTCCAATATTCTTAAATTCTCTGCTGCATATAGGATGCGAATTGTGTCATGTAAATTGTTATTGTCTTAGTTGTTACTGTCTCACCACTAGGCCTGTATATAGTCCTGATATTTTTGATACATCTTGTAAGGAGTTTGCTCTTTAATTTCATTGCACACCGTATAATGACAATAAAGGCTTTCTATTCTATTCTATTCTATTCTATTCTAGTACTGCTTGACTGGGGTTTTGTGGAGTGTTGTCTGGACTGACTCTGTCCAGTGGAGGGCAGTAGAGTACTGCAAAACTGGGAACCTGAATCATTCTATTAAGTTTGGTGTTATTTTCTCTCTCTTTTTACTTCCAGACTCAGCAAAGGTAATTACATCTCTTTCTTTATCTGTAATTTCTGTGAAGAAATCTTTACAACTATGCTGAAGCAATTATTTTTAACTGTTTCTCTCTCCCTCTTTCTCCCTCCCCCTCTCACCCACACACTTTCTCTCATTCTTGTCAGTCCCACAGACCATGGGGGTCCCTGCTCTCATCTGAGATTGACTGATTGATTCTGACATTTCCACAGACGGATCATTTCCTTCTCTCCTGAATATGAATGTGGGCAAACGTCTCCTTGGGAATTCTCTGCTTGGCATTATTGTGTGTGTGTGTGTGTGTGTGTGTGTGTGTGCGGAAGCATGGGCATGTGTGAGTGCATGTGTGTGTGTGTATGTAGAAGCATGTGTATGTGTGAATTTGTGTGTGTGTGTGTGTGCGTGCCGCATTTGTGTACTTAGACGTGCTTGCATGGATTTATGAATTAAATGTTTTTTTTTGCACACAATTGGAAATACAAACACACACACATGAATCACGACTGTCTAAAGGTGAGATCACCGCCTCTGATTCCATCCTAACAGATGCATGACGGACCTGTCTGCTAGTTGGGACTGTCTGTGTTTAACGCCTGTCTCTGTGTTTCCCTGCAGTGACAGTCAGTAAAGGTCCATCACAGTCTCAGAGGTTTCAAAGGAAGAACAGTGTCCATGGTGCTAAACGTCCCTGTTCCTCTCTGCTCAGTTTAGAGAGAATCTGCTAGACAATTAAAAAAATGTCATAAAATGCTATAAATGGATCTGCACAACGCTTTTATATGGAAATGAATGGAAGGAATGGAAGTAATGGACTGATAAAATCTTTTCAAGTAGCTAAAATTGGAGCACAATGCAGATGCATCTAAATCTGAATTGATAAATGCACTCATTGCATATCATCTACTCACTATTAACTTTATCTAGGAGACATAAGACCTTTTTATTGTTGGTAGAACAAAAATGATGTAACACATTTTTTTTCAATCTGAACCTTTTTGGCCTTGGCTCATTTTCATTCATTTAATATGTAAAAGAACACATTTTCTCTGAGTGCACTCACATTTATCTTACATATGATGTGTTAGGGTCCACGAGGACTGAGGGGGAGAAAAGTAAAATGATGTAAATTGTAGATAAACTCCATCAAGATATTAGGAGAAAGACAAAAGTTTGATTTGTAGGCTCTGTAGTCCTCATACCTTAAGTGAAGGTGTGTGTGTGTGTGTGTGTGTGTGTGTGTGTGTGTGTGTGTGTGTGTGGTCCTTTGGATTTGCAGCATTTGTCTTGGAATGAATAACTGCTCTGCCCCATTTTATAGGCATTACTGCCTGTAAGGATTCTTATTTCCTTTTCTCAGTTTCTCTGTGGACAAATATGATATATATATACACTACCAGTCAGAAATTTGGACACAGTTTCCCATTCAAGTGGATGGGTAAGTTAATGGCGGAGTGTTTTCCTGTTATTTAAGGGGCACATCAGATATACTGTATATATATACATATATATATATATATGTATATATATATACACACACATATACATATATACATATATATATATGTATATATACAGTACCAGTCAATAGTTTGGACACAGTTTCCCATCCACTTGAATGAGAAACTGTGTCCAAATTTTTGACTGCTAGTGTATATACATATATATATACACACACACATATATATATATACACACACACACACTCTGATGTAATCGGATCTGCATGTACATTTTCATCCACTCTCCTTATTTAGAAACTCGCAGACAGCTGCTTTACTCAAACAGTTTCACTGTATGAACCTGGACTGCATGTGTGACCTTTTGACTGTGAAGAAGAACAGATCATTAATCAATATTAGATCCTGTCAGCGAGTCAGGAGACGTACATAATCATTAAAGCTAAGCTGCTGTACCTTGTGCCTCAATGGCACAGACAGCAGACACACACTTATCATTTCTGCTGCTGGGTTTTTCTGATTGCTGCAGGTCGTGTGATTATTATTGTCCTCATTATTGATGGATTATTTCACCCAGCTGCTTTACAGTACATCTGCTCTTAATCAGAGTGATCATTTTGTATCACTGGGGCTTTACACACACAGAAATACTATTATAATTGATCATTTATAAATAATTATACACATAATAAATGATAATTAATTACATGTATGTTTATTATAATACAGAGTGAATCTGTGATTCAGTTACATGACTAGAACACCTCTCACTAACTCCATGGTACAGAACGGGTCAGACAACCTGTCCAGACGCTAAGGGAGAGCTCATTAGTGTAGGCTCATCTGTCTTCTGCTGACAGACATTAATAAATGATTCCAGAGGGTGTCTGGAGGATCCCTGAGCTTCCCTGAATCAGCAATTACTGAATGAAAGTTTTGCACTCAGGTTCCTGTTTTAAACTGACTCTCTGTTCATCATAAAACCCAAACTGGTGTTAGGAGGCAGGTCCAAGCTGACTGCTCTTCTCACCATGGTTGGCTGAGCAGCTGCTTTGTCAATAATTCACACATTAGCCAATGTTTTACACCCAAGGTGTGTAAACAACAAGCCTGATTAGCTCTGTGTGTAGTATTAGCTGTCCTAGCACTCTCAGAGCGCGGTACAGGACAGCTCATATATGAATGCAGCAAACACATGATGTAGAAAATAAAATACAGTCAAGATCATTTGTGGAAAATACCAGAAAGTAGAAATATTTTAGTAAAAATTGTGGTCGGTTTTTGAAGTGGACAAACATGTTCCTCTTATTCACATGCTGGTGTGTATTGTATCAGTAAATCATCAAGTAATCCATTCTAAATCTCTACAGAGAATAAATTATACTATGAAATACAGACCGGCAATGCATCATTAAGCTTCAAGGCTGTGTCCCCTTCAGGGGCAAAGAACTGTGCTTCATCATAAGTAACTACTGTGAGAGGGAAATGTTTATTTTAGTAAAGGTCTACATTTCTCTCTGATAACAATCATCAAAATTCAAGTTTATATCCAGCCTCGTTTGTGTGAATCAAGGAATATCAATTCATCAAATATTGAAATGAAAATAACTGAATGAATTTAAAAAGATGCCAAATACGAAATTAGGAAGTTGTGTATTTATTAACCAAAATTATGCTGGTGACAGTTACTTTAGATGGACAGCTTGAGTGTGAGGCTGCAGCAGTGCAGTCAGAAGTATAGTGGCATTAGTCAACATGGCTTGTTTCAAACTATGGCTGAGTGAGCATTAAGTTTTCTATTGTTTAATTTCATACTGCTATTTTATTTATGTGTTATCCATATTATATTATATTATATTATATCATATTATATTATATTATATTATATCATATCATATCATATTATATGTGTCTGATGTTTATGATGATGTTAATAACGTAAACATGTTAACGAAGGTGACAACCACATCAATTATTAGAGTAAACAAATATTGACTATAGCTTTAGTGTCTGCAGTGATGTCATCAGGTCCTCCTTTGTTCCTTGTTGAAGCTCATCTTCTGAGTCTGTTTGTCTTTGTCCACTTTCTTTAGGTAACCTAACATTTTTGTGCATTTAATGTAACATTTTAGCCACAATAGAGAAAAGCAGGAAGCCAAGACCAGGAGTAGGTGATGACCGTGTAAAATCAGTTCATTTCTTTCTTTTGTTCTTTGTTTCCTCTGTCTGATGGTGTCTCCCGGTGGTTTGGTTTCCTGCTTGAACTCCTGAGGTTCTTCATTCTTTCGGTTTCGGTTCCTTCTGATTGCTGGTTATTTTTCTATATTATTTTAAAGTCACCAAGAATTTCCCTCTGCTTCGTGATTCTTGATTTGTTGCTTGGACGTTTGGATTACCTCTGTGTTTGATCTGTTTTTGCTTGTAGTTTGGAATCATTTCATATTAAATCCCTGCCTCTTGAGTTGTCTGCATTTGGCTCTTGTTTTTGAACTGTACTTAACAGATGTAGCAAAACTGGCAAAGTTGGACCAAGGTAACAAAAACCATATTTTGTTTCTGCTCTGAAAAAGTACAGGAACAAATATGAAAAAACCAAAGTATCCACATCCAGCCTAGAGCTGATCCATATCTACAAACCGAACTTCACTGAAGTCTGTTAAACTGTATAAAGAAACTAGAATGTCTCCCCACATACCTCACAGCACAAACCTGCATAAAGGCTGATCAATCCCGGCCTATGCCCCACCCCTTCAGTAGTTTTTGTGTAGTTATGGATAATTCTGTAACTTGCAAAGCTAAAGAAACTGGGCAAAAAAACCAAACAATCTTGAATTCGAGCCTGAATAGCTGCTAAACGTTGTGTGGAAATCTGCCCAGTAGTTTTAAAATATCATGCTGGTAAACCAACCAGGCAACAAACCAACAAACAGACTCGGGTGAAAACAGAACCTCCTTGCTGGAGGTAACAGACAACATGCAAAACATTTTGAAATTCAAATGGCCTTTAAGAAAATTCACAAGTTCTCCTCATTTAGTTGCACATGAACAGAGAAAGTTTGTGAAAGTGAATGTCAAAATTTGCAAATGTAACCATGAGAGGGATTTGTCTAAAGCAGCTCTCTTGTCAGCTTTATGCAAATATCAGGTGTCTGCAGCAAACACTCACACATGAAATGCCAGGTGTCTGTTTGACTGACACCAGCCTGTAAATTTGAAAGTCCATCTCCTGCTGGTTTCACCACAGAAAATTAAAACAGGAGACACAGATCCTCGCTCTCTGCAGTGTCCCTGCTCTCTGCTGTGAATCTCTTTATGAGCAGCGGGACAAATTAAAAAGTGCAGCAACTGGAGAGGAAGTCTCAAAGCTGACTGGTGTGTATGGGTTCATACTGATGATGTTCAGCTCTTTAATTACTGAAAATATTAAGTCGAATTTAATGACCATGTGTAAATATATATTTCAAAGCTGTCATCACTATAAACATAACAGAACACACATAAGGCTGTGTGCTGCACGTCTTCAGCTGCTGCATGCACTGCAGCATACAGCCCTACATGAGCTCAGCAGAATATTATCTTATTACTTATCAGTACGTTCCAAACATTCCAGATACTATTGTTTCCTTTCATTAAGAGCACATTTATGCTATAAAAGTATAAAATAAATGTTTACACCTCTGTTGTACATTAAGCCATAGTAATTATTATAATAATCAGCCTCTACTTTATTAAAAAAAAAAAAAAGTCATGACAGGTGAGTTGTGTGTCCCTTGAGGAATTACAATCTGAAGAGGGACAACCCAGATATTCACAAAGTTTGTCATCAAAGGCAGGTTGTTTCTTCATGCTAAACACAGATCGGGTTTAAAATTCATTTAAAATGCTTTATTTTAAGGGTTTTAAAGGCGGTACGAGGACAATAGGAGTAACAAACAAAAAGTTAAGATTACACGAGGGGGATAGGTATTGTGTGTGTGAGTCTGTGTTAATGTGATTTATGCCTCTGTGTGCGCCCGTCTGTCATTGTAAGTGAGGTCCTTCACTCAATGAGCTATCCATCATTATACAGTATATCCTGTATATACCATGTTTACTTTAATTCATTTATTTCTTTATACATTTATTGGTCAGTTTTTGGGGGATGAGTTTTTCTGAAAGAGACACACAAGACAGAGAAATTGTTTGGTTGTTAGATTTAAAGTTTTTATCTTAAAAACATTATTTTGTTATTGCAGCAGGACAAAGTGTGACAGAACATCGAGCGGCTTTAAGCGGTGAGAAGGGAGGTAATCAGGAGGTAAACAGTAGAAAATTCTCACTGCTCCACTCCTCAAACATCCTCCGGTAGAAAGATTTGGAAACAATTACTAGGTTGTCAAGCTGCTTTCAATGTGTGAATGAAAACCAAAGCAAACAGAATATTTCTGCCTTAAGTTCTGACCTGAAAAAAAATCCTGGAGTACAAAAAAACAAACAAAAAACAGACACTGAGAAAATAGAGCATTGCATGTTTTACTCTTTGCTTCTTATTTAAATTGTTTTTATATGAAACGAATTACTTCTTAATCAACACAGTAAAGATGGTCGATTACAGGCAGTCGCAGCACTTATTTTAAAGTTAAGGAGAGATCAGTGTTGATTTAATGTTACTTTATTGACATTTAAGCACAAAAATGACTTTATTCAAGCAGATTGATGACATGACCACCATTGTGTCTCAGGTATATTTATATATCTATTATAAGCCACTTCAAACGTATTTTTGTATGCATGTCATTACGTACGCTACAAATTTCCTAATTTTATACATAAATGTATATTTGGTTGCTACATTTGCTGAATAATTATTTGCATTCACTGATCTGCTGATTCTGCTGAGGCTAAAGTAAAGCAATGGTTTCAGTCCTTGTTCAAAATGCACTCCCAGCATCATCTGGCATTCAATCATATCTGTCATTTATCTTCCAGGGGTGGAGAACTAGACTTGCCAGGAGGTTGTCAGTAAGGGTATACTCTTAAATCAGAAGTGTCTGCACTCAATACAGAAGAGTAGCCTGTTTGTTTCAGCTGCTTCTTTATTTAACCAGGAGAATAAAACCCGTTGAGATCAAAGATCTCTTTTACAAGGGTGACCTGGCCAAGAAGGCAGCAGCACACGTCATAATTTACACATAAAACAGCACTGTATACAAACAGAAGAAATATCGATACAGACAGCAATAAAAATAATATACAATGGAATCATATTTAAAGTGCAGGTCGTGATATTAAACTCAAGTAATCAAGCGAACTAATTACAACTACACTGACCAATGGTCTCACGTTCTAGTCCCTTTAGAGTCCCAGCAGTCATTTACAGAGATCAGCTCTGGCAATTGTAGGTCCTTCTGTAGGGTATTCCAAGCAGTGGGAGCAGTAACTTTAAAAGTTATTTTCCCTGATTCCGTCCGAACACACGGAACAATCAGGTGCAAGAGATTTTGCGAGCTCAGTTCATATTTGTTTTGACTTCTTAGTAAATATGCACACAGGTATGAAGGGACCAGACCTAGAAGAGTTTTGTAAATGAAGGTCTGCGTACATATAAGGATGGCCAGTCAGCTGCAGCATATAAAGTGCAATGGTGCGTAAGACGTCCACATCCAGTGCCTTAGGTTGGTCACAATAAAAGGCCACTCTAAAATGTGCAGTTTTATCTTGAAAAGAGACATTTATAGGCACTGAAGTGTCAGTATCTGGTGTGACCACCATTTGCCTGACGCAGTGCAACACATCTCCTTCGCATGGAGTTGATCAGGCTGTTGATTGTGGCCTGTGGAATGTTGGTCCACGCCTCTTCAATGGCTGTGCGAAGTTGCTTGATATTGGCAGGAACTGGAACACGCTGTCGTATACGCCGATCCAGAGCATCCCAAACATGCTCAATGGGTGACATGTCCGGGGAGTTTGGAGGCCATGCAAGGACTGGGATGTGTTCAGCTTCCAGGAATTGTGTACAGATCCTTGCAACATGGGGCTGTGCATTATCATGCTGCAACATGAGGTGATGGTGGTGGATGAATGGCACAACAACGGGCCTCAGGATCTCGTCACGGTATCTCTGTGCATTCACAATGCCATCAATAAAATGCACCTGTGTTGGTTGTCCGTAGCATATGCCTGCCCATACCATAACCCCACCGCCACCATGGGCCACTCTATTCACAACGTTGACATCAGCAAACCGCTCACCCACATGACGCCATACACGCTGTCTGCCATCTGCCCGGTACAGTGAAAACCGGGATTCATCCGTGAAGAGAACACTTCTCCAAAGTGCCAGACACCATCGAAGGTGAGCATTTGCCCACTCAAGTCGGTTACGACGACGAACTGCAATCAGGTCAAGACCCCAGTGAGGACGACGAGCATGCAGATGAGCTTCCCTGAGACAGTTTCTGACAGTTTGTACAGAAATTCTTTGGTTATGCAAACCAATTGTTGCATCAACTGTCCGGGTGGCTGGTCTCAGACGATCTTGCAGGTGAAGATGCCGGATGTGGAGGTCCTAGGCTGGCGTGGTTACACATGGTCTGCTTTTGTGAGGCCGCTTGGATGTACTGCCAAAGTCTCAGAAACGACTTTCACGGGCAACAACTCTGGTGGACATTCCTGCAGTCAGCATGCCAATTGCACGCTCCCTCAAAACTTGCGACATCTGTGGCATTGTGCTGTGTGATAAAACTGCACATTTTAGAGTGGCCTTTTATTGTGACCAGCCTAAGGCACACCTGTGCAATAATCATGCTGTCTAATCAGCATCTTGATATGCCACACCTGTCAGGTGGATGGATTATCTCGGCAAAGGAGAAGTGCTCACTAACACAGATTTAAACAAGTTTGTGAACAAAATTTGAGAGAAATGGGCCTTTTGTGTACATAGAAAAAGTCTTAGATCTTTGCTTTCAACACATGAAAAATTGGAGCTAAAACAAAAGTGTTGCGTTTATATTTTTGTTCAGTATAGAAGCCCAGTTTCAACTTGAGCTTGGAGACCAGATTCTCTATGTGAGCTTGGTCTTTGGCTAACCTACACCAAAGAACTTCAGATGCCAAAGCTGACCACAGGCAGGACTTAGATGTCAGCATCTACAATTCCCTCAAAATGGAAAATGAAAATAGAAACGAACAATAGTATCATCTGAATTCATATGTAGGGGATTATATTGTAATACTATTGCTGGCTATTTATGAGCCTTTAGGAACAAGCTTGATAGCCGTTAGCCTAAAACCAGCAGCTCTTTTTTGCATTAATGATAAGAACACCTGGAAGTTTGAAAATAATTTTAAAAAGAATCTTATTCCTTCAAGAAGAATCTTCACAGAACAGACAAAGAAGGCTCCTTTTCATTTACAGACACTTTAATGAACCCAGCAAACTACGACAGGCAGCTGAAAATAGTAAATGTGCTCTCAGTGGTGGATCCCACTATCAATTATTGGAGGAACTTGTTTAACATTTTGACTGTATAATAATGAAGGTTTTATTCTACATGAAAGAGCTTGAAGAAGCCAAATTTAGTTGAAATTCGGAGAAAATCATCAAACAGCTTTCATTCAGCAGCAGAGATCATCACATCACTGTTGACTCTTCTATGAACCTTCCTGTTAAGTCTTTCTGTGTTTCCATATCGCTCAAATTATGATCTGTGAGCATGGATCCCTCAGTTGTGTCTAAAGCCAAGTCAATAAATGAATAAAATGAAAAATCAGAGTATGTCTGTTTCTTTGGCTACATCTGTTCTCTTTTTTCATTGATTGACAAACTTTCATTGTCCCTGTGGGGAAAACAGTTCAATAAATCCTCAAAACATGATGGTCACAATACACTAATTTTTAATCTTTGGCCATTAGAGACACAAATCTTAATCAGAATGAGCTTTTTTTGAAAGCATGTGTTCATGTACAAAATACCAACTTCCAAACATGAACATGACCAATGTGAATAAGCTTAATTTATATAATAGCTGAAACAAAAAAAATATCATTGCTAATCAAGAGATCAAAAGTCATATCCAATGATCTACAGTATTGATGTCTGCTATAATATTACTGCATCTGTTTCTTTGGATCGTTTTCTCCTGACAAGGCCTGCTAAGCACACCTGAACTCTTTAAAATCCACCAGCTCATCAGAGAGCTGTTATGAAATGAGTAAACCCTGCAGGCTAAGGCCTGAGGCTGGAGGAGACCTTCTTCCAGTCATTCAATGCTATCCGTCTTCCAAAGTGTGGAGGGATTCCAACACTCCAAGGTCAGCTTTAAACCATTAGGACGTAAAAATGACTGATGAACAAAAGACATAGAAATTACAAATACATTCCCAAGACTCTGTACTGAGAAGAAGACACATACGTATGAGGTATGTTGTCTATTGTATCGAGGTTATCTCTCCACCCAGCGACACATTCCATATGTACAGCTGACGGATGACGTGGATCATTTTGTAAGACACACCAGCACATGTTGCTGCTGCGTCGTATGACACGTCTCTTCATGGTTGAAGGCAAACACTGTGAACGCACACACCATGTGGCGTTGGGCTATTCCACTTTGAACGCACCGAAGGGGAACAGAGAAGGGAATTAGCTTTGTCGCTGTTGCACAGCGCCTGTCTGAAAGTGGCTCATGTCTCCAGTGGAAACTGCGGGTCGTGTAGAGAGTCAAAGCCTGGTGTTAACATGTGGTTAAGGCTCACGTCCATGGTTGGTTGTTTCTCCATGTAAAGAGTGAAAAACAAACTGCAAAGAGCATAAAGCACATCATTACACTCACATTAAGAATTCTATGATTAATATAGTAATATGAGGAAGTGTGATAAAGTCTGCAGTTATGGCAATACTAAATTATATCAAAGAGAAAAGTGAGAAGAAAGTTGGATAGACTTTACAGGCGATCACTCCTGATCTATAAGGCAGGCATGATTACTGTGTCCTGTTTAGGCCATAGCCATAGAAAACTGCTGAGCTGCACCCCCTGGCTGCAGATACAGAGGAGGAGGAGGAGGATGAAGAAGAGGTTGATGTGGAATCTCTGTTCCCGGATACAGAGGAGGAGGAGGATGAAGAAGAGGTTGATTTGGAATCTCTGTTCCCAGATACAGAGGAGGAGATCCTCCCCCTCACCTCAGCCCCTGCTGACCTTAGAGAAAGGTGACAAGGCACATCTCACCATGACGCTAGTGGACAGTTTCCAGGCTCCCCTCCTTCTTTGATGGAGGGGGTTGCTTTTTTTCCCCCAACCCTTTTCCCACTCAAAAAAGAAATTAAAATTACAAATCAAATTACATGGACATCAAGAGTGTCAGAGGCCAAAGTTCTTGAAGTAATAAAAGACAATAAATTAAGTTGGAAGCCTCATATAGATTATATTAAAGCAAAAAATAGCAAAGTCAATTGCAGTATTTTAATAAGTCAAAAAACCTCTAAATAAACCAGCGCTATACTCCTTGTACTGTTCCTTCATACATCACCTATTGTGTGGAGGAGCGGAGGAACACATACATACTAATACAGATTCTCACACACATTTTTGTTTTACTTGTGTAGAAATAAAAACAGTAAGGCCAGTGCCTTCATGAAAGAGTGTGACTGATCTGACAGGTGCTAAATGGGTTGTAGAATCCAGGGGGTCAAAGAACAAACAGACATGACATGTCACACTCGATGAAATATCCCGTCTTGAAATCTGGATTTTTTTGGAAATGGTGGAACCGTGTTCAGAAGATGTCGTAAGCTGAAACATGTAGGCTTTTATTTCTTTTGTTCCAGATGTGATTGTTCATGATGTTTCAATCCAACTCGGTCGTCAGATATTTATAGCAGACATTTACTCCACTAACATGAACATGACAGACGTGGCCTCTCTGAGGTTTCTGCACCAGCTGCTCAGACGTTATCATGTAACCTTGTGTGTGTAGGTATGATAAATTGTTTCCATCTCAGCTTGAAGGCATCATGGGGACCTGACACTGTGTTGAGCTAATTGGCTGATTATTCCCATGCCAGTGGTAATTAGTTCTCCAGCATAATGTAATTGATTCAAAGTGGGCTTTTCTGAGCAGAATGTGTGTGATTGGTTGACAGCTTCTAATTCGAGTGCTTTTAACCCCCTGCTGAGCATCTCTGGGAACAGAGAAACTGAGCTCATATTTCTAATGCTTTACTTCAACTGCTTTGAAGATAGCAGTGTGGGGCAGAGGTTCAATTGCTGTAAACAACTTTGGCTTTAGCTAATAACCTATTGTCCAGAGCTAGAGACTCCAAGACAGTGGAAGCTGTCATATCCTTTTAGTTGTGTTGCACCATCCACTTTTAAACAACTCTGCTTTGCCAAAGTAGAAATTACTGTAGTAAAAAGAGATGGTTTGCAATCAGTTGGGAGATAGGAACCATTGCTGCAAGTATTTCTCTTGAAAAAATTGACAGTATTGTCTGGATTTGACCTATAAGGTTTGGTATCATACTTTTAATGTTATTGAATGAATTGCGTTGGCACTACCAAATAACCATTTGTATTAAATTATGTTTTCAACTTTTCAAAACTTTATACAAACGCTTGCAATGTGCGAAATGCAAATATGATCAGGGCAACATGTCTGACCTGGGGAAACACCGGGTCAAACACATAATAATAAAGCTGTGTACCAT
The DNA here is from genome assembly GCA_037577475.1 of Chaunax sp. Z400. Lineage (NCBI taxonomy): Eukaryota > Metazoa > Chordata > Actinopteri > Lophiiformes > Chaunacidae > Chaunax > Chaunax sp. Z400. The sequence goes on along the minus strand of CM075188.1, from coordinate 2,817,979 downwards.
GTCTGAAAACACAGTCCTTATCAGCAGCTGCATCTAACATTAGCATGTTTGCAGCTATAGCGCTGCACTCATTCATCTAGAGTTTTACCCTCCAAGAACCAAGAGACTTTAACTGAGGCATCGACAACGTCATCAACAGCATCATGTAATTCATTAGCTGGTTAGATAAGGTGTTGTTGGAGATAACTGGGCTTTATTCACTATCTTGGATGTATTGGTGTGCGATACTAACAAAAAAAATGATATCACAATATTTTCTGGGATTTTGCACCCTTCAAAATATGTTTATAAAATCCTTATGTTGGACTAGATCACTCTTATTAATAGGATACTAATTGTTGCCTTCTAATGATAACAATGGAAACAACTTGTTTAAGGAAAATAAGTATTATTTAATTACAAAAGAAAAAAAAAGCAAAGCATTCGAGTAAGAACCATGTCTTTTGTGATGCTCGTGGTGATTTTGTTTTGTTTTGTTTGTTTATCAATAAGATAAACAAATTATTGAAAAGATTTTTTTAAATAATTTGATGTATTAAACTACTGTTCCCATGATGCTGAAGACTGCTAGCTACATTTTTCTGCGGTGCAGCTTCGGTGTAGTGAAGCTTCATAAAATAAATGGTAGCTTAGCTCTCTACAGTTATCATGTAACTTGTCCAACACTGCTATTAAGATGAGCTAAGATAAGCTATACTTTATTGTCCCTGTGGGGAAATTCTTTCTCTGCATTTACGGCACCTGGGGAGCAGATTGGGGTTCAGTATCTTGCTCAAGGATACTTCGACATGTAGGCCTGGGTGAAGTGGGGCTCGAACCACTGACCTTCTGATAAGTGGACGACCGCTCTTACCCCTAAGCCACAGCCAGCACCCTGTGTTTGCTGTCTTACATGAAACCTGATTTGTAGTCATATTGTCTTTTGAGATGGAATACATTTTTTTTTGTTTTTGAACGTGTTTGCAGTTGATAAAGACACAGGCAGATAATCTTTTTGACTGATTTAAGGATGCATAATGTAACACACTATACCGTACATGTATCTACTATATATTGTAGATGTAACCCGCTGGTTGAAAAGACATGCCCCCTTTGTGCGTGGTGCTGACCACTTGCAACACAACACACACACCTTAATTACCAGTGTACATTTCCAGAAGATTTATGCATTGATACAAGAAAAAATAAAAACAATTAAAATTAGTTAATATATTTTAAAATACTGACAATAAAGACCATTTTTGTGTGTAAAAATAAAGATATATATATATGTATATCTCTATTTTTTTTTGTACATTAGCCTCTGTATGCACTTGTGGGCTTACCAGTATATATTTTTTTCTTTATGGGGAACCCTGTTTCAGACAAATGCAGAAAATAGGCGTAGAAAACAGAGCTGTCACTCTACACTTGTGACCCTATTATACAGGCATGTGTGGGCATCTGTGGGGGTAAAAATAGAAAATGCTTATTTTTCCTGCATGACTCTTTTTCCAATTTGATGCCTGGTTTTGACAGGATATGATGTATTGTCTTTGCTTTTCCTTGAATTACTTTAATTTGTTCATTTTCTGTAACCGCTTATCCTGTGTAGGGTTGCAAGGGGGCTGGTGCCTATCCCAGCTGACTTTTGCGGGGCGGGGTACACCCGGGTACACAGGGCCACATAGAAATACAAACAACCATTCACACTCACGCCTACGTTCCCATTTAGAGTCAACAATTCACCTTTACTGCATGTTTTTGGTGGTGGGAGGAAGCTGGAGAACCTGGCTTCCATGACAGCAAATAATGTGTTTGTAGCATATAAAGGTCCCAAGGTGGATTTGAACCAATGACCTTCTTGCTGTGAGGCAACAGCGAAACCCACTACACCATTATGCTGCCAATCCCTTTCTTTCTTTTTCATTTTTTAAATTTAAACAATTAAAGACTGAGGATACCAGAGACATATGAGCTGGGGATGATGCAGCGAACCAGCATAGATGGCAATTTGTCTCGGTGGTCAACTGCAGTATTGAAACAAAAAAACTGCCTTGTGGACTCTTTTTCAATCACCATTATTTTAGAGAGATGGCTGTAAAACTGTGGAAATGACACATAAAACCACAAAGAAGCTTCAAAACCCATACCAGATTTTTATTATCACAGGTCTATGCAGACATTTGCAGAAGCTGAATAGAAACAGAGTCAGACATGAACTCCTAACAAATCATTGACTTGAATGTGACTTCATCATCCAACAGAATGATACCTCAAATTTAGTACAGTGCTGGGAAAATGCTAATGCGTCCACCCTATATTGCAAATTGTTACGCTACAGTTCAAAGAGGACCCAAAAGCAGACCACACAGAGGTGTGCAGGGTATTTAACAGAAAAAAAAATAAACAGTCCAAAATGAAAGTCAAAGGCAAAATCCACGACAAAGTCAAGATGGTTGGGAACACAGGAGGTAAAAAATATCCAAAGAATAAAATCCAAAATGCAAATAAGCAAAAACCCAAGGTCCAAAAACAGGCAGGTATAAAATGATAAGTTAACAGAAAATCACAGGGAAACACTTCCACTGGGAACGAGGATCACAAGAGAAGCACAGAGGAACACATGATGGAACACAGACGATCTGACAACGAAGGAAGGAAACACAGAAGCACTACGTGAGGGGTAACAACGGGAGATCTGAACACAGGTGAAAGAACGATCTCAACAGACGGAAAGTGTAAACCAAAAGAGACAACATGGGGAACATAACTTTCAAAATAAAACAGGAAACAGAAAAAACAGAATCTTCAAATTTCTCAGATGACTCTATTAATTGGTCAAAATCAACAATACTTCAGATAACAGAGAACTCAGGGAATCCTGCAGACCAAGACCCACACTTTCCTTTCCCTACAGGTAATATCAAATACCTGGGTATAAAGAACTCGCTCAAACTATCTGAGCTAGTTCACTTGAATTCATCCATCTCTGTATTGGGATGTATAGCCACTGTCAAAATGAAAATTCTACCCCAAATCAATTATCTCTTTTCTATGATCCCATTCAAACCCACAAATAAGTGGTTTCAATCTTTAGACTCCATCATCACAAAGTTTTACTGGAAAGTCAAAAAAAGCTAAAATCAGTCTCTCCACCCTTCAAAAAATAAGCTTAAAGGAGGTTTAGATGTACCAAATTTTTGCACTACTATTTAGCTAATCAGGTACAATATCTGGTTAGATGGATTCACCCAACTGAAGCCCACAAGTCTTGGACTGAAATAGAACAAATAGACTGTAACAACATTAAACTCTCTGACCTCTCCTTTATCACTGCATCCATTAAATGCCACAACTGTTCCAATCCACTGATATCCTCCACTCTGACCGCCTGATGGAATACACTTAAGATTACAAACTCCCAATTGGAACCTTCTATGTCGTCACCGATCTGGCACAATCCAGACTTTCATATTAACAAAACAACCCTTCACTTTAGTTCATGGGAACAGAAAGGAATCACACACCTCCATCACCTCTTTGAAGATAATAAGCTTATGTCATCTACCAACCTCTTTCATAAGAGACGGAAGATTTCTTCACTACATACAACTAAAAAACACGATTAAGAAAATATTTCCAGCACCTCAGATCCCTTTACAACCACCTACATTTGTAAAAGAGATAACAATGATATCTCCTACGTCTACAAAAATTATTTCTAGGTTGTATAAAATACTCTCAAACACAGACTCAATACATTTTCCCATCTCAAAATGGGAAAAAAGACTTAACACTACCATCAGACCCAGACTTCTGGGACCAGATTTGTAAAAATGCATTCACAACTAGAAAGCACTCGGGAGAGCACAGACCTCCGCCAAGGCTGCTCAGGTTCCCCATGTTGGCATTTCACTCCAAAGCAAAAGTCCCATGATGTAACCCTCTGAATTAAGTCATTAGAATGTTTGACAGGAAAAATATTAACAAAATCTTTGCAATTTACTAAAATCTTTATTTATTGTGGCTGTTAGTTGTTCATGTTGTCATCTCACATATATAAACTGCAATGCCACAACAGGTAATTGACACTTGTAACACTTTAAGAGTTGTTACAAAGCCACACACAGGTAGGAGAAAAGGAAGTATATTAACACGGGGTAATATTACCTCTGATCAAGAAAGATGCGGCTTTGACCAAAACACGCATGCACGCACCTATATGATCAACTGATATGGACTGATGCGTCATTTAGTGCAGCCGCAAAAGCCCAAAGATAATCTTATGGTGGTATTGTGGACATTTTGAGGACTCATTTTGAGCCCAAGCCCTTGCTTATAGCGGAAATATTCCATTTTAATCAACCAGAGGGCAGATGAGTCTGTAACGAGCTATGTGGCTGAGCTCAGTGTGCAGTGAACTGTGACTTTGGGGCAACTTTGGACGAGGTGCTACGTGACCGCTTTGTGAGTGGGATACACAATGACGCATGCCGGCGGCGGTTGCTGTCCCAGTCCAACCCTACTTTTGCACACCGTTTGAGATCACCTTGAGCATGGAGACTGCAGAGAGGGACACACAGCAGCTTCGGGGACATGATACACGCCCAGGACAGGTGCATAACATCAACGTGACTCAGGTGGCAAACCATACAGGGAGGAAGTGCTACAGATGTCACGGCAAAAATCACAGTCCACAGGTATGTCATTTTAAAGAGGCAAAGTGCCACAACTGTGGAAAAACGGGCCATATTAAGAAAGAATGCAAAGGAAAAATGGTTACTGCTCAGACTCCAAGTAAGAAGCGACAGGCTGAGAAAAACACAAAGTATGTGGAGGTAGAAGAAATAGTGCTGCCAATGTTCCCACTAGTGAATGATAAAGACTGTAAAAGACCATACAGAGCAAACTTTGTCATTAATAACTGTTACTGAGAAGGCTTATTGCAGCATATGGCCTGCCAGAGCACATTGTCACGGACAATGGAACTCAATTCACATCAGAAGAGTTCAAAAACTTTGTGCAGCAGAATGGAATCCTGCACTCCTCAAGTGCTCCCGGCCACAAATGGCCTTGCAGAGAGGTACGTGCAGACATTCAAAAATGGGATGCAAAAGCTCACTCACACCATGCTAGATGTAGAGGACAAGGTTTCACTCTTTTTGATGCAGTATCACACTACTTCAAACTGTACTACAGGTCAGTCACCTGCTGATCTGTTCCTGAACAATTGGACCTTATCGGCCCAGACACATCTGTCACTGTTCGAAGGAAGCAACACATGCAAAAGTTTCACCATGACCAACGAGATGCAGACAGACATTTCTCTGTGGATGACTCAATGTATTTGATAAATACTGCTAGGGGAGGAAATAAATAGATTCCTGGAGTGATTGTTTGGCCGATGTCCTACAAAGTCCAAGGAAGAGACACAGATACCACTTACAGGAGACATGGGGATCAGCTGAGGTTCCGAGTCTCAGGTGATGGACTTGAGCAGGATACAGACTGTCCAACCATCAACACTGACACATCCATTCAACCCAGCGCTCTCTCAGAGGATATCTCAACACACACTGATCCAGGGCATTGCGACGGTGCAGAAGCGTCTGCAGCAGCTCATCCTGAGGTAGGAAACCACCAAAACACTATTGCCCTTGACATACAGAACATAAAAAAGGGGCCTGACAAACATGGACTGAGGAGTTAACTTAAGGACTTTTGTTGTTGACATCATTTCATGATACAAAGGACTGTTCAGTCTCATGGGACTTATTCTCATAAGTAGACCTTAAAGTTATTTGTTTAAGTAACAAGGTTTACTGTTATTAAAGGTACTTGCCTATGTGTTATTTTATTTTGGCTGGTGAGACGGAATTAATTAATTTGGATTATAGCCAATGGTGACAGGATATTACCTTCATTTTAAAAGGGGGGTGATGTGATGTATTGAACGTTTGAGTTTTAGCATTTTGGGAACCTGGTTGTGCCATAGTTACCATAGTGACCAGCCTGCACAAAGGATGTTGGGATACCTCTGTTAAACAAGCACATGTTAAGTAAAGCTGCTACCTGTTGCAAGTAAAGCCATCTCTCTGTATCTTATTACTGAATACAACACACATAAGTTTCCAGTTTTCTTAATTTGGGTTGACAGATCCCAGTAAAGCTGCGTCATCATGGTGGTGATACACCTCTGATAAACATTCGTTCCAGGATTTTGTTTTGATGTAGTCTGAAAATTATTTTGATAGTTCATGTTTTTGTGATGGTGGTCTTGGCGAAGCTGTGTGCTCTCTGGTTGTAGATGTGTGATTATAAAGCTATATAAATGTTTACTGACTAAATGTGTGGTGATGGATATACAGCGGGTAAAATAAGTATTGAACACATCACCATTTTTCTCAGTAATTATAATTCTAAAGGTGCTATTGACATGAAATTTTTACCAGATGTTGGTAACAACCCATGCAATCCACACATACAAAGAAGTCAAACCATAGATGTCCATAAATTAAGTTATGTTAATAATGTGAAATGACAGGGAAAAAGTATGGAACACGCTCACTGAAATTTATTTAATACTTCATACAAAAGCCAAAAGTGTGTTTGGGATCATTGTCTTGCTGAAATGTCCACCCTCGTTTCATCTTCATCATCCTGGTAGATGGCAGCAGATTTTTATCAAGAATATCTCGGTACATTTCTCCATTCATCCTTCCTTCAATTATATGAAGTTTGCCAGTACCGTATGCTGAAAAACAGCCCCACACCATGATGTTCCCACCTCCAAACTTCACTGTTGGTATGGTGTTTTTGGGGTGATGTGCAGTGCCATTTCTTCTCCAAACATGGTGTGCATTATGGCATCCAAAGAGTTCAATTTTGGTCTCATCTGACCAGACTATATTCTCCCAGTATTTCACAGGCTTGTCCAAATGTTGTGCAGCAAACTTTAAACGAGCTTCAACATGCTTTTTCTTCAGCAATGGAGCCTTGCGTGGTGAGCGTGCATACAGGCCATGGCGGTTGAGTGCATTACTTATTGTTTTCTTTGAAACAATTTATACCTGCTGTTGGGGCTATCAATAGGGCAAATTTGGTTAATAGAGTGTAATTAATGATTATTAAAAATTATCATTAATTATTTATGAATTTGATGTTATTACTAAATTTAATAATGATTACGGGGCACCACCCTGGAGACAGGGAAAAAAGGATCATCAATGATCGATTGAATTCAATATTATTATTAAAATGAATAATAACTATGGGGCACCACCCTGGAAACAGGGAAACAATTAACCAAAGTCTGTTCAGTCTCATATGAACGATGAAGGGAAGAGTACGTGCACTGACCCTCGCAACCAGCCTTTCAAACAGTATTAATGCAAATAATACAAACAACTTCTCTTTAAAATATAACAAAGTTTATTAAAATTAGCAAAATCGACCTTCAGTCAACACACTTCAATTAATGAACTCAGTTATCTAAAAACTACTCCTGGCAATCATGCAGGTACAAGCAAGCATGTGTGTGTGGATGTGTGCGTATGTCTCTATGTGTGTGGATATGCTTATATGTGGGTGTGTGTGTGTGTGGGGAGGATCTAAGGGAGAGGAGGAGGTATGTGACGTAACCCAAAAGGGGGGGGTTTGCGTCACGTGGAGCGAGTAATCCGAGATGGCCACGAAGTTTGAACACAGCAAATGGCGCTGGGGCTCACCACGACCTTAAACCAGTATGAGTGTGTGGGTGTGTATACGTGTATGTGTGTGTGTGTGTGTGAAGAGAAAGAAGGAGAAAGAGAAGAAATAGGAAAGTAGAGGAAGGAGCGGGTGGAAGAGAAAGAAATCCCAACAATCAGCGTACAACAATCGGTGTGTGTTAACACTGTCAGCGCACAATAACAGCGGCTAGCTCTAACAGTTAAAGCAGCAACAACAGCAAGTTCATCAATCTACTCTGCCCAGACTTAAGCCTCTTTCTTTGTAGAAGAAGGGAAGCTGGTGAAGAGGTCCTTTCGTCCTTTACGGTCCGGCTCGGTCCTTCGAGTCGCGGGTCCTGACGAAGTGTTGTGTTGTTCTGTTGCCGTGAGATTCAGCTGATCCTCGGTGGGATGGTGTTTAGAGCACCTTTAGTTGGCTCTCGCAGTGCAGCGGAGGAAAACAGCAGGGTTGATGTGGCTGATGAAACACGGGGTCGTCTCCGGTCCTTTTTATCTTCGATGAGAGCGGTACGGGAGCACCCCGTGCGTTATACAGGGATCGTTACTGGGACTGGCAAGGAGACGATCGGACTGCTGCTTAGTGTGGCGGCGCCGGTCCTCAGGGTAAAAAAAGAAGGAAGAGGGGGTCCAAAGGCAAGGAGAGGTGACACCCAAAGGTGATGGAGGAGGAAAACCAAAAAAGAAAGAGAGAGAGCGAGAATCTTTCAGTTCCCATTTGTATACTCCTGGTGACTTCAGAGGGACCCCTGTGGTTTCTAATAGGTCTCCTCCAATTACAGCCAAGAGTCTGGTCGAGGAATTTCACACCTAGGCAGCATGGCAGCCTGGGAACTGGAGTCCTTTGTGCTCTATTGTCTTATCAGGCTACATGTAGTCCTGTGTCAGGCTTTGTGGGCTCTATAGGCCTTTCTTTGTTTCAGGGGCCTGTACCATGCGGCCCAACACTGCTAATTCCAGGTCTTTCTGAAGCTCTCCACAAGTGGTACTTGGCTCTTGGACAACTCTTCTGATAATTCTTTTCACTCCTCTGTCAGAAATCTTGCGAGGAGCACGTGGTCGTGGCCGGTTTATGGTGAAATGATGTTCTTTCCACTTCCGGATCATGGCCCCAACAGTGCTCACTGGAACATTCAGAAGTTTAGAAATCCTTCTGTAACCAATGCCATCAGTATGTTTTGCAACAATAAGGTTGCGAAGGTCTTGAGAGAGCTCTTTGCTTTTACCCATCATGAGATGTTTCTTGTGTGACACCTTGGTAATGAGACACCTTTCTATAGGCCATCAGTTGGGACTGAACCAGCTGATATTACTTTGCACTGACAAGGGGCAGGATTGCTTTCTAATTACTGATTGATTTCAGCTGGTGTCTTGGCTTTCCATGCCATTTTGCACCTCTCTTTCTTCATGTGTTCAATAATTTTTCCCTGTGTTATTTCACATTATTACACATAACTTAATTTATGGACATCTATGGTTTGATTTCTTTTCATGTGTGGATTGCATGGGGTGTTATCAACATCTGGCGAAAATTTCATGTCAATAGCACCATTAGAGATATATTTACTGAGAAAAATGGTGACGTGTTCAATACTTATTTTACCAGCTGTATATGAGGACCTGCTGGTCTGGTTCCTTCTTGTTCTACATGAGGTGAAAGAGTCCCAGTAGCAGAGGGATCAAACCCAGTGTGATAGAGCAGGCATCACTGGTAGTTGGAGCTGCTGTGGTTGGAGCTTCGGTGGTGGGAACATTATTACACAAACTGGTGTTACAACAGGTATATCCAGGAGCCAGACTCACATCCGGCATGAAAGGAAGGGTGCTCAGGCTGGAGACTATCACACACAGGTTGTCAGACAAACAGCCATGGGACTCTCTGGAAGATGATGATGATGCATCCAGCACTGGAGATGAAAAATCAAAGTCATTGGACAAACTATAGTTGATGTCAATCAATAATAATTCATAATCATAACTTCAGGAAGGAGTACTCAGCTGGTACGTGCACACATAGACATCAAAGGGGGCTTGAGCACCTGCCCTTTTTCTTCTTTGAGAGAAAGTGCCCTTATTCTGGGGTGGTTTTTGTTTTTTTATGAATGAATATACTGTGTGTATGTATATTCATGTTTGCACACATCTATCCTGTCAAACAAATATATTGATTGACTAAAAAAATCTAAATATCAGGTCGGGAGATTAGACTTTGTGGAGTCCGATGCCCTCTCTACCCTCCCTCCCTCCACGTCTCCTGCACAGCGGTGAGTCACATCAGACAGGCAGGCAGCACCTCCCAGCTCCTGTCCCAGTTGTGGTGGTTTTTCTTGGCTTGTGTGGAGGTGAGTGGTGACGAACAAAGGACTAAGCTACCAGTGCCTCAAGTTTACAGCTAATTAGCCAAAAGACAAAAACAAATATAGTTAACTTGTGTCTTGCTAACTTACATGCATGAGCAACTAGCTAATGTAATAAGTTAGCTAAGGCAGTTTATCATGTGCATACAGGCTAATGTACTGTACTTAAGGGGAGATTTCCAAATGAAAGTAATACAGTAAAATTTGTATATAATGTTATAAAATTGTATATAAAACAAACAAACACCATCTAAATCTGTGTTTTGGAAATTTTCTTTCCATTAGAGTAAAAGAAGACATGGAAGCAAAATAGTGGAAAATCTCAAAATTGACCAGTATATGGAAAAACAATGTTTTTGCCTGTAGTGTCCTGCCTTAAACAGTAACTGCATTATTTTGATTGTAGGCTCCTCATCTAATAATTATTCAGTCTACTAGTTTGTTGTATGCTGGTAGATCTTTATCAATACATGATACAGACAGCCCTCCCTCAAATGTGAAAGGAGGGAATTTAGGTGCACTGAAACTAAGTCCTTGTCACCATCAGTTATTGTGTGTTTTTAGTTTTGTGTTTCAGATTTTTGTTGATTTTAAAGTGTTATTTTGTTGTTGTTGTTGCCTGCTCTTGTTATAAAGCTAGTGAATACTAAAGAAGACCATTGTCTCTGTGTGAACTGATTGTTTTGTAGAAATCTGTTGAGTATTAAACAATTGCGCGAGTCTGAGGGTATTAAAATGATTTGGTTAGTAAGTCAGAGATGTGCTTCTATATTAAACTTTTTGTTTTAAGACTTTTTATAAATAATTACAAGAATTGCCCTTTTTCTCACTTGAGCCCCTGCCCCCCAAAATGTCTGTGCACGTCCCTGGTACTCAGATACAACTGTAGGGGGGCGGCCGGGACAGCCTCTGGACCGGGATAAGAGGGGCAGTGACCTGGCCACCGCTGCCGGCCTGCCAACCAGAGAGCATTGAGGATAAAGACCGGCCGGTGAACGTTGGGTACCTTCTTTTGACCTCGTCCCGGACCAACGCATTCAGAGGATGCAACCAGCTCCAACCAGGCTTCCAACCCTGGCCAACCCCCACTGGCTCCACCATCTCCCACCCACAAGCCCTGGTGCCATTAGGATAGTGTAACTACCAAGGGATTGAAACACCTAGTCCTAGGACAGAAGTAGGAATGCTATAATGAACAAATATTTAACTACAAGTGAATGTGGAATGCCAAAAATTTCTACAACTGAACATGGAAAAAATTAGCCTTTTTTCTTTAGCCCCAAGGATGAAAGTTTAAAAGTCAACGCTCATTTATTATGGACTCTGACCTAAATTTGAACAGACGATGTAGAGGACTTCATAGGACGAAGTATGTACTGTAGGCATTGACGGTTAGACAGTTTATGGATGATCATATCCATTTACGTACGTAGAGGGAGCATAAATGGGCCTTCAGAAGAAAGTGGAATATTGATGTTGTTTGTAAGATGAAGAATTAAGATGTCACTGAAAAATGTCTCATTTTTCTGAACCTTTCGTTCATCTGGACATTTCCCATTTCCTCTTCTCTGCTCTGGCAGCTCACCCACCTGAAAGCACTTATAATTAAGAACCACAGCAGGGTTCAGACATACACAGTAAAGAGACAAGCACCAGATTTATGTCTATTGCTTTTCAGTTTTGTGTTTTAAACATTTGGTTTTATGTATTTGATATATTTCATACTTTTTTTACTCTAGGTAATTCAGCACTGATTGGTGCATATTGATAAACTTCAGACAAAAGGTATTTTTTCTTATTAGGTTTTATTAATTGCATTCATTCTATGAATGGCATCATTTGAGTTTGGCTACATTTATGTAGACAGACGAGTTAACCTTGCTGTGCCTCACCCGGTATAGTCACTGAACATAGTAAACACAAGGTAGAATGGAATGATGTTAAACACCTTTCTTAAAGTGTTGTGTAGGTAATAATCTCCTGTTTGATTTTAAGGATTGGCCACTGCTGTTTTGCCAAGCTGCTGCTCTGCCAAGCTCTCTGGTTTTAATCCCTTTTTATACCAGTTTAAACGGTTCCCTAGACTTTAGTTAATGGTTGTTTTAATGAATGGGCAATTTTCTTTTTTTCGTTTATAAATTTGTTAAAGGATCACATTTTTGTCTTCATACACTCCTGAAAAAAATCTGATTTGTGTCACAGCTGTGATGAGAACGTGTGAGTCTGTGAGTCTTTTTATGTAAGTCTCTGTTATCTCGTAGACTCACAGGTTCCTTGAAAGCAGCGGTCCTCGATTCCCCTACACTGGACTTCTCCGCTGCATTGAGAGTCGTTACAACACTTTAAGCTGTTATCTGCCGGAAGCCCAGGGGCTGAAACAGAACAGAAAGTCAGGAACAGAGAACACTGATGAGAATAGAACCAGTCAGTGTTTTTAAATATATCTACTTATCCATGTGTACTTACGGGAAAACAGTCCAGAGTTGCAGCTATCTGTGTTGCAGCATTCAACATCTATGACTGAACTGAGGGAAATTACGTTGAATGATAAGACCTGAGAGCCAGTGGTTGGGCATAGGTAGGACGGTGCACAAGCCTTTGTGTCCTGCAGTACTGGGTTACTACCTGCAAAGACTACAAAATCAAACTAGAGTGAGATACTGCTGGTGGACAGAAGACAAACTTGCAGAATTCAAAATGATGACCTGAAACGGAGGCTTCAAAACACATTGTCTCTGAAGAAGAACATGGTGTAAGGACCGTGGCAACACACGGATCGACAATGCAGGTTTGACACTGAAGAGCTCCAGCTGCAGCAAAGAGAACAGCAACGTGATTCAGCTGATCACTGATAATCAACTAATCGATACAGATAACTGATAATTAATTGATTGATACAAATAACTGAATTTGGCTTCAAAGTTTTAAAAGACGAGCTGGAGTTACCTGAGCTGGAGAGAGTCCAGGCGAGAGTCAGAGAAAGGATCAGCTTCATCATGATGAAGATGTAAATACAAGAGATGATGATACTAAGCCTCACCTTCACTTTACTGTACAGGTGTGTCGAGTACAGAGAAGAAAAACCTGAAGGATTGAGGGTGTTCCCAGTGTGACCAATCAGAAACTCCATCACATCATAAACACACCTTCCCTTTTTAAAGCTGAATATTAACGTTTGCAGGAAATCAAATAATTTAATTGTTTAGTGTTTTATTTCTGTTTTAACATTATTTCTGAAAATACTTTTTGTTCTGGTTCTCTACAGCTTATTTTATAACACAGTATATCTTAAAATCACACAATGACATTATGGAATATTATAGTGATATCATTTCTTACTGAATCTTGCATGTTTTTCAGTAACACAGGAGAGGAAACGTGTCATTTGTTCCATGTACAGAAGCTTCTCCATTGTTTCTTTAATCAGTCTCCATCCCTTGTTGTTTCATTGCTTCCTTCACTTGTTCCTTCTTTACCTCTTCATTTAATGTAGATACAAGAAAGGACATGTTGAGTTCTAAATGTCAGCATTCATCACAGTAAAGTCCCAAAGTCAGGTGATCACTTTAAATATGTAATCATGCTTCTATCAGTTAAGGTATTGTAGAGCAACATGACTCCAAAGTGGGCTGGGTTTGAGCTCTGTTCATGGTGATTTCGCATTATTCCAATGGGATCATTTTTTGTATATTTTTGTGAAAACAATTTTGTGATTCTCTACCAACAGACGTAACACAACATTCTCAACAGTCCACATATTTTGTTGTATTTTTTGCATGTTTTGGCAACATTACGGGACAAGTTGTGTGATGAAAAGAGTACGGAGGATAATAAACAGTGTGTTGATGCGGTTTCAGCATCAGGAACACAGAATGACGTGAGTGTTCTGTGTAATCTGTAATAAATGTATTCTGTATTCTGTTTCTGTTTAAACTTGTGTTCCTGCACAGTATGAATAGACATGCCTGAAGCTTGGTGAAGGGTGTGACATGAGCCGTGGAAAAACATGAGGTGGATCTAAATCATGTGAAGAAGACTCTAAATTATTGTAGGAATGAGATCAACAATGAGACGGCCCTGTTGTGATGAGGTTTCATACCCAGTGATTACAAAAGAAGAAACTCCCAACTTTTGTCTCCTGGGAACACCGCAATCAGGACAACATTCCTGATGAGACAGACAGGTTTTGTTCATCACTTGAGACTGAAGTAGATGGAACGTTGCCCATGCAGCAATTATAAAACTCAGTCAACGGGCCCAACTGGAAAAGTTCAACAACTCAGCAAGACAACCCATGTTGTTCCACTTCAATTGGGCAACTCAAAATTTTGAAATGTTTCTTATTACAGCAGCAGAACACAGGTTGGATTTGGCATCTAGGCCCTGACCTCATCACTCCCCACAGTCAGGACCTACTATGTATGAGCCTTGGCACCAGCCCCTGTATGGCCATTCCCCATAAGCTTCGTAACCACATGGGATATTCTACCTAGGAAATGCTGTCATCCTGTAAGCTCACTTCACTTTTGTGAAGTTTTTTACGGATATAAAAAACTGGATGACGTCCAATTTTCTGTTACTCAATTCTGACAAAACTGAGGTTATTGTGCTGGGCCCTAAACATCTCAGAAACTTGCTATCTAATGATAAAACCACTATGGATGGAATTACCTTGGCCTCCATCTCCATCGTGAGGAATCTGGGAGTTATGTTTGATCAGAACTTGTCCTTTAATTCCCAAATGAAACAAATTTCTAGGACTGCATTCTTCCACTTGTGTAATATATCAAAAATCAGGCACATTCTGTCTCAAAAAGATACAGAAAAATTAATCCATGCATTTGTTTCTTCCAGGTTGGATTATTGTATTTCCCTATTATGAGGCTGTCCCAACAAGTCTCTAAAGACTCCAGAATCCAGAATGCTGCTGCACGTGTCCTGACCAGAACTAGTATCAGAGATCATGTCTCTCCTGCATCAGCATTCTGCAATGGCTCCCAGTAAAATCCAGAATAGAATTTAAAATCCTTCTCCTCACGTACAAAGCCCTTAATGTTCAGGCACCAAAATACCTTCAGGAGCTCGTAGTACCCTACTACCCATCTAGAACATGACGCTCCCTGGATGCAGGGTTACTTGTGATCCCTAGAGTCTCCAAAAGTAGAACAGGAGCCAGAGCCTTCAGCTATCAGGCTCCTCTCCTGTGGAAACATCTTCCAGTCTGGGTCCAGGAGGCAGACACCCTCTCTACATTTAAGAGGAGGCTTAAAACTTTCCTTTTTGATAAAGCTTAGAATTAAGGCTGGCTTAGGCTAGTCTTTAGCGATGCTGCTATAGGCCTAGACTGCTGGGGGACTTCCCATGATGCACTGAGCTCCTCTCTCTTCTTCTCCTTTTTTCTTTACACACACATGTCTCATTACTTCATGTTACTAACTTGACTTCTTCCCCGGAGTCTTTCACCATGGACCAATCTACTGCTGGGACCATGGTTGACACCCTCTGACATCATCATCATCATTATTATTATTTCTCTTACTATTACTATCAACATCATTATCAATACTAGAAAGGACTCGGAGAGCGCAAACCTCCACCAAGGCTGCTCAGTTTCCCCATGTTAGCGTTTCACTCCAAAGCAAAAGTCCCATGATGTAACCCTCTGAATTAAGTCATTAGAAAGTTTGACAGGAAAAATTAAAACAAAATCTTTGCAATTTACTAAAATCTTTATTTATTGTGGCTGTTAGTTGTTCATATTGTCATCTCACATAAATAAACTGCAATGCCACAACAGTTGTTACAAAGCCACACACACAGACAGGAGAAAAGGAAGTATATTAAACCGCGGTGATGTTTTGTTGAAATTCATAAGCTGTTATATGGACATGAATCAATTAGATACATTTGTCAGGATTTGTCATATAAATATATACCACATGGTATATATATATAATCTAACTATATATATATATATAACTACTCAGACTAAAACAGGTTGGCGTTCTTGTCTTCCAGTTCATAACAATTTTCCTTTTGGCAGCAAGACAACCCAATGTGACAAATCTCATTTTGCTTACAGATAACCATCTATTTTATCTCCTAATTTACACAATACAGGACATTTAGGAACATCAACTTGAATGATATCTGTAAGGGCATTGGTCACCTCTGACCAGAGGATATTCCCACAAACTATGTATTAGGGTACCTCCTTTACCGCAGCCATGCCAGCATTTGTCAGAAACTGTATCATTTATTTTTTTACATTTTACTGGGGTCATATGCAAAATTTTCATTTGAATTATTCTATATTGGACACATTTTGATATTGTTGAAGTATCCCAAATTCTTTGTCAGTTGGCTGTCCTTCTCCCAGCAAATTTGTATTGGTGAGTTATTCTGAGCTGTAGCAAGATTCAAAAATGTATATATATACTAGACACCAATTCTTTTCTGGCGACAGCATTCCTTAAATGATCATCGATACCCCTCTCAGCCGCCAGTGGCACACCTTTTTACATTTTAGATCTAATGATGGAATATATTTGTTGGTAAGGCAGGAAGGATAAATCATTTAAGTTATGTTGTTGCTTTAAATTACTATATGAAATTATATTCTTATCAATAATTATATCTTCCAAACTCCTAATATTGGCACGCTGCCATTTTGCATTGACTAAAGGCTTACCTCCTGCTGGAAATAAAGGATTATGCCAGAGTGGGAAGGAAGGGAGAGACGTTCCTGTCATTTTAAGGCTTTTCTGAACTATTTTAGCAATTTTACCAGAGAAATTAATAATTGGATTATCAACTTCTGCAGGTGGATTTGGATGAAACCACAAAGAAACCAAAGATATATTGTTGCTACAATTAGCAATAATTCGTCCCTCCAGCCAATCCCAGCTAACCTAACCTTTTTTCTACCTACATGTAAGAGGATATCTGGCATTATATGACAGGTAATATTGATTAATAAATGTCTATTTCTTGGCATTGTAAGTTTTTTTTAGACTTATTTGAAGTTTTTTATTACACCTCAAAAAAGGTGTAAACAAAGAATTTATGTCCTTGAAGCAGCTTAAAGGAAATTGCATGGGTAATGCTGATATAATGAATAGCAACTTTGGAAGAATATTCATCTTTAGGACCTCGACCCTTCTCCATAGAGACATAGGGAAAGACGACCATCTCTTTAAGTCTTCTCCTACTTTCCTCGGTATACCTGGGACATTTAGTTCATAGATTCTGGAAATAGGGGCTATGATTACTCAAATATTTGATGCCATTAGGTTTCCATATGAACAGAGCATTACCTAGCTCAGAGGAAAAAGTGTTAAAGTTGAGGAGTATTGCCTCACATTTACTCCAATTCATTTTGTAACAAGAAAATGTGCTGAATGAATTAATAAGCCTCACTCAGCACTGATAGTATAGATTGTTTAGGTTTACTTAATGTTAACAAAATGTAATTTGCGTATAAACTAGATTTAAATTCATGACCTTCTATTTCAATTCCTTTTATGTTTTGGTTACTGCGTATGGCACATGGTAGAGGTTCTAAGGCTAAGAGAGAAGCGGTGGGACTGGACAACCCTGATGGATAGAAGGAGTTAGACAAAAAGGTTTAGATAGCATGCCGTTGGTTTTTACAGAGGAGCTAGCACCATTATATAATGAAGTGACCCATTTTAAAATATTTAAACCAAAGCCAAATTTAGAAAGTGCGGAAAATAGATAAGGCCATTCTATTCTATCGGAGGCTTTTTCTGCATCAAGTGACACAGCTGCAGCTGACTCACAGAGAGAGCTGGCTTTGTGAATACTATGGTACAGTCTTCTCATGTTACTGGATGATAAACGCCCCTTGACAAACCCAGTCTGATCCACAACTTTCGCCAACCTTAAAGCCAAAAGTTTTGCATAAATGCTTTACTAATTGGTGGTTATTCATGATTTAACATGTTTGTTTGTTTCAATAGATTAGGTCAAGTTCTTAAAAAAACAACACATTTTTTGATGTTTATTGAGCTATTCATGAAAATATCAAAATATGTCGTATCCTGCAAGGTTAATAGAAATGAAAAACAATGTGGATCTGCCTCCACATCTAATCAACTCTCTCCTGGCCCAAGGTTCATCCCTCCACAAAGCTTCATTGAAATCCATTTTATTTATGTCTAAAGAATGTAATTCGAGTAAATTAAATGAAGGGAAATTTTAGCCATTTAACGACACCTGCTAACAACATTGGTCATGATAAAAAATGACGCAACTGACCATTTAGTTTATGATTGCATTGTATTAAACTAAAATAGAACATGTATTACTCACTATTACACCTATTGCACTGACAATGCACTACACTGAACATCCATCTACCTGCATGAGTAGTGAACATTTTCACTGAACATAAATCCCATTTTAAAGCATTATACAGAACAGTATCAAGGGGGTAATTTTTTTGTAGGACATAGGCTCTGTAAAATCATTAAATTATAATACAGAGAGAAAGAATGAGTGAAGCTATGAGTTGTCACGTTACTGTATAGTATGTGTCTAGGTGTGCCAGGGAGTTTGTTTAAGATTTTAGAAATTACATGATTGTATGCACGTCCACATATTCTTGCCCATATATGCTCTGACAGTATAGTCTGAGCAGATAGGACTGCTTGCTATTTGACTCCACCTCCACGCTCTCTGCTGTCACTCCGGTCAGCCTCTGACACCACAGAGTTGTAGCACAGCCCACCCTGGAAAGACTCTCTGAAACATTTGCTGCCCTTCATGCTCTGCTGGTTACCACCTGCCATTTTGGTGGGTGGTTAAAAAAAGCAATTCTGGACCATTGATTTGGGGAAAAGGGCTGGCGGCTAAGAAAACAGGAAATCAATAGGCCCTGCAGAGATGGGGTCAGGTACACAGGTACACAACTGTTCCTTGACAACAACAGGCCAATGTCAGAAAAGAGAGCTCAGTGACTCGCAATCAGGTAAAAATCATAGGCTTCAGGCTCGTCAGCTCCCACTGAGAAGAAATGGTCTGTTCTGCTGTTACTGCAGGGTTTCTGCACTGTTGTTAACAGTCAGGTGCACTACCTCTTCCTCTCTCACACACTCACATGCACAGACTGTCCGATAAGACACACTTCTTCACTGTGGGAATTTCCTTTGATCAGTAGTGATTAATTAATCTAATTTAAAAGCCTCACTGAAGAAAGGGGAAGCTTGCTCTCTGGTATGGCTCATTCAGTGGAAGCACTGACTTCAGTAACACTCTGCTTATTAACTGACAAATGAGCTGTGTCTCAGTACTGCTTCTGATATCCTGAATCGAGGATTATTCTGGGCTCTTGTTAACCTGCATACAAATCCTTCAGTCCTCTGCTCTCCTGGACCACATCGTGTTCCCAGCAGGACATGGGGAGATTTATTTTGCTTGTTGCAGCTAAAAATGTCTGAATTTGATGAACCTTTTTGTTTGCAACTTTCTTTCTTTTTTTTTTACGTGGCAGTTCATATACTTTTGAACTCAAATAGTGCAGCAGATAACTGTAAGAATCGTTCAAATGGTGATGCAAGCATAAAATTTGGCACAAATACTCTCTAAGGGCCACTCTTTCGGAAAAAGGCGCCATTCAAAAATTCAAGATGGCGACCATTTCTGTCGAATGTTCTTTATATCAATGTAAGTATTTCGAATAAATCAAACTGTTTATGGTCTAAACCCAGATTTTTGGGGTCAAAGAATTTAGTAGGAATGTTACTTTGCCTGAAACAGCTACTTGAAAATAGCTGTATCAAAGATGGCGTCCAAGATGTCCGCTGTGAAACAAATATTTTCAGCAATATCTCAGCAACTAATAAAGATAGAGACATGCTTCTTTGGTTTAAATCTAGGTTTTTCGCGGTCAAGGAATTGGATAGACATGTTTTGGCCCAATGTACCACCTAAAATAAAAAAAAAAAATGTCCATGTTGTCTACCGTGGGGTATGATTTCTACCGGGGACAACATTTGAGAACTGGATCACAGCTTGTCTTGCACCTAACATTGATTGCTACACTCCAGTTTGCCCAGGTTAGTTTACTAGATGCTGTTAGTTTGGTTTATTTAGCTTCACTCACATTTGCAACTGCACAGTGCTGTGCAGACGAAACCCAATCTGAAGCATTTGCACCTTCCACTGCACGCTGATTTGCAGCCACATTTGGTGAGTTGTTGACAACTCTCTGCAAGTGGTGAATTGACTGTCCAGAAGACCTGCCATTCCTCACCAACCTTATTCCATCCCCAGTCACCAGGACTCTCTGATTCTGGCTGACGCTGGGTTGACTGACCCCATATGCAGCCTGCCTGATAAGCAGCACATTTAGTGTGTTGAAGCAGAGCTGCTCTTGTTGGAGGAATGGCTTCGTACGGCCTCTGCTTTCGGGCAAACATGTCAAGTCTAGCTTCATCCACACTGACAGCTGTGCTTGATCTATCATACATCAGGACCAAAAACTTCTCCAGGATCTCCAGGTCACCATCATTCAGTATGGGAGGATACTTAATTTGGTGAAGATGGGAGAAGCCTCTGAGCAAATATCCCAGGTTTGCCGGCAGTCTTTTTGCCTTTATTGCGAAAGGCTGATACAGTATCACAACCTGTGAAGGCATGAAAGAACAGTATGCCTTTGGTCTTTTCTGGTCCAATATAGCAGGACAGGTCATGTACACCAATCCACCTTAGGCTCTGACCATGCCCAAATGCAACCCACAGCTGCTGGAGACCAATGTCCTGAAGGGATGGGAAGATGCTTAGTGCTATGCCAAGAATATCAGTGTCATTGGCTTTGATCGTGATAGCTTTGCTACCCTCCTCTGTGGCATGCCTGGCATGTACAAAGATCCGCGTGTCGGCTTCCTCATGGAAACAATTGTCCAGACTATCCAAACTGGTTTCAGAGGTACTCAAGACATCAGGTCCCTTGGATACATGATGGGTTGGAGGTGATACTAGGGCTTCATTTCTTTTGTCTTTCTGACGAAGACAAATTTCTTCCAATCAGTTTGCCTCTTGGCTAACATTGGATTTGCATATGCCATTTTTTTTGGGATTGATTTCTGATTAAGGCCGAAGGGCTATCCTTTTACCACCTTAATCAAAATAATACCGCACATTCAGGTGTGGGATACAACTAGGTTTGGGTGACCTACACCTAGCCCGATCATTCATCCAGTGCCATTTAAAGCCTGTGTGATCTGTACACCTTCCAGATAAGTATACGTGAACAAGTCATGTATTGCCACGCTTACCCTTGGCTCGGCTCTCCCGCGCTGGCACACCCTGTCAATTCAGACGGGCTATCTAACTACATCCACTAACTATTACTAGCTAATTGATTGGGGGCTATTAGACAGCATTTGGGACACTGAATTAAGCTATACTATCAACAACTACAGTATTAGTAAAACTAGATCAGCTGACACTGAACCCCATGCTGAGTTCCACAGCAGTGATGTCACCATTGTGCCCTGGTTGTGCAATGATATTCACTCTATTAAACTAAGCTTTCATCCACCTACTAAATTGTGCTCTGACAAGAAAACTAATAGGTCAATTGGAATCTACAACTTAAAAAACCCATGTATACACCCAAAAACTATGTTTCTATGTTTTATAGATCATGAGATATCATTTCAACTAGTACAGCGGGCATCTTGTACGTCATCTTTGCTACAACATAGCAGTTCACATAGCAGTTATGACAAAAACAACACTTATAATAATAAAATGTGAGACCCATAAAATAGTTTACACCAAAAATTAATTTATTTTGATAATTACATGCTGAAATAGGACATATTGGTACAACTCCTGGAAGCCATCTTGAACCATTTTGAATTTTTTGAGTGGCCAGCGCCCTTTTTCAAAAGAGGGGACCTTGAAGGGTATTTGTGCCAAATTTCATGCTTGCATCACAATTTGAACGATTCTTATGAAATATGCAATTATCTGCTGCACTAAAACACGTACTGAAGGAAAATGATAAAATGGCTGCATGTGCTCCCTGCCCATCCACATAGTATAACCTCTGGTCAGAAATTAAAGACAGACCCCTGTAACCATATGTTAGTATTGCAAACTGATAATGTTAAGAGAATATATTGAAGTTGATTCTGTTTGGTTTGCATGAAGTTTGTTCCACTTAAAAAGTAATAGGCTTCAAAATGAAGAAATTCCATCCATTTTCTGTAACCACTTAGGCTTTGCAGGATAGCCGAGGGGCTGGATCCTATCCCAGCTGACATTGGGTAGAAGATGGACAGTTCATCACACTAACGAGGGAATGGCAAACAGGTGGCACAGGGAGGAGGAGACAATCAGACAATCACACACTGGAGGAGGATACAATGACAAACTGACATGAGACAGGGCTACAAAGACACAGAGGGAACCAGAACTGAAAGCAGGGGCCTAGAACCAAGACAGGGGAAACTAAAGATCAAAACAGATCACAAGAAAAGATGACAGGAAGTGTTATCAAAAAACACAACCTTCAAAATAAGACACTGAGATCAAAACCATAATAACAAACTGAACTGCATCATATGAATGAATAAAAGAACAAAAAACAACAGTCAGTACACTATTCTATTTTTTCCCTTCTTGAACAGACTTCTGTGGATCACTAATAAAAAAACCTAAAATCAAAATGTGTGTGTGTGTGTGTGTGTGTGTGTGGGTGTGTGTGTGGGTGTAGAGTAAAGTAAACAGTGCAGTAATAACATGGACTATAATTATTAAAAGCAGGCCTGATAAGGATGAGGTGAAGCTTCTCACTGCAGACTCGCTGGTGGGACTGAATAATAAATGAAAGGCAGAGAAGAAAAGGATTGTGGGTCGTCTCCTCCACGCTGACACCCTGCCAGCATCCTCCAAGGAAAAAGCATTCTGAGGGAATAAACAGGTTATGTAAAAATAAACAAACATGGATGCTTCCCCCGGGGAAACATTGACTACACACTGTGTGAAAGAGGACACTCGTGAAGAAAAACATCATATAAAGTGTTCTTATTGCAGAAGCTGCACATTTAAATGATAATAATGAAGTTTTGACACCAAATGTACTTACAGTACCATTCTTAAAATCTGCATCACTTTTTGCACATCAAGCCATGGAATCACAGGCTGTGATTTTCCTTTTTTCCACAAAGTGTAAGGGACAGTGAAAGGAGGGATCTGTGGTGTCAGGTCAACCACTGTGAGGATGAAAATGAAACTGTGACATGGCCATCTAAGTCTGTAGCAAACACTTTATCACAGCTTAGCTCATGATGTTACTGATGAAATGAAACGTGTGTTGATTTAGCCAAATAGAAAAGAATCTTAGTCATAGAACTTTTATTGTGAAGGAATATGGATGCCTCCTTTCAGAATAGGGTTTGGTTAAACTTTAAACACCGTTGGGTATTTTAACAATATTTCACATATATTGAGCATATACATACCAGCACTTTGTGAATGGCATAGTGTTGAAAGTGGGATTAAAACCCACCTGATTTCTTTTGGCTTGAAGAAAAAGGTATAAAATAAAGACAGTGGCTCCATTTCACCACAGTAATGTAATTACTTCACAGTTATATTACACTGGACAGACTACTAAAACAGCTAAATACATTTTCTTGGTTTCGGAAAGAGTAAGAGTCAGAAATGTATTACTTTGACATTTATTAAGGTTGTAAATGTCAGGTTTATTCACTTCGATAAAGGTGCATTGAAAGGACACTCATCAACACACATTTAATTTTTTTCTACATAACCATGCCAATCAACAACATGACATCAGTGTCTGCCTGAAAAAGGATTTAGACTTCAGTTGTAGCAGCAGTAAGAAATACAGTATTATCATTATATGTCTATGCATGTGTGGTGTAATGTGGATATTCAAACAAACATAACCCACAATATTAATACAATAACCTAACTGACAGAATCGGGAGAAAGAAGGAGACTGTTTCTGTGTTTCTTTTCTTCTGGGATTTGAAGATCTTCTATCACCACCAGTCATGAGAACGAAGACAGCCGTCTCCGTTTCACATTTACTGTATTCCTGCAGCAACAGAATGATGGCTACAGAGCAAAACATCGACTTTTTTATTTTTTATTTTTACAGTAACTGCCATCTCTGCCTTTGTAATAAGCATCAGACTCTTACCCAGAAACCCAAGAGAACAGGGGATTCTGAGCAAACCAATAAAGCCCTTTGGGACTCACGAACTTCTTGACTCACCTTAATCAAATGTGCCATATTCACAAGAGCTAACCATGTCTCTTGCATGTCTTTCTGAGTGTGATTAGCATCCAAACAAATTAATTTCCCTTGAGCAATTACGATGAGGTGTTCTCTGTGAAAACATGGTTAGACTCGCAGACCATTAGCGTATACCTTACAGTCAAGCACCATCTGCAGGAGAAGGTAAGGATAATATGAGGAGAGGAGTTTCATCTCACTGTGTTATGGAGTTGGCATGTTCTTTCAGGATGGAAAAATCATAAAACTCAGATATTTACTCAGAACACTGAATGAATGGAAATTGGCTAGTATATATAGTGCAGAGCTGAATTGGGAAAGTGGGATTAATATTATTCATTCATTCATTTTCTGTAAACGCTTATCCTGTGTAGGGGCTGGAGCCTATCCCAGCTGACTTTGGGCGGGAGGCAAGGTTCAACTTGGACAAGTCACCAGTTCATCACAGGGCCAAGTAGAAAGACACCCATTCAGACTCACATTCACACCTATAGTCAATTTAGAGTCACCAGTTCACCTCTACTGCATGTTTTTGGTGGTGGGAGGAAGCTGGAGAACCTGGAGGGAACCCATGAAGACACAGGGAGAACATGCAAACTCCCAGGTCTTAAGGTGGATTTGAAACCAAGACCTTCTTGCTGTGATATTTCTTACTAATATTTTATATTTAATTAATATTAGTAATAACAAAAAAAAGTGAATTTTTGAAAATGACTTAAAAGAAGGCAAAGTGTTAGCCTGTTAGCCAGCACAGAGTGTTAGACGGACTGAAAGGTAGGTGGTCATTACAGACTGGTAGGTTGGTGTTAATCACAGACTGGTAGGTTGGTGGTAATCATAGACTGGTAGGTTGGTGGTAATCATAGACTGGTAGGTTGGTGGTAATCATAGACTGGTAGGTTGGTGGTAATCACAGACTGGTAGGTTGGTGGTCATCATAGACTGGTAGGTTGGTGTTAATCATAGACTGGTAGGTTGGTGGTAATCATAGACTGGTAGGTTGGTGGTAATCATAGACTGGTAGGTTGGTGGTAATCACAGACTGGTAGGTTGGTGGTCATCATAGACTGGTAGGTTGGTGGTCATCACAGACTGGTAGGTTGGTGGTCATCACAGACTGGTAGGTTGGTGGTCATCACAGACTGGTAGGTTGGTGGTCATCACAGCTGCATAGGTTCTATCAAATTGCCTCTTGAAGCAGAATCAGAGCCAATACAGTAAATGTCAACCACACAGAAAATACTTACCAAAAAAACCCAACAACCTCAAATTACTATTAATTTAGAGTGATTTAAGTTCTGTTTTCCTACTATTTGTTTTGCTAATCAAAGTTTTCAGTAGTCTTTCCTTCATAAAAGAATGGGAGTCTGAGAAGCAGCTGTACTATGATGACTTGGTGCTGCTCACACTGTGTGTCTGTTCGCTTTCTTGTGTTTGAGTGTGGAAAGAGTGGACTGCTCAATCAGATATGATCACTTGGACTTCCTACAGATTCAGATACAGAATGTCAGTCAAACCAATGCAGCTATGCTCCTCAAAGGACGTCGTTGTAGGCGAGCGTGTTAAAGCTGCAGTGAGTCCACATATTGCTGGAGGCAGGAGAAGGGGGTGAAGATCTGGCCACCTAGGGTGACAAAGATGGTGGGGTCACCATACATCGCTACCTTGTATTATTCCCTCTGACGTTCAATAAACTGGATGAGTTGGCTGTCTGACATTTCTAGGAGAGACTAGGCTGACTGCTCAGTTTTGTGCCTTATGTTGACCTGGATGGCATCAAGATAAATGATTTGGCGCTGCAGCAGAAGGGCGTCACCGTGTATCAGGCAGATCACATGTAGGAGTCACTGAAACAGCGTGCAGTAGGCGTTTGTCGATGTAAACCAAAGTAGGTATGCTGACATTAAGATTATGTCACAGCTCCTGAACTGAGGCTCCTACCATCAGGTGCAGACCATTTTATGTCCCCAGGGACTCTTCATCTTTCATCCTGATGGCTGTAGACATGCCTACTGAAGCTGGGTCCATACGACTACCTCTCAGCAGCTCTGTGCCTATATTATGGATATTTAAAACTTCAATACAGACTCTGTAATTGTGGTGTTAGGTGATTTCAGCTATGTTAGCTTGAGGAGAGCATTGCCAAGGTATAAAGAACACATTTTTTACAGCTGAGAAAATACTTGACCAGGGTTTCTGTTTTATTCAACGGACGTTTCACACTGTGCTCAGAGCGCTGCTGGGTGATTCTGACCACAACACAGTGTTTCTCATCCCAAAGTGCTGTCAGAGATTGAAGGTCACTAAACCCTGCTGGAGGACTGTCAGGCAATGGTCTCCCCAAGGAACGGATATGCCGAGTGAGTGTTTTTCTACATCTGACTGGTCTGTATTGAGGGAGCCTATTGAAGACTTGGGCTCTTTTACTAAAGTGGGCACATCATACATTAAATTTGATGAGGATGTGTGTTTTCCATCCAAGTGTGTAATGGTTTACAGTAACAATACGCTATGGTTCAGTAGAGATATTAGAGCACTGTGGAGAAAGAAAAATGCAGTTTTTAAATCTGTGAAAGATAAAAAAAAAACACAGGACAAGTATGAATTTGAAAAGGCAATAAAGAAAGCTAAAAATAGAGTGTAAAGATAAGCTAAATGGATAGACCACACCCTAAATCAAACCTGTAGGCAGACAGACATACAAGGGAAACCCTATATCCCGGCGTTGGTGGGGACATAATGAAAACGTTGACTTATGTTGCTCAGTGGATGTTGCCTTATCGATCTCTGGACATTTGTGTTAAAAGGCTGAGCAGGTTCTAGTATTTCAGATTAATTTTCAAATTTCAGTTCCCACCCTTTGCTTTCACCTCCCCATGATGCTCTGCTGTTTACAAGTAAGTTTACAGTATATTTCTGTAAATAATGCCACTCAACATCATCATCAATCTCCCAGATTGCATTGCACTTACAGCATGTCATGTGTGTGACATTAATACAACAGAACACTGTTCAGATTTCACGTGTTTTCAAATGCACCTCGTTACACACTTGGGGATTGGCTCTGTCATCATCCACAATTTCATCCATCCACCACCCAAATTAACTATTTTTTCAGATTTAATGACAACTGCAGTGACATGATGATTTCTCAAGAGAACAGCCGCTTTAATCCAAACTATTTCACTATGAACCTGGACTGTGTGTGTGTGGCCTTTTGGATGCATAGGAGAACATAACAATAAATAACATTAGATTCTGTTGGTCTATCGGTAGATTTAAATAATTAATGAAGTTAAGTTAAGTCTGTGGCCGGGGTGAGAGCTGATGATGTTATGTGCCCTCCTCAGACAACGCTTGCGGTGGATGTCCTCAATGGTGGGGAGTGAGGAACCGGTGATGCGCTGGGCGGTTTTCACCACCTTTTGCAGTGCTTTGCGGTCTGAGACAGAGCAGTTGTTGTACCACACTGTGATGCAGTTGGTGAGGATGCTCTCAACAGTGCAGCGGTAGAAGTTCACCAGGATCTGAGGAGACAGATGGACTTTCCTCAGTCTCCTCAGGAAGAAGAGTCGCTGGTGAGCCTTCCTGATCAGGGTCGAGGTGTTGTGGGTCCAGGAAAGATCCTCATTGATGTGGACACCCAGGAACTTAAAGCTGGCGACACGTTCTACCTCAGCCCTGTTGATGTGAATGGGGGTGTGTGTGCCACCTTTGGTCTTCCTGAAGTCCTCAATGAGCTCTTTGGTTTTACTGGTGTTCAGAGCCAGGTTGTTGTCAGCGCACCGCACTTCTAGGTGCTGGACCTCCTCCCTATATCTCACTACCTGCTAGTTCGCTTCTGCTTCAGGCCATCTGATTCCATCAAATATCATGAAATCACCGAGGGAAACTTCTTGCCATCTGTGAGGAAGGAGAAGCTTAAGCATCACTGGACATTCCAAAAGGACAATGATCACAAGCACAGCTCGAAGTCAACTAAGGCTTGGATACAGATGAAGTCCTGGATCACTTGAGAGTGACTGTCACAGTCATCTGACTTGAATCTCATTGAAAATGGTGGGATTTGAAGAAGATGGTTGCAGCATGTAAACTCAGGAATATTACAGAACTGGAGGCCTTTGTCCATGAGGAATGAGCTAAGATTCCTCCGGAAGACTGGAAAGATAACAGAAAGGCTGAGTAACAAACTCCAAAAAGGTTAGATCATTACAGTGGTTCTCTATAGAAAAAGCCTTATGAACAGTGATTCAGTCCTTAAAAGCCACATTATGATGGTTAGAACTGTAATGTCCTCTTTTCACTTTGTGTGATTGGTGGTATGTGTGTGTGAGCAGATTGCAGGGTATCTCTTTTATAAGACATATTTTATTGAATGATATCAAAACTCCTCCTTTTCTCTCTCCTATGCCCACTGCATTGCCTTGGCAACCAAACCAATCACCCTCACTGAATATGCCTGATATGTCTGACTTGAAAGTAAAAAAAAAAAAAAAAATCCGTTCTTAATTCTCCTCCCTCCAACTCATTTATTCCTCACCATTTTATCCTTTTACTCTCTCTGAGCAATTTCATTTCTTTATCCTCTCCTTTCCTCATCACTCCTTCACCACCATACCCATCTCACCATTCTCTTTCCGTCTCATTTCTCCCTGCATGTCTTTGCCTCCTCCAATCTCATTCCCTCTCATACTATTTTCCTCTTTCTCCTTGTCCGCTTTAGGTTCCTCTCCATGCATTTCTTTTCCCGCTTTTGGCTCTCTTCCTTTCCTTCATTGGATTAAAATGACACACCCAGTCATTGTGCAAAAACATCTCTCTCCATGGCAGAGGCTCATAGTGGGATGGATATGAGTACTGGCATGCTGCTGATACTCACCATCTGTCCCAGAGACACAGGGACCCACAGAAAGAGAGAGAGAGGGGGGGGAGGGAAAGGAGAGCAGGGCAGGATTAGCTGCCAAGACAGCCGTAACGATTTCTGCCTCTCAATTTGTATTCAAGCTTCAAGGGTAAAACTCCTGCTCTACTTAGAGTACATGAAGCAAAGCTTGAAATTTGGCAGTGAATAAAGACGTCTTATTCCTCCACAGATATGGGAAATGATAGGAACAAATAGAAGTTAGTGTGGTGGTTGCATGCTTGCCAACTGTAAGAGTGTTGGCAAATGCTTGCTGCAATGTGATAAGTTTTTGTTTATTGCTTTTTTTTTGTGCACCCGTTGGTAGCAGGTGATGTCAGCCCAAAAATAAGATTATCACTTCTCGTCAATCTGACCATCTCATTTAAAGTTGTAATCTTTGAAGGCCTCACTGATGCTTTTCACAGCCAGCCTAGTTTTTTGCCTGTCTGTCTGTTTCTGTAAAATGTATCTCAAAAAGTTATGAAGGGATTTCAATGACATTTTGTGAAGGGATGGGCCTCGGGCCATGGAAGAGTTGAGTCAATTTTTTATATCTATAGCTCCAAATGACAATAAAAGTTATTTCATTTTTCATTTCCATGTCATATCCCTTTCCAAAAATAGCAGGTTTTGACCATACTGTATACAGTATACATAGTATATACAGTATATACACATCTTTCCCCATAAGCAAGCACTTGATGACAGTGGTGAAAAAGCACAAAAAGCAGCTTGGCTGAGACAGAGAAAAGCCCCTAAATGGAGGCGGTGTAGACGCTCCTGTCTTTAATGGCTGATGGGAGGAGCACGCATCACGTATAAGACCTCACCAAGGCAGTTTCACAGGCGCCCACCTACACACACAACAAAATAATTCTGTGGATTTACTTAATTCAGTTGTGTCAACTATTTCCACACAACTGAGTTGTTTTATGTATAATTTAATAACATTATTAAGATGGCAATTACTGACTTCTATTTTTTTTGGTGTACCCTGAGGACGTACTGTCCAGCAACCGGCAGAAAAGTACCTGATACAAAGCCGAGTCAATTTGAGTCGAGTCGAGTAGAGCCGGTACTACATAGATAGAGAAGGAAGAGAGAGAGAGAGATAAGCTGCAAAAGCTACAATAACAGAAATATTGAAAATGATCAAATGCAATTAGCTCAAAATCTCTGCCAAGGCATATCTCCTCCTTCATGACTCCTTGAACATATCATTAGTTTGGTAGGTATTCAAGAGTAATGATATTTCACTAATTGTAGTTTTTGTTCATGACTCATGTTAACATGTTTCTTATAAAAGTAATTTCTACATATCACATGTTTGTTTGTTTCAATAGATTAGGGCGAATGAAAGGAAAATATTGGGTTCTTGAAAATATGTGTTTTTAAAGTAGCTCAGTGTCCTTTATTCAGATTCAGGGGCTGTTGCAGTTTGCAGCTCTCTCAATGACTATCATTTCCTTTTTCTTTGAGGATTTTTACAATACAGGAAAATGGAAACAAAGAAACTTCTATTTACAGTCAGGTAAAGATGATAAGTATATGGTCATGGGTTCTGTCTTTCTGTGGATGTCTTCCACTTCTTTACAGTACTATGGACAATGTCTCACCTACATATGCATACACTAATTTAACCTCATTTCACATCACAGATGCACACTTTCCAAACTGTTTAGCTTTAGACACCAAAAAGCAATGGTGTCCTAATTCAAATCACATTAACATTTTGTCACATGACGCACACAAAACTCACCCTGAAGTTGTCACTGCATGACTTGACTGTCTTTCTCTCTTTGTTAAAATTCTGATTTAAAAAGCCTCTAAAGTGGCGTCAAAACAGTCACCTGTAAATTGCAGTTATGCAGAATGACATAAAATAAAAGAATAAAAAGAAATAATTAATAAATAATAAAAGAATGACAGAACAGATTATTACAAAAAATGTATTTACAGATTTTTGAATGTGATAATGCAGGTCTTGGATTAAATCAAACAGATCCCAGGCAAAAGAATCCCAGACACATCAAAATGTATCTGATTCCTAAATAAAACATGTTGGATGTTGTGTCTGTGAAGCCAATGTAGAGTAAAACACCTGTTCCTCTTTTTCTACCCACTCCTTGTCCTCACTGTACAATATGTATGTCTGTGGCTTTGTGTCTGTGGAGCGATTTGGCCTGTAACCTCTCCTGGCGCTGAGCTCTAATTACTGACATTTCTCCTGAGATGGGCCGCTTCAAAGTGGGTGTTTCAGTGCCTTTCATTCCATCAGTGGGAGGACTTGGAAAGGTCACACTCCACATGACACACTGTCTAGCAAGTCAATGAGTCAACCTTCTCCTGATGTGTGCATTCGCATGTGTAAATCTGTGTGTGTGACAGAAATGCACCTATATTTCAATGTGTTTTTAAGCCTCAGGTGAATTTATCAGCTCTAAAAATAACCAAACACTACTTAACTTTAAATACCAATACATTTGTTTCCCAATTAAAGCCCATTCATGCTCAAGGTTAAAGACAGTTACAGATGGAGCCTTTCGTCCGTACTCTGCATTCATTTCATACGTACTGTATTTGTGCACTTTTGCAGAAAGATTATGGACACGGACAAACAGGGCAATACAGCTAGAAATGGTTGGAGGCAGTCCAGCCACAATTCAAGCAAGGCACGGCAAATGTGTATGGGCAGAATGAAGAAGAAAAAAGTGAAAGAACTCTTAGTTCACATGTCATGATGCATTTAATGGCCTCACAGACCACCTCCAAGTACAGATGTAATTACATTAATTTGCACGCTTTGCTGCCGCGGTACAGCAATGGTGCCGTGGCAGCAAAGGAAGGGGGCTGTGTTTGCGTCTTCTCTCAGAAGAGTTTAAATATCTGAAACTGCCAACTGAAGAAGCGTTTTGGATGAGAGGTGAAACGTCTTCAAACCCTTGACAGAAATCCAGTTGTTTCAGATTCAGCCCTCAAGGATTACCATGACCTGGATGAATGAGAATCTCCACCAACACTGTGACGACGATGAATTGCTTCTGATTTGGGGTGAGGCAGGACACAATAGCGGCCATCAGTATATCCCACCTCCCCCACATCCCTCACTTTCCACAGCCCCTTCCACATGTTACACTCCCATTGGATGTGTGAGAGACAGAAACTGTATACTGTGATGTCAGTTGTGAAATACTTTATTGGCACTATACAGAAGGTAAAAACAAAACACATTTGTAAAACAATTAAATGAAATTGTTCTGAAACTACTAGGCTACTACAGTACTTTGACAGAAGGATGGAAGGAATGAGGGCTATTACTGTAGGAAACCAGCCAACTACATCCCTATAGGACCTCCATTCAGCGCAATGGCCTCTGGTATCATTGTCCAAATGGTTAATGTAATTGTTGTGTTAGGGTGTGGTAAACCGGTAACAAAAAGATTGTTCTGTAAAAGTACAGATAAATTGCAGCAGTAATGATGACATGGAGCTCACAGTTTGTTCTCCAGATTGCATCTGAGGGTGGGCGGAAGTCTACCCCCTAAGGCAACCTGAGCGCAACTGTCCCGATGCCAAAGGTTCCACCTGGATGCTGCTGTACACTACAGTCCACTTCTTATTAAGTAAACATTAAACATAAAAATGTATGTGATTATTACCTCTTATAATTAAGGTCAAATTTAAATCAAAACGTTGCTTGGGTAAACCTTTTTACCTACTACTTTATAAATAAAAACAAATGTGGTGACACAGTAGGGTGCACCACACACTCCCCAACAAATAAAAGTGGCTCCTGGCACATTAATAACCAAAAGTACAATTACTTGGCAAAGCACTGTATTCTTTAACATTTGACCGTCAACACAAAAAAACCTTGGTTAAGGCCCTGAGTATTAATATGCAAATGTAAAATACTGTTTGGCATCATAACTGTGTACGGTAGTGTCTGGTAATGTGTGTATGGTGACACTGGAACTGACTGTATTCCCCAGGCTGGTTAGGGTGGTAACCTACAAAGTCCAACAGTGTTAACTGTGCCCTGTGGTTGGTAGGATGGCTGACCAAGGTACTCATATGTCAGTGTCTGTGGTGGTCTCCTGGATCGTGTTGACATCCTGACATCTGACAGGCTGCCACTCGCTCACTGTTAGTGTCACATACAACCTGTTCTTGCTTTTCAATCTCTTCAACATTATGTTCTGGCATGTGTTCCTTTTCATTGTCCTAATCTTTCTCATGTTCATGTTCACTTGAATGGCCCAGATTTGGCAGTGTTTGTCTGGTTCCTCCTGTCTGTGTGAGTAGTGGAGAAGTTACTGGGTTCCTCTGAGGTACACAGGTGGGTCTCACATTTGTTTTTTGTGATTCAACTGGCATTGGTAATCTCAGCCAATACTGCGTTCTAGGTACATCATCCTCAGAGTCAGATGGTTCACTATTCTCTGTGTGGTATTGATTTTTAACATGACTTGCTGCTGTTCTGTTTCTTGGATGTTACACACAGGTAAGTTGTTGAAAAGGGGGAGGAGGTTTCTGTGGAGGATGCAGACTTTCTTGTCACCAGTCTCTGGACAGACTTTGTAAATGGGATTTTCATTTACTTGTTCTTTTACAACATGCACAGTCTGTTCTCAGTTTGACCTGAGCTTTCCTGGTCCCCCTCTCTCACTCATGTTACGTACTAAGACCCTGTTACCAGGCTGCAAATCAACTCCTCTAACATGTTGGTCATAGTACCTCTTGCCTCGTGCACCGGACTGCTGGCTGTTCTCAGTAGCAATGCGGTAAGCCTCTTTCATTCTCACAGACTATTTTTGAGCATAACTTTTTGGTGTTTTACTCTCCTCTTTAATAGGGAGGCCAAAAGCAGATCGACTGGGAGGCGAGGATGGCGTCCATACATGAGATAGTGAGGTGAGAAGCCTGTCGCCTCATGTCTAGTGCAATTATATGCCTTCACGACTTGTGGCGAGTGTTCTTTCCAGTTTCCTTTCTCTTTTTCCTCCAGTGTCCTGAGCATTTGAAGTCCTATTGAACCTTTCGGCTGGGTTTCCCTGCGGATGGTATGGGGATGTTCTGGAGTGACTGACTCCAGCCAGTTGTCGCAGAGCTTTGAACAGGGAATTTTCAAGTTTCAAGTTCAAGTTTCAAGTAAATTATCTCTTTCTCATAAAAGCGACAATCCATAATTCCTGAAGTTCAAATAACATGCGGCAACATTAAGTAAAAATTCATATAACCAAGGTGGAGGCTTTTTTTGGCATTATGCATTGCTGCTCTCAACACTCACACACACACACACACACACACAAAGCCTGAGTAGATGCCTAACACATGGTTTCCTGTGGCCTTTTTTTCTGTAGCAGTACAGTGCAAAGCGCTCCAATGCCACTGTGGATTCATGGGTGAAGAACACATTGTCAAACTTTTCACCAGCCACTTTGCACTCCTGTGCTGCTTCAAAAGCAGCTCCCTCTTCTTCACACGGGTCATTGGAGCTGTTATGTTACCAGAATATGAAAATGACAATATTTTAAAAGGCTAAATGTACATATATCATAACCTCGAAGGAGCACCTGAGATAGTTTTATGTGTGTTTATACTGATCTTTACCTGGCCTTGTCATATTTCTTCATCGCCTTTCTCACTGAGGACAAATTTAAACTCAAAGACTCATAATGACCAGGACTTTCCAAAGTAAAAGATCAAGCTTTAGCAAAATAGATATGAGGAGAAATGTACAAAACATTGTTTCTGTGATTCACATGAGGACAGTCCACCATATGATCAATCAATGAAAGATGCATCATACAATCCAGACAGTCAAATCAAGTCATCCCTGGTGAAGTGGTAAGAGATGATAATCTGAGACCAAGAACAACTGTTAAATATCCAGTGGCTGCAATAATAGAAAAAGAAAACATGAGTTTTGTGCACGTCCCTGCTGAGCACTAACCAAACCCCCCATCCCACATACTGTTTATGATGATAAATTGTTCAGTGGACAGCAGGTAGCGATCAGGTTTGGTGCAAATGTAGACTGAAAGTCCATCATTTTTAGTACTACCCTCCACCATGATTTAATGTCAACTGTCATCTCTATTCCTATCTGGATGGAGCCGACGTAAATATTGAATAATTCCTGTTCTGCGGTAACCTTAGGGGAATTTATGTAGCCTTTTATCAGCCAATCAAGGAGTGGGTAAGTAGAAAATGCTTGACATCTTCTCCCTCGATGTTCTGGACACATTAAAAAGTGGAACATTTCTTTCTTTATGATACACTGTCAAAAACTACTAGCCTTGTTAAACAATATAACCAAGAAGGGATCAGAAAATGTCTCTTACCAGCATTTGTTTTCAACATCCTAGAGAACATAGGGAGGCCAGCATTTCCTGTTAACAAAATCTTTGTAGCCATCTGATGCAGGAAGGATGAAAACATGTATTTTCATTTCTGGGATAAAATCCACAGCTTAAGATCTTCTAGTGATCTTTAACATTTTGTGAATACCGAGCACATTAAGACGTGGCAGTATTCTACACAGCTAAACACACTCTGAACACAACAATTGCAACATGTATAACAGGGAATAGGAGCTCTGGTGACTTAATGTGGAGCCATAAATGCGCGTCATCCAAAAGATTGGAAAATTCCAAAAGAACAACCCTCTCCCACCAGGCTTTGCTTCATAAATTCATCCACTGATTTCTGGTCTCAGGAGGAGGCATGGGTAGAGAGTAAAGTTACACATTGTAAAGTACAGAGTTGGCCTTGTTGTGTTGCCTTCTCCCTTTAATTGACTCCAGGAGGAGTAAGTCTGCCATATTATCAAGCTGTTTGCTTGATTCAGAGCATCACAACAATGGAAACTACTGCACTGAGTAGACAAGAAACATTCATCTTTGGATAAAACACATGTATTTATCACTTTTGTGTTGTCACATTGCTTTTTTCCGAAGAATGTGCCCATTTGAGATCACATCTCATGTAAGTGTAGCCTGTTGATATTTGTCCATATTGCAGCTTGTGAATTTCAACAAAACATTCCCGTTTTATTTTAGTTCTTGTCCTCCTGCCTGTGTGTGAGCTTTTGAGTCGTGCTTTTGAGTTTTATCGTTTTGTGTTGAAGATAACTAGCGAGCGCTGGCGCTACAGTAGCACACTAAGTTAGCCTCTCACTCTGTATCTTGTTTGTCCGTCATTGATGCCGTTCGCTCTGCTCTGTTACCAGGAGGGCGAAGTTTGGCACAGCTTTTCTGTGCACCACAGGTATGGAGATGTTTTTATTATGTGTCAGTGATTGTATGTTAGTTGTTCTGACTGACTGCATTGTTTGGTAGCTGATTAAATTACTGTCGATGTTAAAGTTTAAGATTTTCTTTTTTCATATGACATAAATATGGGTTTTCTGATTGGCAATTTAAAGCGTATTTTCTTTTCTATTGAATTTATTATTTGTTTTAGATGTTTTCGTTTGTGTTGCACATATTTCTGATATAACGTTTTATGGTCTTCCTGTGGACTTTATTTGGATTATTTGTATTTATTATTTTATTTGTCCCAGAGGCCAATTGGCTTTGCAGCAAGACATTAAAAAAGGTGACAGGACAGGACAACAATACAGCATGTATAAGGGCTACAAGGAGGGGTACACGGATTAGGAGGGGGACTGGGTGACAACAACAGACAAAGAGGAAGTGATGTAGTGGTTGGAAGTTTAGGATTTACCTGAAGTGGACGAGGAGATATTTCTCTTTCTAATGTCACTGGCCTCCAGAATTACAGATACGCACTGCTTGACACGTGCATGTTGTTTATGTACACCACCTTAGCTTATTAAAAAGCTAATTGATGCGTTGACACACCCACAGTGACAAAGTGAGAAGTGGTGGCGGCGTTGCACCATTTGCTCACTTCCAGTGGGTATTCTCTGTTATGCAGCACTACAATCAGTTTTTCTTCAACCAGAAAAAGATTGTGGAGCTGAACGTCATAGTGAGAATAATACATGACACCATCAGTGTGTACTTTTCTGAGAGCAGTGGGAGTTGAAGAGAATTCATGCATCTAAAGTAAGTTGTTCCATAGGCGCTCTAGGCTCCCACTTGTCTGGATGCGAAGCAGCATTCACTGACACAGTACAGTGCTGCATTGTCCACTGAGAATAATTGCAATGGCTATTACAATAGAATTTCTTTAAGGAGAAAGAAGATGGGAAGAGGACTGTATTTTTTGCGGCTCTCATTCACCTTTTTTCTGCCTCAGCTTCAACTGCGATTAGAGCAGAAACAGCCTCCCAACAATTCAGCACATTTGGACATTTCTTCTGCATAAAACTCCAAACTCAAATACACACACACACACACACACACACACACACACACACACTGCACAAACACAAAATGCACAAATACTATTCAGAATGTTGAGAAAAACAAGTCAGATCACTCCATGCATGCTAACACACACACTCATAATGCACACACACCTGCTCTAGGGAGATAAGTGTTTAAGCAGAGTCTTCTGAGCCTGTAAAGTGGAAGTGGAGTTCTTCCTCCCTCACAGCCTGAGTGCTCATAGCTATACAACTGCAGGCTCCACATACCAATACATTCGTACACCTGGGCCCAATGTTGTGTCTACAAGTTGCTCTAAATTGACAGCAAAACTTGCTGTCCTAAAGGAAAATGTATGAAAGTTGTGAATGGAGCTCATGAAGCATAAATGATGACATACTG
Organism: Chaunax sp. Z400; assembly: GCA_037577475.1. NCBI lineage: Eukaryota > Metazoa > Chordata > Actinopteri > Lophiiformes > Chaunacidae > Chaunax > Chaunax sp. Z400. The sequence continues at coordinate 2,779,970 of CM075188.1, read as the reverse complement.
TCAATATCAAATATCTGTCTGCCAAAACCTGTTGAAATAATTACTTTATTTCAGTCTGTAAAAAATGACACAATGTGTAGTGAGAGACAAAAAAGAAAGAAAATGACTGTACTTTGTAGTAGAAAACTTTTTTGTTTTCTCTTTCTAACATACATGATAATTGTGCTTTATTACAACCTGTTATCATAGTTTAAAAAAGTTATAGTAATTACTTTAAGTTGCTGGAAAGCAGCAGTTCTGGGTTCATCACATCACAGATGAATGAGTTATGAACCTCTCTGCAACATCTGAATGATTAAAACAGTCAGCAAGGCATCGAGATCCCCCAAGTGTTCAACAACTTTTTAACTTTTTTCTCATAGCAGTTTCTCCATAGGTGATGTTCTGTCTGCACATTAAAGTGAGCGTCTGTATGAAGTCAGAAACTTTGATGTTATTTTTTCTGACCTCTGGCTCTTTCCCATGCTTTTAAGAAAAGGTTACTGTTTCTTTCTGACCATCCTGACATATAAGTCCTATTTCTACAGCATTCAGAGAATGTGACTCATGCACTCTTTCTATTATTACATCCACGTTTTAAAGTTGTTTGAGTCTGGATGGGCAGTTTCCCCTCTCCTTTCTCCCTCATGTTTCCTCTGTTTCCCCTTTTCCCTAGTGTTCCTGTCTTTGTCTCCCGCTGTCTGAGATAGTCTGTGTCTCCAGGGCGTGGCCGCCGTGACCTACTTTCCACCTCATTCCAACCTTCTACTGATTACCTGGGGCCTCATTTATAAATGCTGCGTACGCACGAAAGAAGGCGCACGCTGCTTTCTCCGCAATCCGTGGGATTTTTAAAAAGCAAACTTGACGGGAGAATGTGCGTTCCTCCACGGCAACTCTGACCCATGCGTATGCACAGAAATGGAGAAACGGGGAAACTACGACTCAGGTGGTGAAAGGATGAAACGGAGAAACGGAGTGTGAAATTAATACCAGTGTGTGAAATAGATCCAAATATAAACACTCAGCCAATTTGACAAAAAATAATTAAACAGATGTTTGATTGATCCTCCCTGTAGAATAAATACAAACAGATATATCTGTCATTGCAAACAAACACATCAAACAATATTTATATGTCATTGAAATTCATTCTCATAAATAAAAAAGTAAACCGTCGGTCAAAAGACACGGAAGTCATCTTCGATGCCAAATTCTGATGCAAGTGCACAGTTTCATCTATTGGTTTTATATAGACTATAGTATATTTTTGTTTCAGAGTGTTCACTTGTTATGGCTCTTACTTCGATTTATCTCTAAGTTTTAAATGCGTTTTGTGCAGTGGGCTTTGTAACCGTGCTTTGACAGCTGCTATACCAATAACATCATCATTATGAATACCATTATCAATATTTTAACATGTCGCACAGAACGGTTTGTCATTTACAATTAGGATAATTCCCACACCTGTAGCTTTTTAGGTTCCATCAAATGGGTGGGTATAAAAAGGAGTGTTATCACAATGCGTAATGATGCACAAAGGCTGATTTGGCACTGTTGATGTGGCGAACAGACAACATCGCAGGGAGCGATTCTTCAGGGACCATCAGGACCTTCTGGCCAGTGATGACGAGCGGTCCTTTTGGATCTCTGTGCTGCACTGGGCCCAGCATTACCATCCTGTGCAGCCCAAATTCAAATCCTGTCAACGTTCGGATTCCTGTCAACCGCCACTTTTCAGAGGGAGCTGGCTGACAGGTCAGGGATATCCCAGCTGACAGGTCAGGGATATCCCAGCTGACAGGTCAGGGATATTCCAGCCAACTTTTAGTCGTGTTATGCCTGAAGTCTTAGCTGGTATAACTGGTTTGTCACACCTGTACATAAAGTTTCCTTACAGGGTGAACAGGCAAACAAAAAAGCACAATTTGCAGCAAAGACCGGTTTCCCAAATGTAATCGGTGCTACTGACTGTATGCATGTTGCTATAAGGGCCCCGAGTGAAAATAAATTTGCGTTCATCAAATGCAAACATTTTTATTCAATCAATGTCCAAATCATATGTGATGCGGACATGTTACTCACAGATGTAGTGGCTCGGTGGCCTGGGTCAACCCACACCTCATTTATATTGAGACACAGTGTTTGGCGCAACCTTGATGCTGGAGCTGTATATGTTGGATGGCTTCTAGGTAAGAATAATCAATCTAAAAATCTTAGATACGTTATCTTTTCACTGTTGTAGTTGTCTAACCAGTTCAATAACCTTCTAGGATACTTCCCGAAAACGTGTGCAACATTGTGAGGGTGTGTGCTTTGCTTCATAACGTGGCACAGATGAAGTATGTGCCATTACCCCCCATGGTCGCGTTGGCCTGGACCCTGACCCCTTTCCCCCAAACGTTCGAGGCAAACGCTGTTGCCATGCTGTTAATGTGATGCATCGGCTGTAAAAAAGAAGACACGAAGTATGGAAATAACTATTTGTGATATGTTTGTATGTAAGATATGTTTTAATGAAGTACAAATTTCACACACCACATTTTTAATTTCTCGCAGTTCTTTTGCGACTTCATTTATTGCACTGATTGTATCATTTTGCCTCTGAAGAACAGCCTCTGTGAGGACACGGCCGCTGCTGGAAGGTTGGGGTGCACAGGGTGGAGTAGAGACGCCGGGCGAACACCTTTCCTCTGCTGCACCACTGCTGACCCCGCTGGAACGTGAAGCAACTACAAAAGAGAAATTATTTAGTGAATAAAGTCCCACTTTTTGTAAATAGAGTCCAATTTTGTGTGCATGAATGTGTTAACAGAACCTGAATGTATCTGGTTTACACTCGTTTAAAACAAATGACAGTCCCCTGGGTTACTTATTTGTTTCATCATCCTTTAATGCAGAAAGTAATAGCACACCGCTAGTGGTGTGACCACAATCCTTTGACCTTCCTTAACTCGCTGCAGTGTCCCAATCGGAGGTTAATAAGGTGGTCGTTGTTTTTGCAGGCATACTGCCTGGGTGTTCGTTGCGTGAAGGGGACCGACAACGTGGTGGCAGACGCGTTGTCCCGAGCTCCCCAGTCATGTTAATTCTCTCTCCATGGTTCTTCTGTAGCCCCCTCTTTCCTCTTCAATTACTTCCTAGGTGCACCGGTTGCTGAGGTGGGAGTGTGACACAAGAGATGCTGGACCTCTGGAAAAAGCTGTTTGTTAACCTGAACAAACCCTGGAGCCAACATCCTTCCACACACTGTATGTTACACACATGCCTACACTCGCACGCATTACTGACTTACTGATGAACACATCCCATCTTGCACTATTTTGAATGGTTTTGTTGAATAAATTTATTATTATTCGCCTTCAATCTGCGTCTCCCACTCTTTTGTCATGGCCGTAGAGCCAGGTCGTGACACTGTTATCTAGTAAAATTGGTGATTTAACTGGGGGATTGGACAATTTTGCAAGGCACTGTATGCATGTCAAATTCTCATTAGGGGCTGAGCCCCCTTGAATGACACTGGTATCTGAAAGGAGCAACTATTAAAATACCTAGACTTTAAAGTTACAGCCAAATAGGCTCTAGGCAGGTTTATTTGTATAGCAGCTTTTAACAAGGCAGCTCAAAGTATTTACAAAATATGCTTTAGAAAAAAGCATTAAAACATCATAAAAATCATTTATTGATTGAGGACATTTTAAAAAGAAATTAAAAGACAGGAAATGGAAGAGTCAAAGTTACAGTGCAGTCTAAGAACTGAGTAATTAATTGGTTAAATGGAAGTTTGTGGCGAATAGAAAGGTCTTCAGCCTTTATTTAAAACAAATGAGTTGTAGCAGAGATGCAGTTTTCTGAGAGTTTGCTCCAGATATGTGGGGCAAAAAACTGAACGCTGCTTCACCAGGTTTGGTTTTGACTCTCAGGACAGAGAGCAGACGTGTCCCAGATAGGCTCAGTTATCCCAATGCAGTGTTAAACGTCCTCAATTTGTCCAAACTTAATCCTGATATTAACCATAGTTTTTTTTTCTCTATATCCAAGATATCCAGGTTTGTGCAGAATTCTCCACATGCCTTCCTGGTCATAATGCATATCATAGATGTATGCCCGTAAAATGAGTCTTTAAAAAAAAAAAAAATTCCATATTTGCAACAAAAATGACTCTTTAAGGATCAGATCATTTCGATCATAATGTGAAGTGACAAAACCAACCTCCTAAGTCGCTCTGTCTCTTCCCATTTCTCAGAAATGACAGCTACTTTCTTCCTGCCAGTCTCTCTCTTCTCTTCCTTCACCCACGCTTTGACCTTCTTTATCTCTATGATTGTTAAAAGAGAGAATTACTCCGTAACCATTAAAAATCCATCATTGTGTCTCACTTACTACTCAGAATATATGATTGCATTATATATTTTCTAATTCCATTATGTTAAGAACTATTCTTGCTATTTTCGGTGCCTAACGTCATTCTCCATTTTAACATTCACTTTAACACTGATGAGAATGACAACAGCTTCCTTCGCATTACTTACTTTTAATGGTCCATTGTTTCAGATTATTTCATTTGGATTACTCTACTTGTCTTGGTTCTCTCCATTCAGTCCCAAATCTCAATAGCCTTTGTGCATGTGTGTGTTTGTTTGTGTGTTTGTGTACTTTCTAAACTTGAAATAAAAATGTCCACTTGAATGACTGTTTTCAACAATAAACTGATTCACTGACAGAGGTGTTATTTCTATATATTTATATAAGACTTCTTATATTAACTAGCTACAGAATTGGAAACATGTTGAATAACTTCCATCAGAATACCAACCTTCTGCTCCTCCACCAGTTAGGACAACTACTTATCTTGATCCTGGTGTTTTGTTGAGCTGTGCTGAAAGTGACATAGTGGGGTAAGTACAGTACGCTGTCCTATCAGTCCCTGCAAACATTCACTTCTCTTCTTAATTGCAATTAAAAGCCTGAGTGGCATACACATTCAGAAGTTGAAGTGATTAAGGCCCAATCCCGAATCACCCCTTACCCCTACCACTTCGCCCTAACCCTCCTTTTGCACGTTCACACATAGGGGTAGGGTGTCCTGATTCTTGTTGAGACAGAGGGGAAGGGCGAGGTGCGAGGGCTATGTGACCCTCCAAACGGAGGGTTTTCAGAGGCACACTTCAGACGGAGGGGTAAGAGGGGTAGGAGACATCAGACAGAATTCCTTGTGACTCAACGACAAGATTGTGGCAAATGTTTCAGAGGCAACAAAAGAAAACCACAAATATATTTTCTTTGTGAATAAAGGCTTAAAAAAATACGATAACCGTCGGGTCATATTAGTTTTACTGCCATTTCAAATATGTATTACAGACATTTTCTTTATAACAAACATAAGAAAAATCACTGGTTGTGTGTGTCTGCTGTCTCTAGCTATAAATACATAAAGTTATAACGTAAAAAAAAAAAGTAAAAACGACGTAAAAAATTTGGGGCTGAAGTTGTGTCCTACAAGACCCCCCACAGTGATTACATGCATGCACATACGTTAAATGAGTCCAATCACCACAGCAGTAAAACGTCATAACAAAGGAGGTTTCTAAAAAGTACAATGCATACATTTATGTCCTGTAAGAATTACAGTGATTTACATGAACTGTTAAGTCATTTGTAAATAGAGATAAAGTCAGTCAGAGTAGAAGTGAAGAGATTAGCCAATAATCAAGGTTTGGAGTCTGATGTTGAGCCCAAACATTGTCCATTATGTTTGTTACACAAGACCAGACAGTGGAAAGCATGAATCATTCAACAGAGCCATGTTGACAGCTCTTGGAGGGAGCTGCATGGCGCTCAGGTCTCATCTGTGTTTTCTGAGCTAAAATTACACCTTCAGAGGCTCACACTGAGAACCAGTTTAACCCCACGGCCGCCTCACCAGGAAAGTGCTTCTCTGTTTATACTTAAGATGAATAATTTAGAGTGGAGACTTAAACAAATGACCTGAAGCTGTGCTACAGGGTCACTCAAGTTAAAATGTTGAAGTAAAATCCCTGCTCCGAGTTAAACGTCTCCTGCTTGACTTCAGTCTAACTTTGTGGATCAGACCCAAGAGGAGCCAACAATATTAACATACATGCAGCGTCTCAATGATCCTGCTGTACATGCTTGATTATACAAACACATGCAAGCAAAGACAATAACATAAGTCTCAGTGTTGAGTTTGGAACCCGATTATTTATTCAGTGTTAGGGCCCTGCTTAAATGACCTGTAGTGTATGGTCTAAAGTTCATTTTGTCCAACATCACTTTGTTAGTTAAAAGGAAAAATCTAGGTGTTATATGAGGTGTTAGATGCAAAAGGGATTGTATTTAGTACGTTAATTATTCATAGATGTGTTTTGGGCATATTATAAATTAAACCAATCAGATGCTGGCATGCCTGACATTTATTGCATGGTTTTATTTTGGTTGAGTGGATATTGTTTCACTTCCTGCCTGGACATGAACAGTAATGACAGATAACGCACACCTGTAAAGAATTAATCTTTTTGACAGAAGCAGATTCTAGCCAATCAGATGGAAGAGCAGAACATGGGTAGCCAAACAGCAGGAGGCGGGACATTTTCCTCCTCCAACCGAGAATAAAGCGGGGGTCCAGTCAGGGGCGGTCCCACCAACTCCTGCTCCTCCTCTCTGGAGCCCGCCAACTGCTCCACTCCCTGTTCTCCAGATGGGGGCGAACCCGCCGACTGCTCCACTCCCTGTTCTCCAGTCTGGGGGGAACCCACCGCCTTCTGCTCTAGACCTCCAGACCGCGTTGGTGCCACTGATCCCTGCTCCTGAGAGGGCCCATGTTTGCCGCCGGCCCCCTGACCGGCCTCCAGAATGGGCCATTTGTTAATGCTGGCCTCCTGGCCGATGCCCTGAATGGATCTGTCCTTGCTGCCGGCCTCCTGCCTGGCCACCAGACTGTCTATATTTTTGGTTTGCACTTGGGTCCTCACATTTCTGGCAGAACCAGACACTGACATTTTGGAAAAGTGTTCTCTTCACCGATAAATTACGGGGCAAACATTCACTGAGCAACAGACGCATATTTCTTTTGATGTCATGCCATCCTGTTCATATTAAATATCAAAGGCAAATTATGGTTCACACATCTTTCTTCACCCTTTAGCCATAAAGAAAAAAATCTGTTTTGTACAAATTATTGGTTGTTGCCTTAGTGTTTACAAGTCAAAAAGTGTGGATGGTGAGACAGAGAACAACATCAGTCAGTAACGTGTTCGACCACCTCCAGCATTTATCACTATACAGATACATTTCAGTGTATCACGTTTGTTTCAGTAGATTAGAGCTAGTGAAAGGAAAATATTGGGTTTTTAAAATAATGCATTTCTACTGTTGCTCAGTATGTATTAGGTAATCTCTTCTCATCATCTTATGTGCAAAAATTCTTTGTTTTACTGAATACAGGCAAAATATGTGACAATAAAATACTAGAACACATGATACATGTCTATGTGAGCATGTCTGAATTTTTTTGCTGGCCTTTTTTGGGGTAAAAAAAACCCCCAATACTTACTTACTGTTCTTCATCAGTTATAACTGCTCTAAAGTTAATCAGATTTTCATTTGTCCTTCCTCAAAACTTTTCTTAGACCTTCATGCATACACAAAAGACACAAATAGTATGTTTGTGTTCTTGGTTTTACGTGAATTAACTAACTAGTGTCTCGGTTGCTTTACACTGAGTCTAAACCAGATCTAGGTGACTAGACATTATTGGTCTCTGTGATCTTAGTGTATGACCACACTGTGTAGAGTGAAGTTGTTATTTTTGTAATGTCAAAGACAATCCTACAATGTGTGTCACGTTGCCACTTATTTCACTTGTATATTTTAAAATGAAGAAGTGAAAAATATGATAAATCATGTTTGCCACCAGGAGTGTACATTGTGAAGAGAGACTGCTCCAAAGAGGTGGTGGGTTATTGTAAGGGCTGACATTAACTACTAACAGTGAACAGGGGTGTATTTTGTTTATTGTAATTTGAATGCACAAAGACGTCATTATGAGATCCTGAGGCCAATCGCTATGTCATTCATGTGCCACCATCTCCTCATGTTGCATCATGATAATACACAGATCTTGATGGTATTCCTGGAAGCTTAAAACATTCTTTCCATTACTTTCCAGACATGTCACCCACTGAGCATGTTTGAGATGCTTTGGATCTATTGATTGATTGCTAATCACCTGAACACAAAAGGACATAAATTTAAGGACACTGTAAAAACTCTTGGCAGTCTTCTCAATTTCAACAGCCATGTGAAGGCGATAACCAAATCTGCTTTTTACCACCTTAAGAAATGCTAAACTTAAGAGGTCTTAAGTTACATATTCATGCCTTCATCTCGAGCAGAGTCGATTACTGCAATGGTCTATTTACAGGCTTCCCTAAAAAGACCATCAAACAGCTTCAGTTGGTGCAAAATGCAGCTGCTAGAGTTCTTACAAAAAGAAACGATCACATCATTCGAATACTGACGTCCTTACACTGGCACCCTGTAAGTAATAGAATTGATTGTAAATCACTACTACTTGTTTACAAATTACTAAAGGAGTTAGGTCCAGAATACCTTTCAGATATGTTTCAGCAGTACACACTGTCTAGCAGAGACCTCTAAGATCACTGGAACAAAATCTACTGATAAAACATGGTGGAGCAGCTTTTAGCTGCTATGCTGCTAAACTGTGGAATAAACTTCCTGATGAATCCAAAGATGCTCCAGCTGTAGCCATTTTTAAATCTAAACTTTAATCTTTTTTAATTGATTATTTACTGCACTTTACTGTTCTTTTAATTGTTTTTACTATTCTTTTATTCCTTTCCTTTAACATTTACTTTTATGCTTTTATCCTAAACACTGTGCTTTTTGTTCTTATTTTTGTGAAGCACTTTGAATTGGGTTTGTGTATGAAATGTGCCATATAAATACATTTTTCCTTGCCTATGTTTACGACAGCGTTTCATTGTCAGCTCCTGTCAATCCCCACCAACTTCAAAGCCATTTAAAATGAGTGGACCAACGTTCAACAGGCCACAATCAACGACCTGATCAACTCCATGTGAAGAAGTGTCGCATGCATGAGGCGAATGCTGGTCACACCAGATGCTGACAGATTTTCTTATTCATCTATGAATTCTTATGTGTATAAAAAACAGTCTTAAATCTTTTACTTCAACTTGTGAAAAATGGGAGCAAAACGAAAGTGTTGTGTTGATATTTCAGTTAAGTGCTGGACTATTTGATGTTTTCAGCACCATGAATTGATGGAAACCAAGTTAGAGAAGTTAGAAAGCCGTCTGGCTGTAGGGGTTTTGTTTTCCTAACATTAAAAAAAAAAAAAAAAAACGCCTCCTCAATCTTCTGCCTCAAACTGCACTTCACTCTTCACTAAGATGGCTTTATTGATTAAATATTGAAAAGTAAACATCATGTCCTATGCTTCAAGTCAGTGTTGACTTTTTCAATATTTAACTATAAATACCATCACTCCATAATCTTAAGCAAGTGCTTTGAGCTATCTAAACACAACTATAAAAAAACACACTCAACACTGAAGTTCTCTGACATCTAACTCTGAGCTGATTTCATGGAACCTCATTTTTAACACAGTTGAACTTTAAGTCAGTTATTGAGCTTTGTTACTTTTGATTAAGACATTGGTAAACTATAGTTCTCCTTCTATCTCAGCATGTCTGCTTGCATTTTTACAAATAAGGCTGTAAATGTTAACATGTGAACCTGCGACTGACTCTGTTTCACTGGCCTCCTGTTGAATTCAAATTTCATTCAATATAGTTTTAATTATCAGTCTTTATGGTTATGCTGATGGACAATGACATCATCCATCATCCTGACAGCCCTCGACTACTGAGCCCTCTATTATTGTAACATTGTCGTGTGAGTGTTTGTGTGTGTCTGTGTGTGTCTGTGTGTGCGTGTCAAAGAACTGTTTTCAAGTCTTTAACACAGAATAATCATTGATTTATAAACTGCAGTCCTCCATAGAACAACATAATAGTGTCTTGCTGACATAAAAGTAAGTCTCTAGCATGCAGAGGTCCAGAGATGATTCACATTAGTAATGGTTCGACATTGTTGACCCCAGAGTTAACTATAGTGTCTCCCTCTTCTTCTTTACACACTCGTCTCATTAATTCATGTTACTAACTTGACTTCTTCTCCGGAGTCTTTGTGCTTTCTCATCCTGCAGGTCACCGTGGACCAATCTACTGCTGGGACCATGGTTGATACCCTCTGACATCATCATCATTATTATTATTATTATTCTTACTATTACTATCAACAGTGTCAGTTGTTGTAGTAGTTATTATAAATAATACAAACTATAATCCCTCTATTATTATAGCTGTTATTATTTTTGTGGTTGAACATGTCTGTGTCCCTGCCCCCCCTGCTCATGGTGGAGTGTTTGGGTCTCTCTAGAATGAAGAGTCGGTCTAGACCTGCTCTTTTTGGAAAGTGCCTTGATAGAACCTTTGTTGTGATTTGGCGCTATACAAATAAATTGAATTGAATTGAATGTATGAGATTTTTGCTGTGAGCTGAGCTGTTATCTCAGCGTCTTTCTTGGCAGCCAGCTTGTTTTCAGGTCAGGATTCATTCAGTGTTTATTGCTTACAAGGTTTTTACCAACAGACAAATTATGTGCATAAATCTCCTCCTCTCCAAAACAAACAAATCCAGTCATTAAAACAAGAAAAAACGCTGAATAGAGCCATTTAAAAATCAATGTCTCTCCAACACTCATTTTAGGATGCCCAAATGTTAACTCAGCTTGTTTGTCTGATAACTCATTCAAACGTCTAATGACTAAAATCCTTTATCTGACTACTTTATCATAAAGTAGTCAGCTGGAAATGTTTCAATGTCCGACCATCCAGCCCACAGCCAGAGCTCATGGAAAACTGAGCAAGACTGCTAATTTTTTTTCAAGCTTCAGAGGCTCAGCCCAATTTACAGACGTGTGGTGAAGAGAAAAAGATGCTTTAAACCCAGTACAAGGATTTCAGACACTCGCCCTGCAGGAATGTGAAAGTTTATCAGCTTGCTCCCTCCGCTGGTGACGGGAGCCAGAGTTTTCTCAGCAGGGCGAGACAGATGGAGGTTGCCGTCAGAGGGAAGCAGCAGTTCCTGCAGTGGTCAGCTGGTGAGGATTCTCCCTATACTCGCTTGAGGAAGTTGACTTTTGAGCTGTGAGACAGATGAGACGAGAAACACGTGATACAATCAGAAAAAGGAACTCCGTCAACAACTCCTGAGTCTTAGAGTCATTATCATTCCTCATTGCACTGTTTTACTGTGGACATACAGTAGATATTGCCCAACCCTTCTACTTATAAAGCACAATCTGGCTGTGTAATAATTAAATCAACGAGTTGCTGATCCCTGGTTGGTCCTCCAGGCCTCTCAGGTCATCAGAGGGTGACTTCTGCTTGTGCCCAGGTCAAAGATAAGACTCATGGTGGCCGAGCTTTTCGATCCCAGTGTATGGAACAGTCAGATCAGCCAAGTCTGCTAAGTGTTTATAATCCATATCAAAGATGATATGATATTATTTTTATTTTAGAATTATTGATCCTTCCTTGCTCTGATTTCTTGTCATTTCTATAAAAAAAATTTGGCTCATGTTTGTTCTGATTACTCAAACTTCCACTGCCTTTTTTTGTGACGAAGCAATTTAGTAACCCTGCTTTTGAGAAAGAGGCACAGGGTTTGGAGAAGAGCAGTGCATTTTTTGGAGGGATGATCACTGCCCACCATCCAGTTAGCCAGCCAGACCACCCCAGGGGGATAGGAAAGAGATCCAGGATGGGAACCATGCCAGCCCAGTTTGTTGCAGCAAAATGAAATGGGAAATGGAAAATGGGACTCAGGTAGCTCAAGCAATAGAAAATCAGGTACTTATGCCCACGTCTTTACAGAGACCTGTCTCCACCGCAACATTCTGGATTAAGCTGTCATGCTCCATGGGCAGAATTGTGTTTCCAGTTGACAAAGTGCAGAACTGCAGCAGGATTCAGGGAGGAGGACTGTGTTTATATCAGTCATGTTTGGTGAACTTAAAGGACAATTTTTACCAGGTGGCAAACATTTCATGTAAAGATGCCAACCATATTAACATCACCTTATTGTTGCTGCTGTTTACATTCACCGTTATACAAATTTAAATGTTGCACAGAATTATTTCCTGGGTGTACTGTATATGTACAAACGCTGTGTAAAATGTAAATAAAAACAGTTTGCAATGATTTGCATCATCATCATCATTGAAACTATAGTACTATCTGCAGTAGTAGTAATACCTACAGTAGAGTAGTATTTGCATTACTAGCAGTAGTATTTGCAGTAGTAGTAGTAGTAGTAGTAGAAGTGGTAGTAATATCTGCAGTAGTAGCAGTAGTATCTGCAGTAGTAGTAGTAATACCTGCAGTAGTAGTAGTATCTGCAGTAGTAGTAGTAGTAGTAGTAGTACCTGCAGTAGTAGTAGTAGTATCTGCAGTACTAGTAGTAGTACCTGCATTAGTAGTAGTAGTATCTGGAGTAGTAACAGTAGTATCTGCAGTAATAGTAGTAGTAGCTGCAGTACTAGTAGTAGTATCTGCAATAGTAGTAGTAGTATCTGCAGTAGTAGTAGCAGTATCTGCAGTAGTAGTAGTAGAAGTGGTAGTAATATCTGCAGTAGTAGCAGTAGTATCTGCAGTAGTAGTAGTAATACCTGCAGTAGTAGTAGTATCTGCAGTAGTAGTAGTAGTAGTAGTAGTAGTAGTAGTACCTGCAGTAGTAATAGTAGTATCTGCAGTACTAGTAGTAGTACCTGTAGTAGTAGTACCTGCATTAGTAGTAGTAGTATCTGGAGTAGTAACAGTAGTATCTGCAGTAATAGTAGTAGTAGCTGCAGTACTAGTAGTAGTATCTGCAATAGTAGTAGTAGTAGTATTATCTGCAGTAGTAGTAGCAGTATCTGCAGTAGTGGTCGTAGTAGTAGTAGTAGTATCTGCAGTAGTAGCAGTAGTATCTGCAGTAGTAGTAGTAGTACCTGCAGTAGTAGTAATATCTGCAGTAGTAGTCGTAGTAGTAGTAGTAGTTCTATCTGCAGTGGTTGTAGTAGTAGTATCTGTAGTAGTAGTATCTGCAGTAGTAGCAGTAGTACTGCTACTAGTGGTCTTTGTCCTTTAGGGTTGAATCATACCAGCGACCCAGACTTTTGACTAGTTTTTCGGACACAGTTGGTATTGGCTCCTTGCCAATAAAGAAGCATTGCTCCGACAACTTCCCTTTGATGATTGAGATGCTCCTGGACTTGCTCGGTTTTATCCTCATTTGCGCCCACTCTATGTTCTCCTGCAGTTTTCCAAGCAGACGTCTGGTGCATGCCTTGGTTGTTGTGAGAGTGGTCATGTCATCCATGTATGCCCTGATTGGAGGTAGCTGCAGGCCACGATTGACCTGCTCGCCTCCTACTACCCACCGGGGCGCATGAATGATGACCTCCATAGCCATAGTGAAGGCCAACGGGGAGATGGTGCATCCCGCCATGATGCCCACCTCCAGGCGCTGCCAAGCTGTGGTGTGCTCTTCCGTTGTTAGACATAGTTCTATGTCATCGTAGTAGGCTCTGACCCGGGAGGTAATAGGTTCCAGCACCCTGAAGAAGTTCAACGTGGTCCAAAGGAGATTGTGTGGGACCAAGCTGAAGGTGTTTGCCAAATCGAGGAAGACAACGTGTAGGTCTCTTCCTTCCCTCTTGGCTGCCTGGATTTGCAAAATCATGCTGGTATGTTCCAAGCAACCAGAGAACCCTGGGATCCCTGCCTTCTGTATGGATGTATCAATATAGTTGTTACGAAGGCTGATGTGACAGAACTGACTTATGTCCGTGGAGTCCTTTTCCTTTGGGATTAATAAACCGCCTGCTCTTCACCATGCCGTGGGTATTGTTTGCTTCTTCCACACCACTTTCATCATCCTCCATAGATAACATAGGATGTCCGGTGTATTCTTGTAAAACTTGTATGGGGCTCCATTGGGTCTAGGGGAGGACCCAGCTCTCGCATGTCTAACAGCCTTTTCCACCTCACTCCACTTTGGCGGATTGACGTCCATATGATGTTCTGGGGGATGTATCGGTGGTATATTGAGTGATCTGTTCTAGACGCCGACTGTCACTGTGAGTTGCTTTAAGGTGGTCCTCGAGATCCTTCCTTGATGCTGTCAGTTTGCTGCCATTTTCTTTGGTAAGCAATCCCCTCACGAACTTGCAGGGGTCTCTGAAGAACTTTGATTTTTTCCTGTTCCTTCCTTCTGCGTTTCTTTCTCAAATTCTCTGCCTTCCTTAGTGATGTTAAACGACTCTTGATTTCGGTCTGTAGCAAGTTGATCCCTTCCTTCTCCTCTTCTGTGGCTTTCTTCCACTGCTTCTTGAGCTGCCTTCTCTCCCTAACCAGGTGGTCTATTTCCTTCTGCCTCCTGGACTTGGGCAGGGAGTCTGACCCTGTCCTTCTTGTCTCCACATCTCCAAAGCGCTCCACTCCATAGTTGTAAATTATGTCTCCCATATTTCCCAGCTTCTTCTCTGCAGTTCCCTTTAACTGAGATAGGAGTCTGCAGATGTCGTTATTTACTGTCTCCCATTCTTTTGCACCAGACTTCGGTCATTTGACAGATGGTTTCCGCATGAGTGGTGTCGTGGTGGATTGGGCGGTTGGTGCTCTGGTGTCCTTGACTCCTCCTCCTCCTCTGTGACAGGGGGGTTGATGTCCTGCAGACCGTGGTTTTCGTCCTGCTGCTGGACTTCATTTGACTGACCCGGCCTACTTCTTAAGAAGAATTGGTCGATGCAATGTCCCTGTCCCACTCCTTTCAAACATCTTTTCCTGCCCTGATGTATTCTTAAGCCTGCAGAGGATGTTAATTTCGTCCAACCACAGATGCAACTTTGTAGCTTGATTCCTGGTGCAGCTGTAGTCTCAGGTATGGTGCTCCTAGTCCTGCTCGTTGTCAATTCCATTCCTGTGTCGTTTACCGTGTTGTCTGCCGATGAGTCAGTAGTAGTAGTATCTACAGTAGTAGCAGTAGTATCTGCAGTAGTAGTAGTAGGTAGTAGTAGTATCTGCAGTAGTGGCAGTAGTATCTGCAGTAGTAGTAGTAGTAGTAGTAGTCCCACTTCATTATAATAAAACTGTTCTATTTTCTTATCCTTTTTATTAAATTAATCAATAATCATTCATCACACACATGACCTCCCTGACAGCCTCAGCTGTTTTCCTGCAGGCTACTATCTGCTCACTGCTGCAGCCACTCTCCTCCTGCTTACTCTGTTCTTCTCCTTCTGCTACTGACTCCCCCTTTGGGTTTTTGTCCAATTGAAAATAATTCCTCCTTCTCCCACATGTTTATCTCTGAGCTGAACTCACTGGACTCTCCTCTCCCTGACTATAACCCAGTGTTTTCATGGAAAGACAACTAATTACTGCGGTAGGCTATCATCATTATCATCATCATCTTGGCTTCAATATTGAATCAAACATTTTGATGTCAAAAGTTAATAACAGGCCTGTATTTTTCCCCATCATGTCAAAAGGCTTTGTGATCCACATTTGGCCCATACACAATCTGCCAGTCGGTGACCCCTGTAGACCCTTACAGCTGCAATAATAATAATCTCTACAGGCGCAGCCACTTAAAAAACACCTTGTTAACGGAGGACAGATACCATACAGAGTGGTCCACCTGCGGAGTAGGGCTGCATGCACAATCACCCAATCAAATGTAATCAATGGAAAAACATGCAGGAGAGGTGAATTGGTGACTCTAAATTGACCGTAGGTGTGAATGTGAGTGTGAATGGTTGTTTGTCTTTCTATGTGGTCCTGTGATGAACTGGTGACTTGTGCAGGGTGAACCCCGCCTCCAGCCCAATGTCAGCTGGGACAGGGTCAAGCTCCCCCGCGACCCTACGCAGGATAAGAGGTTACAGAAAATGATGAAAGAATGAAGATGCAATAAAATAAGTACCATAAAGTAAAGTAAATATGAAAAAATAAGCAAAGCATATTGCACAAACTGAGAAATATGTGCAATCTTTGCAGTGTAGTGCAGATGGCTGTTTGTGATGTGTATGACTGTGTGTAGTGGATGTGTGTGTGTGTAGTGGATGTGTGTGTGTAGTGGATGTGTGTGTGTAGTGGATGTGTGTGTGTAGTGGATGAGTGTGTGTTTAGTGGATGAGTGTGTTTAGTGGATGAGTGTGTGTTTAGTGGATGAGTGTGTGTTTAGTGGATGAGTGTGTGTAGTGGATGTGTGTGTGTAGTGGATGTGTGTGTGTAGTGGATGACTGTGTGTAGTGGATGACTGTGTGTAGTGGATGTGTGTGTGTGTAGTGGATGTGTGTGTGTAGTGGATGAGTGTGTGTTTAGTGGATGAGTGTGTGTTTAGTGGATGAGTGTGTGTAGTGGATGAGTGTGTGTAGTGGATGAGTGTGTGTTTAGTGGATGAGTGTGTGTTTAGTGGATGAGTGTGTGTAGTGGATGAGTGTGTGTAGTGGATGAGTGTGTGTTTAGTGGATGAGTGTGTGTTTAGTGGATGAGTGTGTGTAGTATATGAGTGTGTGTAGTGGATGAGTGTGTTTAGTGGATGTGTGTGTATAGTGGATGAGTGTGTGTAGTGGATGAGTGTGTGTAGTGGATGAGTGTGTGTAGTGGATGTGTGTGTGTAGTGGATGAGTGTGTGTAGTGGATGAGTGTGTAGTGGATGAGTGTGTTTAGTGGATGTGTGTGTATAGTGGATGTGTGTGTGTAGTGGATGAGTGTGTGTAGTGGATGTGTGTGTGTAGTGGATGACTGTGTGTAGTGGATGTGTGTGTGTGTAGTGGATGTGTGTGTGTAGTGGATGAGTGTGTGTTTAGTGGATGAGTGTGTGTTTAGTGGATGAGTGTGTGTAGTGGATGAGTGTGTGTAGTGGATGAGTGTGTGTTTAGTGGATGAGTGTGTGTGTAGTGGATGAGTGTGTGTAGTGGATGAGTGTGTGTTTAGTGGATGAGTGTGTGTTTAGTGGATGAGTGTGTGTAGTATATGAGTGTGTGTAGTGGATGAGTGTGTTTAGTGGATGTGTGTGTATAGTGGATGAGTGTGTGTAGTGGATGAGTGTGTGTAGTGGATGAGTGTGTGTAGTGGATGTGTGTGTGTAGTGGATGAGTGTGTGTAGTGGATGAGTGTGTAGTGGATGAGTGTGTTTAGTGGATGTGTGTGTATAGTGGATGTGTGTGTGTAGTGGATGAGTGTGTGTAGTGGATGTGTGTGTGTAGTGGATGTGTGTGTGTAGTGGATGTGTGTGTGTAGTGGATGTGTGTGTGTAGTGGATGTGTGTGTGTAGTGGATTTGTGTGTGTAGTGGATAAGTGTGTGTAGTGGATGTGTGTGTGTAGTGGATAAGTGTGTGTAGTGGATGTGTGTGTGTAGTGGATGAGTGTGTGTAGTGGATGTGTGTGTGTAGTGGATGTGTGTGTGTAGTGGATGAGTGTGTGTAGTGGATGTGTGTGTGTAGTGGATGAGTGTGTGTAGTGGATGTGTGTGTGTAGTGGATGAGTGTGTGTAGTGGATGTGTGTGTGTAGTGGATGAGTGTGTGTAGTGGATGAGTGTGTAGTGGATGTGTGTGTAGTGGATGTGTGTGTGTAGTGGATGTGTGTGTGTAGTGGATGTGTGTGTGTAGTGGATGAGTGTGTGTAGTGGATGAGTGTGTGTTTAGTGGATGAGTGTGTGTTTAGTGGATGAGTGTGTGTAGTGGATGAGTGTGTGTAGTGGATGAGTGTGTGTTTAGTGGATGAGTGTGTGTTTAGTGGATGAGTGTGTGTAGTGGATGAGTGTGTGTTTAGTGGATGAGTGTGTGTAGTGGATGAGTGTGTGTAGTGGATGAGTGTGTGTTTAGTGGATGAGTGTGTGTAGTGGATGAGTGTGTGTTTAGTGGATGAGTGTGTGTTTAGTGGATGAGTGTGTGTTTAGTGGATGAGTGTGTGTAGTATATGAGTGTGTGTAGTGGATGAGTGTGTTTAGTGGATGTGTGTGTATAGTGGATGAGTGTGTGTAGTGGATGTGTGTGTAGTGGATGAGTGTGTGTAGTGGATGTGTGTGTGTAGTGGATGAGTGTGTTTAGTGGATGAGTGTGTGTAGTGGATGAGTGTGTGTAGTGGATGTGTGTGTGTAGTGGATGTGTGTGTATAGTGGATGAGTGTGTGTAGTGGATGAGTGTGTGTAATGGATGTGTGTGTGTAGTGGATGTGTGTGTAGTGGATGTGTGTGTAATGGATGTGTGTGTGTAGTGGATGAGTGTGTAATGGATGTGTGTGTGTAGTGGATGTGTGTGTAGTGGATGTGTGTGTAGTGGATGAGTGTGTGTAGTGGATGTGTGTGTAATGGATGTGTGTGTGTAGTGGATGAGTGTGTGTAGTGGATGTGTGTGTGTAGTGGATGAGTGTGTGTAGTGGATGTGTGTGTAATGGATGTGTGTGTGTAGTGGATGAGTGTGTGTAGTGGATGTGTGTGTAGTGGATGTGTGTGTAGTGGATGTGTGTGTGTAGTGGATGAGTGTGTGTAGTGGATGAGTGTGTGTAGTGGATGAGTGTGTGTAGTGGATGAGTGTGTGTAGTGGATGAGTGTGTGTAGTGGATGAGTGTGTGTAGTGGATGAGTGTGTGTAGTGGATGTGTGTGTATAGTGGATGTGTGTGTATAGTGGATGAGTGTGTGTAGTGGATGAGTGTGTGTAGTGGATGAGTGTGTTTAGTGGATGAGTGTGTGTAGTGGATGAGTGTGTGTAGTGGATGAGTGTGTGTAGTGGATGAGTGTGTGTAGTGGATGAGTGTGTGTAGTGGATGAGTGTGTGTAGTGGATGAGTGTGTGTAGTGGATGAGTGTGTATAGTGGATGAGTGTGTATAGTGGATGAGTGTGTGTAGTGGATGTGTGTGTGTAGTGGATGAGTGTGTGTAGTGGATGAGTTTGTGTAGTGGATGTGTGTGTATAGTGGATGTGTGTGTGTAGTGGATGTGTGTGTATAGTGGATGTGTGTGTGTAGTGGATGTGTGTGTGTAGTGGATGTGTGTGTATAGTGGATGAGTGTGTGTAGTGGATGTGTGTGTGTAGTGGATGTGTGTGTAGTGGATGTGTGTGTGTAGTGGATGTGTGTGTGTAGTGGATGTGTGTGTGTAGTGGATGAGTGTGTAGTGGATGTGTGTGTGTAGTGGATGTGTGTGTGTAGTGGATGTGTGTGTGTAGTGGATGTGTGTGTAGTGGATGAGTGTGTAGTGGATGAGTGTGTAGTGGATGTGTGTGTGTAGTGGATGTGTGTGTGTAGTGGATGAGTGTGTAGTGGATGAGTGTGTAGTGGATGAGTGTGTGTAGTGGATGAGTGTGTGTAGTGGATGTGTGTGTGTAGTGGATGAGTGTGTGTAGTGGATGTGTGTGTGTAGTGGATGTGTGTGTAGTGGATGTGTGTGTGTAGTGGATGTGTGTGTGTAGTGGATGTGTGTGTGTAGTGGATGTGTGTGTGTAGTGGATGTGTGTGTGTAGTGGATGAGTGTGTGTAGTGGATGAGTGTGTAGTGGATGTGTGTGTAGTGGATGTGTGTGTAGTGGATGTGTGTGTAGTGGATGTGTGTGTAGTGGATGTGTGTGTAGTGGATGTGTGTGTAGTGGATGTGTGTGTGTAGTGGATGTGTGTGTGTAGTGGATGTGTGTGTGTAGTGGATGTGTGTGTGTAGTGGATGAGTGTGTGTAGTGGATGAGTGTGTGTAGTGGATGTGTGTGTGTAGTGGATGAGTGTGTGTAGTGGATGAGTGTGTGTAGTGGATGTGTGTGTTTAGTGGATGAGTGTGTTTAGTGGATGAGTGTGTTTAGTGGATGAGTGTGTTTAGTGGATGAGTGTGTTTAGTGGATGAGTGTGTTTAGTGGATGAGTGTGTTTAGTGGATGAGTGTGTGTAGTGGATGTGTGTGTGTAGTGGATGAGTGTGTGTAGTGGATGAGTGTGTTTAGTGGATGAGTGTGTGTAGAGCAGGAGTTCAAACATAGCCGTTGAGAAGTCTCATGGCCTGTGGATTAAAAAACTTCTCCTTGACCTCTCTGTCCTGGTCGTGTGGCTACAGAGATGCTTCCCTGACCTCAGTAGCCTGAACAGTTTGTGTCGGGGTGGTTGGAGTCTTTCTGGATACAGGGAGCTCTGATTCTGCACCTCCTGGTGTAGACGTCCCGCAGGGCCAGAATTGAAGTCCTGATGGTGCGCTCGGCCAAGCGTATCGCCAGGGTATACTCCGCATCCCGCCCGTGACTCTACACAGGATAAGAGGTTACAGAAAATGAATGAATGAATATCGATACAGCAGAACAAGAGGTATCGTCTTCGTTATTCCACACACTATTTGTTTCTTGTAAAATTGCCTACATTACCTATGCTGCAACTTCCCACTTAGGTCTGAAGCTTAGATGTGTTTTGCTATTTGTGGATAATGTAGTTTTTTTGTTGATTTTTTCACTTTCAGACTTGTAGCCTTTGATCCACCTGAACCTGGCTTAACTGGTGTCACTACATTTTTCATGTATGCAGTCGTAACATCTGCAAAC
Source organism: Chaunax sp. Z400 (assembly GCA_037577475.1). Classification (NCBI taxonomy): domain Eukaryota; kingdom Metazoa; phylum Chordata; class Actinopteri; order Lophiiformes; family Chaunacidae; genus Chaunax; species Chaunax sp. Z400. The sequence continues at coordinate 2,759,302 of CM075188.1, read as the reverse complement.
ACACGGATGTGGAAAATCAGTTCACCTTTAAATTTCTGTAAAATATCAGCATAATGATTTCACCATCATCCACTTGTTTGTTTTTTTTAGCAAATATATAAAGATTTGTAAGATTCTACAGATGGAAGGAGGATTATCAACTACTACTTATCACCTCTCTTTAAGTAAACTACAGAACAGATCCAAAGCAGACTGACACAGAGGAAGCACGTTCATCAAGAACGTTAAAACAACATTTGTCCTTCTGTAGCACCTGTCATTGCTGTCAAGAGTTGTGTTTGACTGGATGTCAAGGCGAGGCAGGAGAGGAGGAGGAGGAAGAACTGGTATGTATAGAAATCTGGCACTCTTCCCATCCTGAGGTGTAACACACTGTGGCAACTCTCCATGGGATCTGTGCTATTCAGAGCTTCAGTCTACTGTGAGTGTTTGCACAGGAGTGCCCAGGAGTGCCCTGAAAGCTGCAGAATGTCTGCAGCTTTCAGGGTTACAGTGAGGATGAATACCCTGAACACAGCTCTGCTCTCCAGTCATGAAATTATACACCTGCTTTTGGTATAATTTAGGCAAATTCTGCCAAATTTTCTTGCATTTAGTTTTTATGAAATGTTGAAAAAAATTACATTGTAAGAATTCAATGGTCCTTTCCTGCTTAACTTTAATGTTTTCTTGTTTCTTCTTTTTGTTTTTTCCTGTGTTGCCCCTTTCTGCCAGGTGCCAGATGTTGGTTTCTCAACTCTTTTTTTAGGCATGTTAGCAGTGTGGCTAAGGACCAGCACTGGTTAGTCTGTAAGTCCACATTAGTCCAGACTGAAATACTAGATGGATTGACACATTGGCAACATCATGTAATGACATTAATGGATTTCTGAAGACACCTAATGGCCGGGGGATTGTTCAAATTTTTCATCCATGTCATTGTCAAGTCAACAGTTCCATTTGTCCAGTACTTTGGTTTATGCCCAAATACCTGTGGAAATTTACATTTCCATCACTCTTGTATTTAGAGTCACCTCCAAAGGTACCTGTGTGATACCTATATTTCACTATATTTTACAAATATAAATGTCAAATTGGCAGAATTAAACCACCCTTTCATGCTTAAAATGAGGTGAAATAAAATAAAATCTTGACACCAACACCATCTTACTTCCAAACATGTTTTTGTTTCGTCTTAAGTAGCTTAATGGTTGCTACAATTATTCATCTCTTAATGGACAATTCCTCTCTATCTATTTGGTTCTCCCATATTTGGGAATTTTGGGATCTCAATTAGACTTTTATAATAAAAATCTATAAGCTTGAACAGCTGTGTTTGGCTGCACAGTATTAATTGTAAATGACCCATTACTGCTTGAAAGATTGAAAGATTTTTCTTTTATATTAAAGTGTACGTATTTCTTGCACAGCTTCTACTTTCAAGATTTGTATTACCCTCGACAAAGCAGCACCAACTCAAATCTTCAACTCTCCATCATATGTAAACTGCTTGTTGGGAGATATTGACAACCTGAAACAAACAACATTATCTACAGAACATGTGTAGTAATCATGAATGCAATTACATCTAACAAGGAGGTAATGTTCATGCCAGAAAATTTCACTGGCATTGATCTGTCTGTCTGTCTGTCTGTCTGTTAGCAGGATCACACACAAAAACTTGGTTTTCATGGACCTGCTGAGAGGGTTGAACATACAACGCAGAAGAATATATTCATTTGGAGTGGATCGGGAAAAAATGATGATTTTTTTTAAAAGATGGCCTTTTTGAAGTGTTTTTGTCATAAATTGCTTGAACATGAAACTGGGTGGAAAGGTGGAACGTGTGTCATAGAAAATAATCATGTATCATCACAATTTGGAGCTAGAAGAAAACTGTCATTAGCACAACACTGTTTTTTTCTTGAATAACCATCAAACTCATAATGATATCAAAGTAATTCAAGAGTCGAGGAGTGCATGTTTACGGTTCAAATTATCATGGGGCTGTTTGTTCAGGGTGAAATTAGATAAAGTGGAAACCGAGCTGCCTTGTTGGAGGTTTGTGTTCTCTGAGTGCTGTTTAGTTACAAGTATGTTTGTTTTGCTGTGAGTGCATGCTGTTATATATCATTACCATTGATTGAACCTGATGCTGCAGATGCAAGTTAATGTGGAATCTATAATCCTATTTGGCTGAAAAAAAAGATCAAACAGAATGAAAATAATATGACCAAACTATCCAAGAAGAGGACAGAAGGATGGAGAGAGAGTGAAAAAAGAAAGGAGGAAGACTGACACAAAGAAGTAGAAAGCACTCAGGGAGTGCTTATCTCCACCAACGCCATTGTCAAGACCTGAACAATCTGAAAATAGTTTTCTCACATAAAAGCCCTTTCAGTGATTCCAGTCTTCCTTTGGGCCTCCCAGAAATGAAGAAGAGATGGATTTGCTCGTGACTGTGCACAATATGTGCATTCAATTTTGTTTGATCTCCTCACAGTGAGATCATCAATAGTTTTATCATCAGACCTACACCGAGGGCACTGCTCACACCATGGTGAGATGTCTCCATGATGGTTTTGCTCAGATGTGCCTCACGCCAAATTAAATACCACCCAATTCCCTGGAAAGCTACTCCTAGCATCTGGAATCACGTGTTTATCATCAGTAGTGACAAAAATATGAGTTTCCATTATGGCGGACGTGGATGTTTTTTTCATCTAGATACTGTATATCCATTCAAGGATAAATGAAATCCATTTGAGTGACTCTGAATCTCTGTTACTGTACTGTGACCCAGTACATATTGTCCCAATCCAAAGATCTATATATCCAATTGAGCATAAAGGTGGGAAATCATGAGTTGTCAATGCTGTAGTGTTTTTATTGTGATTGACCTACTTTTGTTCATGAGCTAATGTAAAAAAGGCCCTAAAAAAGTGACAATTTGCTTCAAAATTTAATCAACTCTTCCTTGGCTCAAGATCCGCCCCTACGTAAAATTTAATCAACATCCATTGACGTTCCTTTATCTCGTGGACAAACAATCATAAATGAGTGAAATCATAACAGCCTTAGATGTCCATGACAAACATCAAGCATATTTATAGACTAATGTTTTTGTCTATTTAAAGTACGTAAATAGTTAATATGTATGTATATATACACTACCAGTCAAAAATTTGGACACAGTTTCCCATTCAAGTGGATGGGAAACTGTGTCCAAACTATTGACTGGTACTGTATGTTTAAAATAAAAAAATAAAAAAATGGATGTGTACATGTTTTCTACATAAATAATTCAATTTTATGTTGATACATGTTGCACAAAGATGGCCGCATAACATACAATATTCAGTTCCACAAATTCAAAAGGAGAGAAATGCAAAACATTCAGTTTAAAAGTAAAATAAAAATTCTTATCATGTTGGATACAGTGTTGTCTGTAGTCACTGCTGTGCATTTTCTGTGTCTTGCTGAGACAAAGTTCTCCTCCTTTCAGAGTCAGCTCAACATATCACCTTTAGACAGCCAAAACAAATCAGACAAATGGTTCCTTAGTGATTCTGCACAGGGTGGTGGAGCAGAAAATGAAATCTATCCTCAACAACACCAAGAGCACCCAAAACACATAAACATTGTTATTCAGGAATATCTTCATATCCACCTACTTCAGTTGCCAGGGGTAGGTTACCAGCTTTTAACTGAGCACATAGGGATCTCTGCCCACTCTTCAAATGAAGTGTTACATACAGGTCTGTGTAGCAAAACAATTCTGATCTATTTCAAATCTTCTCTTTCCATGGTTCCTTATTGGGCTGTAGCAGTTTCTGTTTGACTATATTTATATTACACTGCAAAATGTTCTGATAATAAGTCAAAGAGAAAATATTGCAGAATTTTTGACCAAGGATAACTGTGTTCCATCCTGGTAAAAAAATATTTTTGTCAGCCTCTCCTATTTCATATGTCTGCTTTACCCAACATGATTCCCGTCCCATGTCCATATCAATACACTTGACAGTTGGGCTATACAATATATCATTTCAGCATGAACATTGCAATGTATGCACATGCAACAATCACATTACAGGACATGTGATGTCAAGTAAGACAAATTAACTCAAACACATCAAACAACACCATCGCCGAACAGACTGTCGTCAAGTCGACCAATGGTTCGGCCCACGTTCGTTTGTTGCGCTCTCCTGCTCTGCTCCAAGACTCCTCTGCTTTCACCTTCCCCCAAGCTGCTCCCCTGGAGCAGAATTTCACGGTGGAGGACGTCAATACGCCCAAAGTGAACAGCTGCCTGCTGGACCCTCTGCCTCCCCCCACTGTCCTCCGCAAGTCCTCCACCTCGTCGCCCAGCAACATGATGGAGACATCGATCGATGAGGGCATCGAGAAAGAGGAGCCTGACACGGAGGATGATCTACCCAGCCTGCTCTCCGCCTATCAGACAGCTCGGTTTGGCCAACGGCGACACACCCTTTCTGAGGTGACCAACCAGCCAGGACCTTCGAACCAAGGTAAATTATTCACTCTGGGACACAACCCCCCCATAGGCAGCGTAGACTCGGACATCGGCTACGACATGGGCTCTGTGCACAGTGACCTCGGCCTGCTGGAGGATCCGACCTCTCTCAGTGAATAGTTCTGCCCCTGGCATCATCCCTTTGCCTTTCATGAGCGCTAGGCCCACCAACCCTGCCATGGCTGCCCTGACATCCCAGCATAGGGAGGCACACAACCGCTGCCCCATCAGCTTCAGAGACGGAAGACGTGCCTCTGACATCTCCCTCACCCAAGGTTTGGTTACATTTCGGCAGCATCTTCAGAACTTGGCAAGGACCAAAGGCATCCTGGAGCTTAACAAAGTCCAGATGCTTGTGGAGCAGATGGGATCTGGGGAAGGTGCTGCCATGGGCCCTGTGGGACAACAGTACCACTTGCACAACCTCCTGGAGGGTGAGGCATCCAAGCAACAGGAGGGCCTAGCTTTATACCAAGGTGGGCCGCATCCACCTCTGCTGTCCCGCAGACAGAGTTTGGAGACACAATACCTCACTCATAGACTACAGGCCAACGTCTTGGCTAATAGTCCGGCTAGCTGCCAACTTTTCTGAAAGGAGACTCCTCGAAGTTTAGAGCAGCAGCTGCAGGAACACAGACTGCACCAGAAGAGGATGTACCTGCAGCAGTCACAGTGCATGGGCCTGCAGACCTACTTCAACCAGATGCAGACAGCTGAAGGATCCTACCCAACAGGCAGCCCAGCTCTGGACCAGACAGCATCCCAAAGTTCCCCTCAGGCTCCACACATGTCATCCACCCACCCAACATCAGCCCCAACCCCAACAGCAGGGCAGTCCTCAAGCCTCCCCTCCCTTCAGCAACCCCCATAGCCTGAGTCCTTTGGTGGAACCGGATGAGGGGCTGGTTTATGATCCCTACATAAGCCACCACCACTACCCCCAACAACAGCCCCCTGGATCTCACCTCCACCACCTCCACAATTCCCAGGTTCCTGAAGCCTCTGCCAGCAGCCTGGGCTTCAGCTATCCTGCAGGCTGTGAGCAGAAGGTTCTGGGCCCTTCCACTGAGGCTTTTCTCGAAGAGCAGTACAAATTCCCACTGGACCCCGCCTTGCTGGCCCCACCTGCTCCTGGAGAAGCTGATGCCAGAGCTGTGTCTGTGGTTTTAGCTGGTTAGGGGCCGTCAGACGGCCTGGGCCTGCCTGAGCTGCAGGAGCTCTCTGCTGGACAGTGAGATGATGGAGACTGTGGATTCCCAGCATGGCTTCGTACCAGTCAAATAAAGCCAGCTGTCTCGTTTAATAGAAAGCAGTATTAAGCAATGAGAACCCACACAGCACCAAGAGCAAAGAGAATGGAGATATTAGCAGAGGCCCTAAGTGTAGCAACAGAGAAGGAGAAGTGTTTATTTTTGTATGACTAATACAAACTTCATTTCTTAGTTGTGACAAACCTCAGACAACATTTCTACCAAAATCCTCCCGTAGCCTTCCTCCCTTTCTCTGTCTCCTCCTCTGCTCTCGTTCTCATCAGCTCTGTGCAACAGAGACTCGGCGCACATGTGGCACAATGTGAACTTCGCCCTGCTGATTTGGCGAGGCCACTGTTGTCACAGACATTGTGCCACCTGCGATTACTGCAGTGTACAGCTCAGGAGTGCAGCACTTCACCTTGAAATGGTGTGGAAGTGAACTAATTCAGGACTGAATGACAGGCAACTGAAAGGACAATGGCTGGCAATGCGTATTCTATTCAAAGTAGGACGACATCGACAGAAATAGACTGGTTAGAACACTTATGTGCTTTCTTTTTTCATGTGTGTATGTGTGTGTGTGTGTGTGAGATTATGTTTGCACAATCCATGCTTCAAATTTGTCAAATAATTTTTCAACAAACACTGTATTGACGTCTCCATTCAAAACAGCACAAACTGTGCTTTTCCCTCAGTGCTCCAGTCATGCCTCTGTGTTTTATTTGAATGTTTTATTGAATCATGTTTATAATAATGGAACGACCCCTCAACGATTCCCTGCATTAGATTTCATGACAGACCGTCTCCTCTGATGTTGGGGCCGCTGTCAGAAGAAGTGCAGCAGAATGTCGGTCATGTGACACTGGATCTTTGACTTACAGGCTAGCCACCGCTCGAGATGAGAGAGAGATCGTTTTTACAGCACTTAGACTGAGCTCAACCTCCGTGAAGTGCACAGATGTAACTTCTCTGACAGATGATGATGTTTAAAGAAATGTTATCATTGGAATAGCAGAACGGCAATCATATTGGACTGTGACCATTTGACAGTGTGACCCTCAGTGGTTCACATGTAGTCTGTAGACTGCACTGAGCAGCTGTGTTAGACAGTCAGACTCTAAAGTGCAGAGATGGCTTTATGAGTCACAGTCTGCAATGATCAAAAATATGGACCAACTGCGGTTGCAGTCCTGTGCAAGGCTTGAAGGAAAAATCCATCCGAAAATACTTCTGACACTTTCACAACTGATTAGGGTTGCAACTAATGACCAAATCTGTATCTGCTGATTATTTTCTTGATTAATTGATTAGTCATTTCTATAACATTTCAGAAAATAGTGAAAATGCCCATCATAATTTCTCAGAGCCCAGATATTCCAATAGCTTGTTCTGCCTGACCAGCTGTCAGAAACCCAAACAAATTCATTTTAATCTCAGAGGAATTATTCTAAATAGGAAAACTGGTGATTTTTTCTAAGATTTTGACACTTTTGGAAAGAATATAAAGCACATTTTTCTTTCTTCCTTTTCCTTTCTTTTATTTTTCATTCCAGAGTAGGACTGATCAGTATGGCATCACTCTATCAAGAAAAAAACAAGGATTCATCTCAGTCCTTCAGGAGCTTGTGCAGATATTTAGTAAGTTACCCTTAAACTATGACGTTAAAATTTTAATTTAATATGCAATTAAAATTTGCTTTTGTGAATGGATCCCAGTGAAGAGCACCAAGGGGACACCACACGTGTTTTAAGTCAAATCCATTATTAGTGGAATGTTAGTGGTTAGAATCTGCATAGCAATGATAGAACACATAACCAAGGCAGCTGATTGTCTTGCCCAGGGGAAGCATATACAAGGAGAAGAGGACAGAACCGAGGACTGAACCCTGAGGCGACCCATATAGTAGTGGAGCAGGAAGTGACATTAGGTTACCAATAGAAACCAAAAACAAGGTCTATATGAGGTGAATGACTGTAGGGCTTTTCATGAGATACCAGCACATCCACTTGATCTTTTCACAAGGATGGAATAATCAATGATACCAAAGCAGCGCTTATATCAAGTAAGACCAAGATGGAATGTTCCCCTTAACCAGCCTTCAGACGGAGTTATGAGTCTTAACAGAGCCGTTTCAGTGCCTTTAGTGAAAGCCTGGTGTGAATTTGTCAAGTTTGTCCAGGATTTTGCAGATAAAACGTTAGAAATGGGTCTAAAAATATTCTTAAAAGATTGATCGAGGCCAGTTTTAGTAGGTGGACACCAGCAGTTTTAAAAGAAACAGATTGAGGTGAGTGATGGTCTATGGTAGTTAGTATAGTTAGTATAGTAGGGCCAGTAACAGGTAAGACATCTTTAAAAGATTTGGAGAGAAGAAATAAGAGGACAGGAAGAGATGGGACATCGTTTCTATGAGGTTCCATGGTAACAGGGGCAAACTGAGCTAGTGAATGTGGAACAGGATCAGAAGAGGTAACTGGTGGTAAAATGCTGGATCTGATACAGTTGACTTTGTTGACAAAAATGGATAAATACACTTTATTGTCTTCATCTGAGGTGGCAGAAATAGTAGCAGGCACAGACTGTAAGCGTCTGTTCTGAACAGAGCTCTGGGATTGTGTTTATTAATAGTAGAGTAGTTAGTTCTGAGAATTAAACTGTTCTTCAATCTTTTATTTTCTGATACAACAAAGTCAAAAGCTTTTTCATATGTAAAGGTGAACACCAAGTCTTGTCTTTTTCCATCTGAGCATCTCTTCTGCAGTCCAGCTTACAGCTATAGGATCATTCATGTCTGGGGATATTTGGTGGTTGTAATATAGGTATAGTGTCATATATCACCAAGGACAACAGGTCATTAAAGCCCATAAAGACTAGAACATTAATATCAGATCAGATAAGAAAAGACCAATAACAAGAGATAACACAGCAAAAAGACTAGAGAACAATAAAATAATGAGATGCTACACATGAGTATTTTTCTAATAATAATGAAAAGTTAAATTGAAAACAATCATAAAAAGAATAAATAGTCATGACTGACGTACAAAGTTGTGATAAATAAGTATAAGTATATCTCCTGTTGGTCTGTGTCAACACTGTTGACTTTTTGAATTAATTGTACTTCATTTATTGTATTCTTTGATAAACTTTGGTGGGTGATAAATTAAAAGACGTGATTTTTAAACATTAGCATTCCAAAGATCTGTAAATCATCAAACATGATTTGTGTATAGCATCTTACACAGAAGGGGGGCATTCATTATGTGTGTGTGTGTGTGTGTGTGTCTGTGTGTGTATCACACATCCGGACGCACTTGGTTCATTTATTAAACTCAACTCAACTGGAGTAAAATTTTAAAAAATAGGTATTTAAAAAAGAAAAATTTACTCCAGTATTTTTTCTCCAAAACATTATGTTAGAGAGAAATATCACAGTTGAAATTAAATCATGAAAAGAGTTTAAAATGTTTACGATGAAAACTAGTTCATACATTTAGTTTCATACCTCTTAGTGCTGCAGGTGTTTTGTGTTCATTAGTTTAAGTTTATAAGAACTTGCATGAACTTGCATTGAACAAACCTGATAAGTCTGAGTAAGTGACAAACTAATCAACGTTCCTTTCATTTTCCATCGTGTAGCTCGCAGTTAAAAAAAAAAAAAAAGAAGCTCAGCTTGGACTTCCAACACAAGAGCTTTGCATCTTATTAATGCCCAAAAAACACAAGCACGTCTTAGTGGATAATTAATAAAGGAGATTCTCACAGTCACTTGGCCTGCTCTTGATTTTTAAAGCCGTATGCAGGCTCGGCCTCTTTCTTCCTGTCTCTTGTCCTTAAAAGGCTGCAGAGGAAAACTTTGATGAAAAAGTCTGGAGCCAGCTCTAATTCCTCCATCCTGTTTCTACTGTTGCCTTCTTTTCTCTGCAACCCACCACATCACCTCACTCCCACATAGCCCCTATAAAGCACCAATTAACAGCGCCTCTGCCTGTGATTAGCTGAAACAGCTCTGATGGCCTGCATTCCTGGTCCATAATATGGACTCACACATGATGAAAATGTTCCTAATATACATTATTATTGCTCAGATATAAGCTCAGATTTTTACAGTCCACAGCAGCTGCTCTTAATATTTCTCTATTATCTCTACATCCAAACAGAAACTCTTGTCCTGTATTGATTGCTATTGAACTGCTCCATCACACACTCTGACCTCTGTCACCTTTCTATGCTTCAAGTCCATTTTTTCAACTTAAAAATTGGACCTGCAGTACGTCAGCATCATTAAAACTCCTTGGAAACTAATTTCACACTTGGTTGCACACATGCTTCTAGAACAACAGTGTGATGACACACACAATAATTCTCACCCATGAAAAAGCAACTTTGAGACGGTGTGTGTTCATGAGGCATTGGCAACTTTTAATTTATTGTATGTATAAGTGCCACTGTGATATTTTGCAAATCTCATCCATGTTTTTACTTCATATTAATTTACAAAGTACACAGTAGCTGCATGTGTATAAAATGAAGTACATACAGTATGTTTACAGAAGTACTTTGATTTAGATGTTCAACAATGATGTAGTTTCTAATAAAGTAGTTTAGAAGGGGGTTATATCAGCTAATTAATCAGACTATTATTATTATTAGAAACTATTATTATTATATTGGCCTTTGATTGGCCCATATGCAAATGGGTCATGGGTCTTTCCTAAAGGTGGTGCTTTATTGTTTTGTGCCAGTTTGAAAAATTAAATTGATCCACCATTCAAGTCTTAGACTCAAATGAATTCACCCCATACAGGGTTAACCCTAAGCATAATCCCTAAAGGATGAACCAAATCATCAGTGGCACCATCAGGCCAACATTCGCCACTCAGTTCCTATAGCTACCAAAACCAGACGGTCACAAAGGGTTGCTGGATGCCATTGTGTCAACTAATCTAACAAAATGTGCAGTGTCACCGTAACAGCAGAAATTGTGTTTTGATACTGACAGTCTGATTTGTTGAAACAAAAAGCAGCATCATTCTGCTGCAGTGTTTGTTCTCTTTTTTAGCCTGTTGTCAGACCCTTGCATCAACACCCACATCTCAGATTTGTTCAGTGATGTAATCTGATTTGATCGTATGCCTACTGATGGCTCTTTCTGCTGATTGGAGGGATTTAGAAAGGTGTACAAGCGGTTGTAAATCTAGGTACAGAATTAACCACTGTTCTATTAACTCATGTCAATGATTAAATTGACTTCAATAACAATAGCAAGACAAATTTGATGCTCACAGGTAGGTTAGAGCAAACCAAAATATACTGAGCAACAGTAGAAATGCATTTTTTTTTTGTCATGGCATCCTGTTCATATTAAATATCAAAGGTAAATTATGGTTCACACATCTTTATTCACCCTTTAGCCATACAGAAAAAAATCATTTTTGTATAAATGATTGGTTTTTGCCTTAGTGTTTACAAGTCAGAACATGTGGATGGTGAGACAGAGAACAACAACAACGGTCAGTAACGTGTGTGACCACCTCCAGCCTTTATCACAGCATCACATCTCCTTTGCATAGAATTGATAAAACGGTTATTCTGGACTTGTAGGATGACATGCCATTCTTCCTGCAGAGCTGTGACAAGTTGTTCATGTGTTGCTGGAGCAGGATCTCTCCATCCCACCCGGTGATCCTGAAAATCCCACAGATGCTCTATTGGGTTGAGATCTGGTGAATATGCTGTCCAAGGAAGGACAGCGACATTGTTCTGGTCCAGGTAGGCTACTCCTGACAGACATGAGCCACATGTGGTCTGGCATTGTCATGCATGAAGGTGATGATTGCTGTATCCTGCGAATGACATGTGGACCTAGGACCGTATTTCAGTAACAGATAGCTGTCAGTGTACCGTGGTTGTGGACCAGGTCTGACCACCATCCATTAGCAATGGCTCCCCACATCATGACATCACCACCAAAACGGTGCAAGTTAAATCTGGACTTGTCACTAAATGTGATCTGCCTCCACTGTGCAATGAGCCATAACATCTGTAACATCTGTGCTACACATGTCTGCAGAGTTCCGGCCTCATCATCATCAGCATCCCAACTGCCTGGTTACATAAGTTTTGTGGAAGTCGTGACATCATCAGTTGTTTCACTAGGACATTAATTAGACCCGGTAAATTACACCTTGGCCAGGTCTTTTCAATCATGCAGAAAAAAATCTCACCAACACCACTGTTTACTCTGAAATGCACCAATGACTGTATTTCCATGTTATGACTAAATGATGGTTTTTCATGATTTAACATGTTTTGGTTGTGGGTATCATGTTTGTTTCTGTAGATTGGGGCTAGTGAAAGGAAAATATTGGGTTTTTAAAATTATGCGTTTCTACTGTTGCTCAGTATATTTCCCACATGACTCTAAGAATCTACAGACAAGTACCTCGTTATCACTTAGGGTAAGAAACAAAGCATGAACAGGTACACAGTCTGAAGAAAAACTGGGCTCAATCATCTACTCTGTTTGACAGGCTGCTGGCTTCAGTACTCTCCTCAGGGAGAGGATTGGTTGTTTTTTTTTTTACTCCTGGACGATTTGTTTGGAGGAGGCACCACTGTCTCTGAGGCAGCACAGCATCATAAACTGATTTGCGTGGCAGCAGAAAGTGACATGAAGGATGTGAAAGAGAGGGTATTATAGGGACAGCTTTGCATTTCTTTTATGAAAGACAAAACAAAACTGTGGCCATTATTTTGGAAACAATGAACCAGATACAATAAAAGTAATTTAATCTTCTTCTTCAACACACCAATCATTAGGATGACTAAGTGATGGATGATACAACACGTTTATGGCTTCTGAATAAAAATCACATCTTTGAATTCCACAGTTTGGATACTTTGACTTATGATTACTAATCAGTTGTAACTTAGTTTACCTTTTTTTAAAGTTATGTTTTGGCCATTTTAGCCTTTAATTGACAGGGAAAGCTGAAGAGGTGACACAAAATGCGGGAGAGAGAGAGAGAGAGAAGGGGTAAGAAATGCAGCAAAAAGCTAAGGGCGGAATTGAACATGCGCCGGCTGCTAGAGGACTGTAGCTTTGCTATATGGAGCACACAATCGACAGAGCTGAACGAGGCCCACCTTTAATTAGTCACTCTGAGGATGACAGTGTCAGTCAGTTATCATGACTCAATCTCTCAACTACTGTTTGATCGGCTAATTTAAAATTGTACACCTTCATGGTCCCTAGAGGATGAATGATGAATAATGGTGTTGCTCATGGGACTGCAGTATTAGTCATTTGGCCCAACATTTTGGTCCAGAAAGAAAAAAGGCTCTATCATCATTTCCTGTAATGCCATGAACTTTGGTACAGACCAAACTCATTCAATCCAAACTCTGTTGTCTGCTCCATCAGTGGTGGAATGAGTACAGCCTTCCACCAAGCATCAGGTCAGCAAACATCTTTATTTAAATCTAATCTTAACATTGAGTGGTATTAGTGTTGCATGGTAGGACAAAATTAGGTGCTTTTTCAATACCGTCTTGTTAAAACAGTTTGATCTTAGACTTCAGTAATTTTCGTAGGCCAAATGTGTCACTGGTGTAACCAATCAAGCAGGGGATGAAATGTAATTGGTCTGAATGTATCCACTAGGTGTCAGTACTAGCCATATAGTCAGGTAAATGCTCGTGCTGTCTATTGTAAGGTCTATTGTCAGGACGACACGCACCACACCGTGAAATGGTTAACAAAACAAAGTATAGTGCAGGACTACTTTGTCTCCACAGCTGACGCTGATGGTGAATCCACTGACATAATTCAGCCTGCATGCAAAAGGTCCTATGAAACTAACAGAAGTTTGAGGTTAGGACATGGAAAATATATAAGCTCAAAGCCCGTCTACATTTCTGCCATCGTTTTGACCTCCTCAGCCTTGGAGAGCAGCTTCTTCTTTTCATTCAGAATCTCTTCCTGGTCAGAAACATCACCATATTCTTACAGGAGGTCAAGCAGATTTACGAGTGGGCAGATATTGGATCTCTATATGGAACTGACTGATCTGCAAGTAAAGGTGGCATTGAGGGAACGGTGTGGATTTTTTCTCCCTGAATTTGGAAGGAGAGACAATGTATGTGAATGAACACCAGCTGAAAAGAGACTTTATTTATTCTTCTTTGAGTATATTATGTTTTTAGACTGAAAGTAATTTATTTGCAATGCAAACTCAGTGGTTTGTGTGGTCACACTCAGGTTTCTGACTGTTCAGACCTCAGCAGGGAGGAGGGTTGACTCTCTAGACCTCATGTACTCTTAACTTTAGACCCCTGGATTAAAGCATGATTCCTTTGGAAAACAAGCTGCAGCAAAAAATCTTCAACCTCGATCAACTGAAGTGTGAGAGAATTTTAAACAGAGACCAAACAATGTGCTGCTCTGTAAGTTCTGCATACTGGACATGTCTTATCACAAATAAAACCTGGGGGCGGCTGTGGCTCAGTGGTAGATCGGAAGGTCAGTGGTTCCATCCCCAGCCCCTGCAGTCTACATGTGGAAGTGTTTTTCAGCAAAATACTGAACCCCAACTTGCTCCCAGCGGTTGTTCCATTGCTGTGTGAGTGTTTGATTGAATGGTTACTGCTCCTAGATCAGGTGGCGCTTTGCATGGTATGAATGTCACCACTGTATGAATGGTGGTCTGAATGGGTAAATGCTGGCTTGTGTTGTAAAGCACTTTGAGTGGTCAGTCAGACAAGAAAGGTTCTATATAAGTATAGTCCATTTACCAACTGTGAGCACTTTAAGTGAAAACACCGGAGCACTTTCAAGACGGCACAGCACCATAAGTTCTCTTTTGTGTTTTAACACGAACATGTTTCTGATAGTCGTCACTTATTCATTGAGGCAATAAAATGTTCAACAAGGCTCAACATGATGTGTAGACTCTCGTATTGCTAGATAATGCAACTATATCATGGCAGGTGTCTTGCTGGGGGCCAAAGGATTTCGTTTCCTTAAGTGTTCCTCAGAAAGCTGCAAACAGCAGAACCACAGGTCAACCAGTATTTACAATGTCAGACAGAACTAGAATGGCCCTCTGGAGAGCACATACCTCTGCAAAGGCTGAAGACACCTACACAGCTGACCCATGCCTCTCCACAAAGTCTTGTGTAAATCAAATCAGCATTTTTTGTGTAAGTAGGGAAAAATACCCTATTAATAAATGTTAAACAAGGTAGATTAAGAATGCATGGATCAGTCTCTTTACACACAAGTATTTAATGGGTTCTGTCCTGCTCGATGCCCCATACTTTCACCAAATGTCTTGAAAATCTGTCCAGTTGTTTTTGTGTAATCCTGTTAATCATTAAACCAACCAACCAACAGCGGAGGAGAAAAACTCCTTGGTCCTTGGCAGACAAAATTGCAGGTGACTTTTCAATATAAAAGAAAGCATTGGCTTCACAGACAAAGCAAGGCCAAAGCAGAGTGGGGCCCTACACACAGCACAGTATGAACAAGACTGAATGCAAACCCTGATATATATATATGTTTAAAGTCCGTAAAAGATGAAGGGAGACAGCTGACAGCTGGACTTCTCTCTTCCTTAACGCTTGGCTTCATTTGAGAAATAAAATACACATTTTAGCCTGGTGCTATGCGAACATGATCCCTTTCATGCAGACCTTTAAACACTAAAATTTGAGAGCAGGCAGAGCAGTGCATCAACTCTGTGACCTCTGCCACAGGAGACAATTTAATTACACCAGACAATGGAGAATCCAGCAGCCATCTCCCCACTGCCTGCTGCCGCTTCAGTCAACAGGAGCAGAACTCAGCATCTGGCTGGACCATAGCCCTGACATTTACTAAATTCTGTGTGGGCGTGCTGGTCTGTGTAAGAGAGAGAGAGCGAGAGAGAGAGAGAGAGAGAGAGAGAGAGAGAGAGAGAGAGAGAGAGAGAGAGAGAGAGAGAGAGAGAGAGAGAGAGAGAGAGAGCGAGCAAAGCGAAGCCTATTCTCCAGGCTAATGAAAGAGGTTTACAGCTTTTGGACTCCAGAGAGGCAGGAGGCTGAACACTATGACACTAATTGCAGTTATATAGTCACTGAGTGGACCAATCAGAGCGCATTATCTCTGCTGATATCTGTCTGTGTCTGTCTGTCTGTCTGTCTGTCTGTGTGTGTGTGCAGGTGGAGGATGGTCAACTATTCAAGCCAACTGGCAAAGGGTATGATTGCCATTTCAATCCTATATTATTAAATATGATATATAAATATTATATAGTGTACATTTGTATAGGCTATAGGCCTACTCATTTTATGTATCAATACAATGTGAGCAGACAGGAGAAAGAAGGTTAGATAAGGTCCAAGTTCGTGATTTGCCTTCAAAAGTCCAAGTCAAACCCTCCCAGGAAAAGTTGGTTTTCATATAACTTTTTTTTCTTCTTTTTGTTGACACTTATTTATGCACTTCATTATGATTGAGTCTACATCGGTTTGTCTCTAGTGACAAAATATTTTTACATGATTTAAGCCTTCGAACTATTGACATGAAGTCAGGACAGGCTAGCTAATATTATGACTGATCAGCTGTTTACAAAACACTTCTAAACTGTGTTCAAACATGTTGAATTAAGCAGCAATGGGGATAGGCTAGGCTAAGCTAGGCTAGACTAGGCTAAGAGAGGGA
Source organism: Chaunax sp. Z400 (assembly GCA_037577475.1). NCBI lineage: Eukaryota > Metazoa > Chordata > Actinopteri > Lophiiformes > Chaunacidae > Chaunax > Chaunax sp. Z400. Next base: position 2,742,824 of record CM075188.1, on the reverse strand, counting down.
TGCTATGAAACTGTACTAGTCTCAAATATTGCACTTGAAACGGGTGCAGCTGGTAGAATTGCAACAATATTATATAATTCAAATCTCAACACATTCAAATTACGAACGGATACTGAATAGAACACACACTGATGTCGATCAGGGCCATGTAGAGGGAGGTGCAGCCCATGTGGGTGATTTCACTCCCTCTCTCTCTCCACCTATCCTCCCCATCTCTCTCTCTCTCCCCCATCCCTCTGGTCAAAGCAGAGGGTTGAGTCTTGGATCTGCTCCAGCTTTCTGCCTATTAAAAAGCAGTTTTTCCTCTCCACCGTCTCCATGTTCTTCTCATGGGGGATTGTTGGGTCTCTGTAGAATAAAGAGTCAGTCTAGACCTGCTCCTCTTGTGAAGTGCCTTTATATAACTTTTTTTGTGATTTGGAACTATATTGACTTGACTTACTTATGTTATAGAGAGTCTTTTAGTACTATTGCATAATGGCAATGTGAAAGCAAAACCAACCAAATCAAATGTTTCCAGAGTAGAAGAAATGTGAACGTTGGTTTAAACTTTCAGGTGTGAAGGACTGAATAATGTAAAACACAGAGGGATATCTTTAACAGTGTTGTTTTACAGAATCGTTTCAGATTACATGACTGACAAAATTGTGGCTCCTTTTGGTCAAGAGAGGTAAATCCTTTGTGTTTTACACAGAGTTAAACAAGGAGTTTTATCTTTATGTTTACATAGATAAGACTGTAGCCTTTTATGTGACGACAACAGCACCTTCTGACTGCAAGATGCTGTGAGCAATTCTGCTGTTTCATACTCTGCTGCTGGGATGGTATCTTGTTCGGCCTAACTCCTTGTGACCTCATCACACACCACAGATTATGTTTATGTAGAGATACTGGGAAGTGGTGAGCAAACATTATGAACACCTCTAACTATAGAGTCTAAAAAAGGCAACAATATGGATGCAGGGCAGCATCAGCTGTGCCAGGCAGAGGGAGTGATTAGAGATTACTGCAACTTAAATAGACTTCCAAACTGGAAGTGTGTGTTTAGTGATGATTGAGGAGAATGAGGCATCTCACATGTGTTTACAGCGGCGTAGCTTGAGTTGCCTGCTTGATGTTGCACGCTTCGCTTCGCTTCATGAAGAAAATCATTGAGAACAATTTGGGCACAAATAGTGGAGAACTTGGGAATGCAAGCAATTGGAATTTATGTGTGTTTTGTTTTTAATCATATGTATCCTAAGACTGTATATCAACAATTTAAATAATAAAAACTAAATGTAAGCTGTAGTCTGTGGTCCAGTATTATGTCTTCATTTTATTTTACACATAATGAAGGAGGAAAGATTCTGAATTAAATGAAATTAAGAATTCAAGTGACAGAAAATGACTGATTAGGTAATTAGGCTTTTTAATGAAGTGATTATCATAAATTAGTAATACATGTACACCTAATTATTACCAATTACACTTACCTCTTTAATTAAGTAAAGAACATGATCATCGTTTGAAAAGAAATGTGTTCTATGAAATTTAAAAATATGATGTCATAGGCTTGGACTGCTATAATGGACCAAAAATAGAAAGTTATCAGTTCAAGTAATTTCCTTTTGTGAAATTTGGAAGAAAGCCTTTCCAGTCTTACTGTTAGAAAATGTTGATAAAGCACAAGAACTTTGAAATGTTCTGTCTTACAAAAGTCAGGGATTGAGATCCTGGGATTTCCTGCCCAAATCTGACCCCATAGACAAAAAGGATAAGATAGAGGTTTCAGTTGGTCACCAGAGCAGCTGGGTGTTTGGATATTGTTTAGAATTCAATAGTTACTTATTTTCACATCCAAAAGCATTAAAACCCTAATAATATGTAGGGTTTCCACATTAAAATGTCTTTAAATGGGAAGACATTTGGTATTAATATGTGGCCGTATTTCCTCGACCTGATGGTGACAACCGCTTTGACCTCATCATCAGGGGACATTATGAGGTCCATGGTGACAGTACCACTGTGGAGACATCGGTGGGATCACCTCCCTTGGACAAGCCTGTCTGCTTTTCTTTCCACCGCCCACCCAGCACAGCTGCTAGCACCACTGGTCCAATTCCTCTTATTTTCTCATAATCTGTTTTATCCTTCTGGATCCTCTGTCTGTGTTTTAGTCTTCTATGTTTTTAGTTCCAGTTCATTCCCTTTCCCTGTGTTTATGTTTGCTCTATCTTGTTAGTTTATCATTGTATCCTCCTCATGTTTTCTGTCTTAGTTTTCCCTCTTCATTTCCCTCCTCTGTGATTGTCTGATCATGTCCACCTGTTTCTGGTTGTCTCCTCCTCCCTGTGCTGCCTGTTTTCCATCTCCTCTCCTTACCTGTGTATTTAGTCAGTGTGTTTCTTCCTTTGTCAGTTCATCTCTTACACCCTCCTAGCTCTGCCTTGTCCTGCTGTTCCCTGCTTTGCACCATGTCCTCCCTGTTTTGCCTCAGTTTTCTCAGTAAGTTGCTCTTGATTTGTATTTTGTATTTGTCTTGGATTTTGTGTTGCCTCCTGCGTTTTTGTCTTTGTTGTGGATTTTTTGCCTATTATTTAATTAAATCCCTGCACTGCACTCTCTGCTTCCTGTGTAGTCTGCATTTGAGTTTTTGAGCTGCCCTTAACAGATTTACTCTCACTAAAACAGCACATATCTCTACTTTTACAATCATTATTTATAGAACTCTACAATTAAAAAATATTGTATCATTTAATGTGTAAACTTGATTCACATACCACAGTATTTGCACAGGGGTGTCCAATCCTGCTACAGTTAAGTTATGTGTATTTAGTCAATCAAGGGCTTGATGACACAACCTCCAGATCAAGTAATTAGGTGTGTTAAGAAGAGCGGGAGATATGGAAAACATGCAGCACACATGATCTACAGGACCAGGGTTGCACATCCCCTGTAATAATGTAAGTAATAAGATCAATAAATAGGTATTTGATGTCACACCTTTTTAGCAGCTGAACAATTTAAATTTAATGGTGCATATTGGTAATTTCTATAATATCTATAATTGTATAGGAACAAAGTGAAGAATATTTAGTTGGTCCATGTTTTAAAAAAAAAAAAAAGAAGTTAATTCTCATTTTAATGTTCAGGAATGTCTTCATTGGTGAAGTGCTGAATGGGAAGTTGGAGACCTGCAAGATGGTGACAGTCTGCTTCTCAGAGTTTGAAGCTTGTGTGGCAACAATCATCAGTAAAGTGAAAGAGGCCCTTGGACAGCAGGAGTCCATCATTTTGACACCCAGGGCAATGAAATAATTGACTCTGTAGGTACAAGGGGTATGTTTTGTCATCATATTGTTGTAGTAATTGCCGTGCAAATGCTATTTTCTACATTACTAGAGCTACTTTTTGATGATTGTGTTACAACAGCTCTTCTACACACACAGTTTTACAAAGTTCACACACTTAACTGTTGACGTACACCAAACAATGTTTTTATTTTCACTCAAAAGTACTTTTTGTATTCATAACTATCTAAGGTAATAATAAGATAATAAAATCATCATGTCCCATTTATTGGCTTTGCAGGATCAACATACTGGAATCAAAATTCCAGAAAAAAAAGGCTGAGGTAACTGAACTCATGATTTTTGTTGTGTTTTTCTCTCATTTTGTGGCACACTGTGGATGTTTCTTAGTGTTCTGTTAAGTAAACCAGTAAGGAGTTGATTGTTTTTGTTTCATTCACAAAGTAATGTGAAATTTCTACATAATGCCAGCAAGGCTACAATGATTTTGTTTTTAATTATGGCTGTGTATGAACTAATTAAGATCAAATTTAATGTTTAATTATAACTTAAAAACGTTTTCCAGTCGAAGAGAAGATGCTGGCCTTAGAGGTTGTTGCTGACATAGAAGAGGTTGTTGAGGCAGCCCAGGGACTAAAGGGGGTGTCAAAGTTGATAAAGGAGGGAGTGGATCTGCACATTCCACGTTGACTACAACACTGTCCCTTTCAGAGGCTGAAGTGACTTCTTTAAGAGCTGTTTTCAGCTGTCTTGTCTGCAAAGGTTGGTAATGTTTTAAACAAATTATTTACTATGCCTCAATGGGCAGACATGAGGGATTTTTAAAAATTATTTAATTTGTTTTTTTAATGAACAGGCCAATAGTTCGGCCGATGTTCTCAACCTGCTGCAGAAGCCTAATCGGTTGTAGGGGATGTATTGAGGAGTGGAACAGGGCCAGCACTTCCACTTTAGTGGATTTGGAGAATAGCACCCATGAAGTGACTCCGAAGCATTGGCAACAATGAGGAAGTTATTCTTGTAGTATGTTCTCTGTGGTATGGTGGCCACAATTGTTTGTGCATTTTAAATATGTATTTATGCTTAAAGCACTTCCAAAGTTTATTATTGTGATAACTTTGTTCAGTCTGTGGCTAGGAAAATAAATTGCTGCTAGGTCAGCCCCTTACACAATGAAAATAAACCTTTTACAGTTATTCAACTGCAACTGAGCTCACAATACAACAAGATTGTAAATTTGCAAAACAATTTACTGTAGGAGCTCATCAGTCGTGTCATATTTTCAGATTCTGTTCCTTGTTGGCCACTGTATCAAACAGAAGAGAGATGTCTGGGAAGCGCCTTTCAAACAGCTGCTCAGCACAACTTTTGTCTTCCTCCGACAAAAATGGGTCAGATCCAAAGCCAGACACCCAATCAGGGAGGACCTCAACTCCTGCTCGAACATGTTTACTGACTCAGCAGCACTGGGCAGCAGCTCCATGGAGATTCTTGCTGGACAACCACCTGCTGCAAGTTGGTTTGGTATGTCTCTGCCTAAAAATAGGATGTGGGTAAAGAATCTTTTTAGTTTTGGACAATCTTGTCAGTTGTAAAGCTTTAGACCTATAAAAACCTACCACCACACCACCTGGTATCCTATGTGCATTCCAGGACTGCACAGCACTGCTAAGTCCAATTTGGCTTACTTGACACACCAGGTTGGAGACAGAATGTTATTATATTATCCTGCATATTGAGTAACTCTCGGTCCAGCAGGTGAACCAGGGCCTGTTTCTGTGGGTAGTTCACCAGATTATTAACTAAATTCTTTTCACACGAAGATTCTGACCACAAGAGAAGCTGTGAGACTGATTGAATGCACTCTGACAGGTCACAAAAGACCATTTTTGATTTATACATTTTCACAGAAAATGCTTTTAGCCAAAGTAAAAAAAAAAATACTGATTATCTTATATATGATTAGTAAGTAAAAATTCACCCTTGAAGAAGTTGTATGTACATAAGGTTGCCTGTTGATATGTCTGTGTTGAGACAGCTTCTCTTGCATCTACAGGGATCGATAAAAATCCCTGCCATGATCGACTGAGTTGGTCCCACATGTTGGCAACTGTTGCTCTGAAAAAAATCTAAACAGATTTTGATTAAATTTTTAGGAGATGTCCCAAGGAAGACTCAATTATTACTATCATAATATGTTGAGGCTGGCCAATAACATTATCTCTGACCCTAATCATGTCCTGAACTGTGAATATAATTTGTTGCCATCAAACCGGAGATAGAGTTCCAAGATTTAACAGGATTAAACTGAAGCACACTCTTGTTCATCAGTCAATACTTAAACTAAATCTGGAGCTTAATCCGAGATCAAATGCACAATGAAGAGGACTTGATTCTTGTTTATGCTTTTTTTTCTTCCTATGTTTATTGTATGTACTCTTGTTTCCTATGTAGAATGTCTGTTTTTGTAATGTTGCAAACGAAGTGGCTGAGATGCAAGACAATTTTCAGACTTGTCTGACAAAGTATTAAGTAAGTAAGAGTAGATTTTGGTGGTGATCTGGATCACTGTCTGGATCCAGGAATAAAAAAAAATAAAAAAAATTCTGGGATTAAACTGCCACATGTACACTTGTAATGTAAAGTGTCTCCGTCCTGACAAATGTATCTAATTGAGTCATGTCCATATAACAGCTTATGAATTTCAACAAAACATTACCCTGTTTTAATACCCTTCCTTTTCTCCTGCCTGTGTGTGGTTTGGAGTTTTGTGTGTGTGGACGACCTCAGCACTTACTTTGATTTGCACAGAGGATCCCTGACTGACCATGAGGCAAAGGTACAGACCCTGAAATGAGTCTCTGTGTGCTCCCCAGAAAAACAAACACTACTAGCCAATTTATAATGATTGTTGCCTTGACCAGTTGTTAAAAGGACAAGTTCTCGGTCTGAAAACCATGCCTGTTTTGTGGAGAAGTGTTCATGAGCTTTTAGGGTGTATTGTGGGAACAAGATGACGCCACAAAGAAGATGAGTTATATTTTTTTTTCCTCAAAGCGATTAAACAAAATGTTGATAGCTGTCTTTCTCACAATCTCTTCCCACTCTGTCTCTCTCAGTTGATCCTGAAACAGCTGGTGGACGCTGCAGTCAGCATGGTCAGGGTGTCTTCCACTGTGACATGAAGCCAGAAAACATCCTGGTTCAAATTGTCAGAGGTCGACCAAGAGTGCGTGTGATCGACTTTGGTGTTGGCGCTCTCTGAAGGGAAAGTCCTTTCCAAGCCCTTCTCTGGTATGATATCTGGCTTCTGCTCATCACTCATTTGTCAATCTTTGAAATAACAACTTTCATGTTTAAACAAATCTCCCCCTCATCCTTCTAACCTCCATCTCTCTGTTGATGTGTGAACTAGGTTCCCGTAAAACCCTTCCCTCCAAACTGGGAAAGTATGAAGACCTACCGGGACTGTCCCACCACTGTTTGGCAGCTGGGAGGAATCTTCTACTCACTGCTGAGAGCGTTTTCTAACAGAGTACTTCCTCTGCAACAAAATTAGAATCAACAGTGCCCTGCCCACAGGTAGGACATACACTAATACACACATCTTGCTTCATAAGTATTTTATTGAAAGCATATATATTCTTCGGATGTCTTGTTTTCAGTGGATCTCTCTAACTGCCCACTTAAACCACGGATCTCCTGATTTCTCTCTTGTCAGAAATTAAGTCCTTGCTGTATATGTGTCTGGACTTAAACCCGTTGAAGCAAACCACTCTGGCGGAGCAACAGCAACATCCTGTGCTATCTGAGGACTCCACCAAAAGCCTCCTTCAATTAAACCAATATTCAAAAATAATACAAAAAAAGAAGAAAGAAATCTAACATATTCCGTCAACCGAAATTTATGAATATGTATGCTTTAGTGTGGACCTAGACTATTGTCTAAATCCAGGATACCACTACCTTCTGCATGTAGGCCTATGCTTGTTTTCTATGTAAATACCTCTATTTTATGTGAATAAATATTTTCCAAAGTTATAATTGCTTTTTGTGAACTATTTCCTGATTGCTGGAGTTTTAATGATAATGGCATGGCGGAGGTATGCACTCTCTGAGTGCTTTCTAGTATAGTAATATAAAATTGTAATCCCATGTACTGCTTATTATTTTCTATATTTTTGGCTTTGAATGGATTTACCTGTAAACCTCATAAACAACAAGGTTGTTCTTCACTGGCATTGTGGCTTCAGAAACAATTTTGCTGCTGAAGCCATCAATAGCCAAGACGTGTCACTCCAAACATTCCCAGCGTCTCGTTCTGGTCCAAGTGGAGTTTGTGGCCCATATACTCTGCATGGTAAGGGACTGGGTATAGATTACGTGCTCCCTGAAACAAGTATAATTCAATCAATGCAAATATGACTTGATGTTCAAATTAGTTAAAACTTTCACCAAATTCACAAACTTCTTACACGCATGGACTGCTAAGAGTCAAATATACTCTCCAGGTCAAAATTTAACATTTAATTTGGCCACTAATTAAAAGGATCATCTAATTGTTCATGATTATTATTGGGATAGGTAACTCACCTGGCGAAGCAACTCCTGATATGGCTGGTGGACCTCTCAGAGATTTTCCCACTCAACATTCTCCTGCTCTAACTCCCACTGATGACAGGTATCCTGTCATGAACTTTTGTCCATAATATGCACCTGTCTGTCAAGACACATTTAGCAGTAAACAAACAATGCTTGTTTATTGCAGTATCATATGTAAAAAGAGCTTTAATGGTAATGAGTAAAGGTATGGTGAAGCTTGACATATATTGGTTGTAAAATTAAAAATGGCATTATATAGAAAATTGATTATAGGACTTTAATAAGGGACAAATACGGGGGAGCTGCGGGCCCAGAAGAGACATGGGCCAAACTTCAATGGATGTGCCATTTCAACGTTTTATCAGGTTGATAGGATGCACACATCGAGTGTAAACGATACTCAAAAGAGCACAATCGTGACTCCATTAAACCAAGAATATAAACGTGTTCGTTAATCTTGAAATGTGAAAACTTACCTTATCTATTGATGAGATAATTGCTGTTTCCAGTTCTGCGTCTGACACGTCTTTTTCGCCTGAGCTGGTGCTGAATACAGAACCTCCTGACTGACATTTCCGAGCATCTCTTGACACCTAAGTGCTGCAGCGCGGTGGAAATCTCAGCATTCGTTTTCACACATTCAAATAAGTCTCTAAAAATATCAGCGTGATCCTCCAGTCTGGCCATTATTTCAAAGCTTCTGTTTCTTCCTTTTCTTTTTATTTAAAACCTACTGCAAGTCTTCACGGTTTATCTCCTTTCTGCGACTAATGGTCACTTCCGGTTCCAGGTCACGCCACTTGTGTCCGATGTATAAAACAAAATTGAATGATTTTGCTTGTCTATTTTTTCCATGTTTGATTTCAGCACAAAATTGGAAATCGGATAACGAGTCGTTATTCGATTTTTCATTTTAGTTTTGGAAATGAATTTTGCGAAAACTAGTGTTTTTTTTTTGTTTCTATATTTTTGTTTTTATTTTGAAAAACGAATGAATGAATGATACACGGATTTCTCAGCCTCTTCTCACTTGTTTTTCTCAAACAGACAGGATAATGTCAAATTAATGAATCAATTAACACAGTTGAATAAAAAAAGAACCACTCATCTTTTCTTATGTTTCATGTTGCATTTCAGCAGAAACTGGTAACTGGAGCATCTTTGATTCATTTGATTGATCGTTGAACATCTTTGAGAATCTTCGATTGGATAGCATCTGGAGATGAACATCTTTGCAGTCCTAATTTATCTTTATTTTTAAGATGTTTTTTTGTTCAGTGTGAAGGCTCATAATGGTTGTTAAGCTCACAGCTGTTAGTTAAACCTGCACCGGCACACTGGACTGCAAAAGATAATTGCCATCAGGCCTAAAAGCTTTTCTGGTAGAAACACCGATATATGAATTACCTTGACATAAATGAAAACACAGCATTAGAAGTGAAAATGTAAGTGTTGAAAGCTGTACATGTAGTAATAAAGGTTATTCAGCATGAAGTGAATAGATTGAAGAGGGGATGAATAACCTGAAGTTAAACTGGTAAAACATGGACACCCTGATGGCAGCAGATGGAATTCACTCATTCAGATATGCTTTAGACTTTCAGACATCTTGGAACAGATGTTAATTACGTTGCTCTGGCTTTGTCTGGCTGCTCCATTAATTTCTGAAACCAACAGATCAAGAAAAGCTCAAAGACTTCTCAGAAAATAATGGAACAGAAGAAACTAAAAACAGCCGAACTGTAAAAGAGTCGTCAAATCAAAGAAACTCTGGTGGCCGCAAAATAATCATCCCAGTGGGTCAGTACCACTTTAATTTACTGTGACAGTGTACCTGAGGCCTTACAAGAATCTATTGATCATTACAGTAATTTACAGAGCAAGAAGAGCACAGCTATTGTGTCGTGGACCTTGGAGGAGAGATGACAGTACAGTACCATCAGAACATTTACAGCTCCTCTAACATGGTGGTTTCACCAGTCGATCTTAATGGCTAGTGTTAGCTAATACTAGCAAATATAAAGGAATAGGTCAACAATTTAGGAAAGACACTTGTTCAATTTCTGGTGAGAGACAAGAAGATTCTCATATCTTTCTGTCACTTATGGAAGAAGCATTTTTCCTTAAATAAAGGTACTGATGATGCCACACTATGAGAAAACTCAACCATAAATAAATGGATGTGGATGCATTCACAATGTTACATCAGTAAAAGAATGTAAGTAGCCTATTATCAGTAAAATGTCCTGAACAAATACAAAGTCTGTTTTCCATAAATGATCCTTTAATTTGTCAGAAAGACTCAAATTCATAACCACCAAATATGGAGGTTGTTTTCACTGGACAGGAAGGGTATGAAATGTGTTGATATCTGCTCAGATTGAATATGAAGGCGTCCACAGTGAAACGTGTGGATGGATGATGATATCGACCCTCAGATTCATGCTTTTGCTTCATTGACTGTATCATGGAGGCTGTCCTCATAGCAGAAAAGCTGACGAGTAGGGAGAATCCTCACCAGCTCACCGCTGTAGTCACTGTCACTCCCCACTGTCACTCGGCAACTGTCTCACCCAGCTGAGAAAACTCTCATCACTAGCGAAAGGTGCAGGCAGATCAACTCACACATCCCTACCAGGCAAACATCCAACATACATCCTTGTGCCAGGTTTAAAAGTTCTCTGCACACCATGTGTCTGCAGCTTAGTTGTGTTCAGTCTCTGAAACAAAGATTCCTCTTACTCAGAGACACACTGATTTTTTTAATTGGAGACACTGATTTTTGATCTGAAACTGCTCTGTTCTGCTATTAATTACTAGACCTCTTGAGGATATTTCCATTAGAACCTTGTGAGCAATGAGCACTGAATGAATTCAAACATGAAAATAAGATCAGCAGCTAGAAAGAAGCTGAGCTAATGGCTCGCAGCAAATATCGGACAACCTGGACACTATAGAGGTTAACTCTGGGGTCAACAGTGTGAAATATGATATATTGCTACAAACATGTCTAAAATCTCTGAAATGCTGTATGGTAGAGACTTTTTGTGCTGCGCACAAAGCTAGCCATTATCCCATTCAAACAAGTGAGGTCATTCCCAAAAGGGACTGCAGTTCCAGACAGCATTCTCTTATAGGACACCCCCTCACTCCCACATTCAAATTGACATCACACTGACAGCTTTGTGCTTTATGCAGATACAGATGTATAATTTGAGATGTATTCTTTATGAGATATTGAACTGCAGGAAAATGTTGCAGCGGTCGACAGTTTCTTTTCAGACGCTGCAATATTTGAAGGAACTCTCAAAAACACAGGAGTCAGGGGAAAGAAAAGCACGAAAACTGAGGATCTCAAGAGTTACCAGGAAAAGAAAAAGAATAATGCACATAATTCATTTAAAACAGGATAACAGCCAGAGGAGCGGCAGAGAGACACGGTTCATTTGTCACTTAATAGCCTGAACATTACTGCAGTCAATGCTCGGATGTTTAAAAATGTAGCTACAGCGTTTCTTTGTGTTTTGACAAAAGATAATGAGTATCATATACAGAACATATCACATACCTGCTGTTTCACTTAAAATCATCAGCATCTGTTCTAAACAATGAGACACACACACACAGAGAGATGGAAGGAAGAAAGCAAAGAGAAAAGGCAAAAAGAAATAAAGTCGGAGCTGCACTGTATGTTAAACCCCTCAGGAGTCCATTATTTTGGGGGTGTACACGGACCTTATCTGTACTGATGTGCTGTGCTGGAGCTTCAGAAAAATACTTAGGTGAAATGTAGCTTGTGTTCATGCTGTCAGACTGCCTGATCAATAATAGAGCTGAGCTATTGGAAAGCTGTTTGATTCACAAAAGAGTGATGCTACCACCACGCCACTGAGAAATGAAGCTCCAGTGAAATTTCAGTCAGGAAGACTGAGCCTTTGCACAGAGCCATGGTTTATTTCTCATGCTATTCTGTCACTCACACCTCTCACACATGCTCAGTATTAATATCCTGCTATCACTATCCAATAGCACCGCGACACACCTTCATTGTCAGCCTATCATCTTGCGGCTGTCTTTTTAAATATGACTTTGTCAGACTCTAGTTCTTTCATGCTGCTGTTTAGCGTGCCCTCCACCTCCCCATCACTGCCCGGTCTTTCAAAGATTCACCAACTTTATCATTCATCATCTTCACCAGGGTCATCAGCCACCACCACCAGTGTCTGGACTCCGAGGGGGGATATATATCTTGCTGCTGCTCAGGACAGACGTCCTTCGATCTCGCCAGCCACACAGCGAGTAATTTAGCTGAACTGTTGACAAAGGCAATACAAGAGTGGGAGCTTACAAACAAGGACCCGGCCATCGTAACGGACAATGCCAGGAATATGGCCCGTGCTTTGGAACTGATGGGATTGTTGCACATTGGCTGTTTTGCGCACACGCTAAACTTAGCCTCCCAAGCAGCTCTCAAACTACCAGGTGTTGCGCGCTTGCTTCGCCGAATTGCTTCATTTTTTTCATCGGAGTACTATGGCAAGCCACAAGCTCAAAGAGAAGCAAAGGATGCTGCAGCTGCCAGCACATAAGCTGGTGATTGACGTGGTGACCCGGTGGAACAGCGGGCTGGAGATGCTAGAAGGCTTCCTGGAGCAGCAACAATCTGCAGCTCTGCTGTCACATGAAGTGCGCAGGGACTAAAGCCATCTCTGACAGAGGCTGACATTACGGTGGCAGATGTGGTGAAAGCTCTTGGGCCACTGAAGGCAGCCGTTAGTAATGTCTGAAGAGAAGTCCACAACTCCATCCGTCATTGCGCCTCTGCATGCACAGCTGCTGGAGATGAGAAGTGCCCCCCCCACGACTCCACAGTGATTAAGGACCTCTAGACTGCTGTGCACAGCAACTTGAATTCAAGGTATGCTCATTTAATTTGTTTGTTTGTGTGTGTGGTAGCATTGAGTTATAATGGGCAGAAACAAATACATTGAGCTTTACTTATATAATACAACGCTTTCTAGCAAAGGCTAATTTTAACCTCTCTACTGTAAGTTTACACTGTAAAATATAATATGTGGTGTTTATGTCTGTGTGGGTGTTTGTCTGTTTATACAGCTGTATGAATGCAATTATATAAAAGTGATTTGAATATGATCTTTCTTAAGATTCGTGGCCCTGAAGGACAAGCTGTATATTGCATCAGCATTGGATCCACGCTTAAAGGCCCTGCCTTTCTTGTCTGAGAGAAGGGACACTGAGGTAGGAGCTGGACTGGGTGAAGTAGACTGCAACTCCAACCCTTCCCTGCAATAACCACGAATACTGCAGAGGAGCTCTCAATAACTCTGCGCATAAGGGAAGTGGAGCCATGCATTTTAGGGTAAGGGCTCTGGAGCTGGAGCAGCTCCCCGATGCAGCTGCCGGTTCTGCAACCCCTACGCTGGACTCATGAATTGGGAGTTTTGTTTGACCAGTCAAACCGCTTCTTAAAACCTTGTGAGCAATGAGCACTGAATGAGCAATGAGCACAATGAGCAGCCCCCTCACTTCTGAAATCATGGCTACACCCCTGGAATCAACTAACCACCGTCACGGTCGTATATCATTTAACATTGCTTTATTTCTGATTTTGATTTTGTCAGCTCTGACTTTCCTTGTTGACCCAGGGTTTCATCTGAGTGCAGTAGGTGAAATTCCCATAGTACAGCCCACAGGACATTCAGGTTTATAGCAAATCTGAATTAAGGCGCTGATCATTGAATATTTGAATAACTTTCTTTAGACATTTTACCAAAGGAAATAATTCATAAATCTTAATATATATATTTTTCACAAGCGTCACTACATTCAGTTTGATACACAGTCACATTAGTTAGGAAGACAAAAGCATAGTGTATCCCCCCCTCGGGGTCTTTTTCACGAGTGAGGGAAGAATGGAACGGGAGATTGATAGACGGATCGGGGCAGCCTCTGCAGTGATGCGGACTCTGTATCGGTCTGTAGTGGTGAAAAGGGAGCTAAGCTACAAGGCTAAGCTCTTGACTTACCGGTCAGTCTACGTTCCTACCCTCACCTATGGTCATGAGCTTTGGGTAATGACCGAAAGAACAAGATCGCAGAAACAAGCGGCCGAAATGAGCTTCCTCCGCAGGGTGTCTGGGCTCACCCTTAGAGATAGGGTGAGGAGCTCAGTCATTTGGGAGAGGCTCAGAGTGGAGCCGCTGCTCCTCCACATAGAGAGGAGTCAGCTGAGGTGGTTCAGGCATGTGGTTAGGATGCCCCCTGGACGCCTGCATGGGGAGGTATTCCGGGCATGTCCCACTGGGAGGAGACCCCGTGGTAGACCCAGGGCACGCTGGAGGGATTATATCTCTCGGCTGGTTTGGGGACGAAGAGCTGGAGGAGGTGGCTGGGGAGAGGGACGCGACCCAGGTAAGCGGAAGAAAATGGATGGATGGATGGATGTTTGAACTATTGTAGTTTGTTAAAATCAGAACACATCAAACAAACTTATCTCCAACAGTAACTTATATGTGGGTATAAATTCTTTGTTTATGTTTTCTTTATCATTACAGAATGTCACTCCATAGTCTAATTTGGACAAAGCCTCCCTCCGCCTACTTCAGACCTGCCCCACTGCACATTTGTTTGGTTGGAGTTGTTGAGCAGACTAAGGATGGTGGCCTGGCTGGGATTTCACTCGTGGTGTAGTGAAGCCGGCCATCACCAAGAAAAATGTTGCTGCAGCTATTTCAGATGGGAAAGCCATCTCCAAAATGATTCTATATGAAGCATTTGCAGACAAAATAAAAGACTGAATGAGCCATGTGTCACATGGTTTAACACTGAGGGAGGACTCTCCCCCTATGCTTTCAACATCTGCAAGACACCAAACTTTTTAGAAGTGCACCTCTACCTGTACCCCCGGAGCTGAGAGAGCAAGCTGAGGCTCTACTGAGACCCAGCTCCACTGAGACTCTCCTGAAGAACTATGATGGTGCTGCTGGGCTATTGACCGTGGAGGGTGAAGAGGTTGAGGCAATCTCAATTTGTTGTTATACTAAATGATATAATGTTTAAAATTCATCAGAATCAAATCATATCAATCCACCTTGTTCAGCTGTCTGAGGTTAAAAAGATTAAAAAAAAAAGTTGAAGGAAAGCGTTCCAATGAGAAACATTGTTCTCAAGCAGGCAGGCTATCTATATTATATATATCAGCTATATAGGCTAATTTGATAAATTCTATTCAATACAAACTAAGTCACTCAGTCACCCACCAACAACCTGAGTCACTCACTCAGAGGAGTTTGTGTAGCATATCTCAGGATACACAGAGTATACATTGGCAAATAAAGATCCTCTTTTGAATTTAAAAAATGAAAGAGTTTTATTTCTCCTCCAGCGAATTTTAGAGCATTGATTTTACTTTTTAACTCAGTGGGGTAATCTGATTGTCGAGGTGGGATGAAGACAAATTTCCTTCTCTGGGACAACAAATTTAATCTTGTCTTGCTCCTCTCAACAGGATTTCATCTCTGAAAATGACACCGTCGTTGGAGCATACAGAGTAATGGATGTTGAGGGAAATCCCGGCATGCTGACACTCCTACTTGACAACAACTCAATCTTGTTGATTGAGGAGAGCTTATGGGAAACAGTGGAGAGCAAAATGACCACCCTGCCACTTAAGATTAAACTAAAAGTATCAGGACAAGAAGTGTCTGAAATAGATGTGTCTAAATGTCACAGCCATGACTCCTTGTTTTTTGCCCTATATGTGTTTTCTCCCCCCTTCCCTCTCTCTCCTCTCACCGGTGCGTATTCCGCGTCCACCATCTTGGGTCCACCAGCTACATCATCCGTGATGCAAAATAGTTTTTTGCCAACACCTGCTATTTATAACATCTGTTAATTGTTTTTTGTGTGTTTGCTTGCTGGAATTTAGAGTTTCGTTGAAGGGACTGTCAGGTCTCGGTCGAGTTATGTGCTCTCATGTGTTCTCATTTTATGGTTATTTTTGTATTTGATGTTCACCTAAAAAGTGGGCCAGCAATTAAAATATTTAAGTTATATTCATTTCTTTCTAATTTATATGAATTAATTCATTAATTAATCAGTTAAGTGTATTTATTGTAACATTTCCAAATGTTTACTATTCATCTATTTTATGTCTTACATTAAAATGTCAATAAACTTATATAATTGTATTTATGCTCGCCATTATTTCTTCTAAATGTTCTTTTATTTAATTGCTGTTGGCATAGCCAATAGCTATAAAACTATTGTTGCTGTAGGCCTTGAATGATAGACTTATTTATAGGGTAGCAAATTGTTAAGGGCAGCTCAAAAATAGGACCCAAACGCAGACAACACAGGAAGCAGAGAGTGCAGTTCAGGGATTTAATTAAATAATAGTCAAAAATCCACAACAAAGGCCAAACTGTGAAAAAAACGAGGCAACAGAAACCAAGGCAAAAAATCCAAAAACAAGAAGCAAAAACTGAGGCAAAACAGGGATCGCAGAGAAGACATGGTGCAAAGCAGGGAACAGCAGGACAAGGCAGGATAAACAGAGTAAAACAGACGAACTGACAAAGAAGGGAAGAAACACACTGACTAAATACACAGGTAACAGAGGAGATGGGGAACAGGCAGCACAGGGAGGAGGAGACAACCAGAAACAGGTGGGAATGATCAGACAATCACAATGGAGGGAAAATGAAGAGGGAAAACTAAGAGAGAAAACATGAGCATAAAATAATAAACTAACGAGACAGAACAAACATAAACACAGGGAAAGGGAATGAAGTGGAACTAAACACATAGAAGACTAAAACACAGACAGAAGAAACAAAACGGTGAAACAGATAAGAAAATACAGGAAATGCAAAGCAAAAACACATGACATGGAAAATAGACTTTCAAAATAAAACAGGAAAAAATAAAAACATAGAACCTACAAAACTCAAACCACAACAGCAAATACTTTTCAAGCATTTTTAATATTACCTCAATAAGTCCTGCAGTGAGTAATGGACCACTAAACTGATATCCTGTTCTCTCTCATAATGAGTCCTGCTGCCCCCAAATGATCTTTCTGATTCATCTCCTATCAACAAGCCCCCCATTCCAAAATAGTTGGGGTGCTGTGCAAAATGGTTCAAACTGTTCCTGAGCTCATGTTGCAATATTGTTTATAAAATCACCCGCATCACAAAGTGTTGAATCTCGCCCCATCCTTGCTTGTTGCGATGACTGAGCCTTAAGAGGATCCATTTCATCCCCAGTCATACTATCAATTACAAGCTGTTTAGCTTTGGCATGTTCCAAATGCATTCCACAACTTTCCCTGTCTTTTGTTGCCCCTGTCCCAACTTGTTGTGTTATTGGCATCAAAATCATAATAAGAATATAGAACATTATAGCCTACCTTCACCAACGAGGTTATACTGTATGGACATGGCTGTTTGTCTGTCTGTTCAACCACGAATCAGTGCTGAAAATTATTTTTATTTATTATTTCTATACTGAAGTACGATTTCAAGGAACTTGCACTTTATTTACTTGTATTACCATTTTTCTTCTTTTATTCCACTACATTCCAGAGTCAATATCTTATCTTGTGTGTGTCAAACCGCTTCATTACACAGGACACCTACTCATCATGAGTGACCACCATTCACACAATCACTTACACATGTGCCAGAAAACTACTAGTAATACCAATGATGAAAAGAATCCTAATAAAAAAAATCCTAATGAGCTTTGACAGGGATAATGGTGTGCTATTTAGCTAATGCTGTGCTATTTAGCTGACATTTTGTCACTTAACAAAGCAGCTCTGGACATCTGTATAAAAAAGGCTGAGCATTTGTAGCATATCTGGTTTTAGTTCCCACACTTTTCTTTCACCGTCCCATGATTCTCTTGTTTTTTTAATGTTCCCTTTACTGTAAATAATGGAAATGGCGTCCAGGTAGGAAAATCCAAAACAAATCTACCCATATAATTCCCTTTCGTTAGGCATGTTTTAGTTTGAATTATGCATTGAAACTTGACCAAAAAATAAAATTATATTGTTATTAATTGATATGCCACATTTTGGGTGGAATGCATTTTGTACGTCTCAGCTGTTAGTTGAGAGGGAGTATACCTTTAAGTTTCCACATCACTCTTGTGCATGCTGAATATGTGACTAGGATTGCCTTCCCAACTATTTGTAATGTCACAAATCATTCTTGAAGGCCTGCCTCTTAAAATCAGATTTTTTACATGAGGAAAAAGAGAGATTTGAATTTTCAGCAATTATTCTGCAAACAGCCTTATAGTGTCAGACTCCCACACATACATGATTCTACACACTGTTTTTAACTGGAGGGGGACTTTTAGAAGTTTAGTACTATATCAACTGCTACTGCTTCACAGAATACATGATCACTAACTTTATCACACTCAATTTGGAGGAAAATCGAATTGATCACACTAGGTCTGTTTTTCTTTAACCTCACAAAGCGTTCATGTAGCTACAGTCAGCTCTCTCATAATGTTTCATAGTATTTGATGCATTTTCAAAAGTTGTGCACAGGCAGACACACAGTGTGCTCTGATGATTGTACATACACACAGTGCAGCAGACAGAGAGTGATCTCTGGAGAGGAACTAAGTTTTTCCGGTTTTCTCTGTTTTCATTATTGTTGTTTTGCCGGTATGGACTGGCAAAACTGGTATATGACTGGCTGCTGGGGAAAGATACTGCTGATGTGCCCTTGGGCCTGGAAACCACAGACGTTCTGTGTTTCATGCCAGATTGGAGATAAAAGGACAGAGGAGAAAGAGGAGGATTTAAAGCTGCCACAGAGATGTGAGATACTGCTGAGGACGAGACTGGGAGAAACAATGTTTGGATCTATGTCAGTCTTTAATTAGTTCTAGTGTAATAACTATGGTATTAACCCATTTAGAATCTGTAATTAGCCCTAATCAGACCCACGATCATCATTAGCTTTGGTACATACAAGGAGGACTCTGGTTTGTCATTGCTCTCAATGTACTTATACAAGAATAGACGTACATCTATACTGAGCAACAGTAGAAACTCATATTTCTTTTGATGTCATGCCATCCTGTTCATATTAAATATCAAAGGCAAATTATGGTTCACACATCTTTCTTCACCCTTTAGCCAAACAGAAAAATATTTTTTGTGCAAATTATTGGTTGTTGCCTTAGTGTTTACAAGTCAAAAAGTGTGGATGGTGAGACAGAGAACAACAACAGCAGTCAGTAACGTGTGTAACCACCTCCAGCATTTATCACAGCGTCACATCTCCTTTTTGAATGGAATTGATAAGATGTTATTCTGGACTTGTAGGATGACATGCCATTCTTCCTGACAAGTTGTTCATGTGTTGCTGGAGCAGGATCTCTCCATCTCACCTGGTGATCCTGAACATCCCACAGATGCTCTATTGGGTTGAGATCTGGTGAATATGCTGGTCAAGGAAGGACAGCGACATTGTTCTGCTCCAGGTAGGCTACTCCTGACAGACATGAGCCACATGTGGTCTGGCATTGTCATGCATGAAGGTGATGCCTGATTGCTGTATCCTGGGAATGACGTGTGGACCTAGGACCGTATTTTGGTAACGGATAGCTGTCAGTGTACCGTGGATGTGGACAAGGTCTGACCACCATCCTTTTTTAAAAAATTTTTTAATAGAACTTTATTCTATAATCATAAGCAATACAAATATTTAAACCAATACATATAACAATACATAATACATACTGTATATGAACAATACATATATAAAAGAAATACAATGATAAATAAAAGAAAAAACAAATAAACAAAATTAATATAAGCAAATAAATAAAAGGAAAAACACAGAAACATGCCAGGGGTTACTGTAAATAAATAGAGGCTTTTTACCTAACAAAAACATTGAGACTTTGTTCCCATTTCAATGTTTTTATTTAAATTACTAACACGTGGATGTTTTGTCAAAATAAAGAGATGTCCTCTGGATCAGGTCAATGTTACTTCTTTATTCTCAAAGACAAATGCACATTTGGGCTGTTCACAAGGTGATGCAATGTGAGGGCACAACACTCACATGTGAAGAGCCCAGAAAACAGTAAAACACAAGATAATATACTTTCTGCTTTCTGAAAAGGGAACGTGCCGCCCCCACGTAGGATCAGGAGGTTCGTGTCCAGGGTGATTATCTGTCCTGTGTAGTCACACCACCCTGTTCACACAGTTCCTTTTCAGGAGACAGTAGATACAAATTAAACAATGAACAAACGTCTCACTATGTTCTACAGGCACACAAGGTTATGTGATGATATGAAGACACATCTGTTAGTACATTCTGTATTTTTCCCATCGTTCCCTCCATTTATTATTCAAATGATAACTCAAACGTGGAAAAATAGGAACAAACAGAACAAAAATCAAACTATGTAATAAGTCACTTTAAAGCATACAAATCAAAAACAAACACATAGTAGGAAAACAGACACTGGTACAACCTTCAAACATCAGCCTTGAACATTTTCTACTGCAGATTTTCTGTTCAGACATCATAACAGGTGCGAACCAGTACTGAAAAATGCCACATGTACACTTGTAATGTAAAGTGTGTCCGAACCTACTAAAATGAATATTTCAAATCAGTCATAGCAAAGTCATCATCATCATTAGCAAAAGGCATGTGATCAGGATCAGAAGCAGTGTGAGTATATGCAAAGTTACCAAATAACTTCTTGAGGCAAGGTATCACACAGGAAGTAAAAATTCAAAGGAAAATCAGTCAGGCAGCAAGGAACATAAAACCCACAGCCAAAAGGTGCCTCCAGGAGGCCATGAACCAAGTGAACCAGGAGGAGGTGTTACCAAGTCCCGTTGCATTGCATCACACAAAGCAGTCATGTTCTGTAGGGTCTGATGAATGACACCTCCATCCGCATCATTTTCTGGGATAAAGGTGCAGCAGGATGCACCTACAACGGTGCATACACCCCCCTGAGAGGCCACTACCTGATCCAGAACCAGCCGGTTCTGCATTAATATGAGTCTCAGAGCTGTCATCTCCTACACTTTCCTACACATTCTTTTGAATGAGTTGTAAACCCTGTTGTGTAAAAGTGTTTTTTTATTATATCCACCATCCCTCCTTTTGAGACATGTAACACCATGAATGACTCAATTGAGCAGCATATGGATATAATGATTTTGGTAAAACTAGTGTTCCATTAGGTTCCTTCCAAATGTCGTGCTGGGTTTGACAACCATGTTTTCTCCACTGTTGTTGTTCAATGTGTGAAGCTTGTGGTTGAATTAATTTCAAAGTTTCCAAATAAAGTGTCTGTGATTTTTCTAGATCAACTACAGTGAAAAACTGTATGGGCTTGGAACTTGTGACAACAATGTGTGTGGATCAGGTACAACAGGTGTTCTAGGAATAATAGCACTATTTACAGCTGGCAGATCTTGTACCATCCTCCATCCTGTTGATGGTGGTTGTTTCTTTACAGGAAATAATGGTGAATTGCATGGTGAATCTGGACATGGAATAATTACTCCTTTTTGTCTTAATGCTTCAAAAATTGGTTTTATCCCTTCTTCTGCTTCTGGTCTGATGGGATATTGTCTCTTAAATGGCCTGTATGAACTTTTAGGTGTGACACGTAAAGGTGTAGCTTTATTTATCAAACCTACATCAACTGGTCCTGTTGACCATAAACATTCAGGCACTCCCTCCAGGATGCTGTCATCCACAAGATGTATTTGTCAGTGTTCTCTTGCTGTTGGTGTGCAGATGTGTAGCTTTTACAGCAGGTGTGAACCATTTCAAAGCATGCTGTCTGCATCCAGAGCAGGAGAATAGTCAGGACCCCCACCCTTTGGAGTCCAGGCACCAGTCTCAGAGCAGCGGGTTGCAAAACCGCCCACACTACGCCAGGACTGGTCACGTGGCCTTCCAAGTGAGATGTGGGGTGTAGTGCTACCTCTAAAAAGTATCTCATCATCTGGTTTTTAATTTACTAATGCAGCTGCATTTCCCTTTTTGTCCCAGACTAAATGTGTTAAGCGTATGTTTGTGTTTGGGACTTTAAAAAAAACTTTGTCTCATATGTGTGGTCTGGACCAGGTGTGTGTATGAATTTCATGGTACAATGCATATCAGCTGTGCTCTGTGTGTCTGCCCCTGGCAGAAGAACAGTTTGTGCTTTCTGAAGTAAAGCTTTTGTCACTGAGCACGGTCCCTCAGAAACTAAATCCAGTCTATAATAATAGGTTGGCTCCCCAATTCCCATTATTTCCCCCTGATAGGCACAATTTCTGACAACTTTCAATCCCTGTTCTGTAGAAATGAGACTTACATTTAAAAGACTCATCAAATCTCTCCCCATTAGGTTTTGTAGACAACACTTTGACAGTAGAAATGCATGGTGTTCTTGTTTACCAGTTTCAACATCAACAAAAGCTAGTGGCTCAGTATATCTGTCAACACTAATGTGACCGTTAGCAGATTGTACATGCAATGCTTTTTTAGACGTTTTACAATGTGGTGGGGCGTCCCTCACCGTCAAAACAGATACAGTAGCTCCGGAGTCTACTAAAAATTCAACATTTTTCCGTCCAATTTTCAAAGTGATTGTGGGATATGTGTCTGGACAGTAATAAGCCATAATATCACTTAAAAAGACTATTTCTAGCTCAGCAGCATCACATGGTTTATCAGCATCACAATCAGCATTTACAAAAGCCTCGTCATAGGTGTACGGTGTATCTGCAACTACATGACCTGATGAGGAGGTCTCAGGTCTCGGGTCCACGGTCAGTCATGCGGATGCAGACATCTGGGTCCATGTGTTGAAATCCCTCGCCTCGGCTCCCTTTTTGCTGTGGACAACTTCGAGCCCAATGTCCATGTTGTCCACAGACGTAGCAAACACCGTTTAATCCTTCAGACCCGCTCGGTCTGTTTCCTCCTCGTCCGCGTCCTCTGTGTCATCCTCGGCCTCTGCCTTGGTAATAAATCTCCCTTTCTTCAAAAAGAAAAATGCTTTCTCTGTCTATCTTTGCTTTCTCATGTCGTTTCTTTTGCTCCGTCTCTTTTCTCTCACTTTCTTCTTGATAGCGCTCTGCATTCAGGGCATAGTCTCTGATAATGTCCGGTGTGCATGTGTTCCATGTTACACATTGTTTTCGCACATATTTGCTGTACTCAGGATTCATATTGTCCAGAAAAATGTAGGGTGAGGGTAGGTCAGTCGACCCCCACCTCACCATGTCCTGCGACTTCAGCTGTGGTTTCGCCTTGCCTGAATGATCAAACATGGTCATTCGCTTTGATCAACAATCTGCTCACCATTGTGGAGTTACAACCCCACAATTCACATAAAGATAACGCCCGTAATCACAACTTGGGGTCTGTATCAACACAACATCTGCCCTCCTTTAGCATATCAAAGGTGACCTGGTTTCACCCCTCCTGACCCCTTGCTGAGTACCAGAGACACACCAGGGTATCAGCCTGCAACTCAAGAGACAATGAGACTGCTTTCCACTCCAAATTACAGGATCCAAAATCCTGCATGGTTTTGGAATCTGGAAATTAATGGATCAATAAAAAAAATGACAATCCAACCAACCATCTATGCATAAATGTTGACCATCCCTCCTGCCTCTTGCTCCTCTTGCTCCTACCTCCACCTGACATGAACTCTGACTCCTGAACGCGGAGATCCCCGTGACCCCGTGGATAAGCCTGTGCCCTCCTGCCGCAGCTGAAGAGAATTCTTTTTCCCTTTCTTTTAGACTTAGCTTATACAGTTAGATAGCATTCCTCCTACGATCTCTGCTAATAATTGAATTTCTTCACTTCAACTAATTTATTTGAAGCTCACCTGTGGATCACTCACGCCTGGGTAATTCACTAAGCCATTCTTTGAGCTGCATTATCCCGTAGGTGATAGTTACAAAGGCTGCGCAGAGCCTGGTAACCTTAACCTTAAACTCTGTTAAATTCAACCAAGTTAACTCGTTTCAACGCCGTTAAAGCATGGCCAAGCTGAACACGACCGTTGAGTCAAAAGTTAACAAAGCCGCCAGCCAGCGACGACGCCCCGCGACCCTTCAACATCTGAGATTCGGGACCAGGATCCGGTGGACTTCGAACAGCATCCTCCACGAGTCTCCGGTCGGTGACCCCTCCTGATGACTCGCCAGAGCGTGCTTTCGTCCCTGCCCCAGAGACCGGCTGAAAAGTAAGCTAACCCGAACATCTCTGTGTCTTGGAAAGCGTCATGGCTAATCTGGCATTATTATCCGCAATTTATCTAAATTAGTTCCCCTTCAAAACTTCCCTTAGACCCCCTTAGTTTGGTTCACATCACCACGCTATCATTTTGTTTTGTTACAGTTATGTCTGATTCTCTCTCTTTCACTCTGATTTCATTTGACTATCTTTCTGTATTATAATCCCATATTGAATCTAGTTTTAGTTCCTGTGTGCTGTGTGAAATTACAACTTGATAATAAAATAGTTTCTTTTAGACCCAAATCTAAGTTTCTGTGTTGATGACTGGAATCATTAGTTCTGCGATAGAGGACTTAACTTCCTTCATTTGAGACTGATTCAACGCCATTATTTAGTAATTAATTAATCTGGGTTATATTTACAGCTTTCTTAGGGAATCCTTCCGACCTTAGGAATATAGCTTTAGGAAGGTGGTGCTCCTCGAGGTATTGTTTTAATAACCCTGTCTGATTAATTAATAGCTTTATAATATGCTAATTAATATATGATCATTTCGATCATAACTACAATCCTTAACCTCCTTTAACCCTACAGTTATTTTGGCGCCCTGCGTGAGGCCTAGGTTCACACTAAGGTTTCTAGACAAAAACACAGCTAAATTTAGTCGTTTGTTTGAACACACAATTGATTAACGCAAGCAGAACTTGTCATGGAGTAAAATTAGGACTTGAGCAACTTTCTTCCTTTCTTCCTTTGAGCAACTTCTTCCTTTGAGCAACTTTCTTCCTTTCTTTCCTTGTTTGCCGCTGTGCGAAATTCTTGCCACCGCCGAGTGGAAAACAGATGTGTGTGCATACCCAACTATACTGATGAATATACTTGTGAGAAAACTGTGAGAATCAGCGCTATGTAGAATATTGATACATGTATTAATTGAAATAATTTGTAAGGCCTGGGCTCCCCAGATACGGCGAAGAAATCCCGTATCTATATTGAGCCGGATACAAAGACTCTCTGGCTGCGAGTTTCCAGCAGAGACACACTGGTATCCCCCCTTTTGTTCTAAGTTAGATTAGCTACCTAACCGCTAGGACAGGCTGAGTAAATCAGTGTAAAGGTTTATTATAACGCTAAAAGATAAAGCGTGTTTTGGTTGCAAGATTGCAACCCAAGTAGTACCGCCACCGAGCGAAGATTTTGTTCATTTTGCTTAAAAGTCAGAAAGTTGCGTAGCAAAGTGCTTAAGGTAGCCACATGTTGATCGTGGAGCCAAAAAAATTGTGTGCTGATAAACTTGGTTGAGAAACTGTTGAATTCAGAGATGTGCTTCCTCTGCTCTCCCAGCGCTGTCTGAGGAGAAAAGACAGAGTCAGCGCGAGCCATACAGTAGGCGGAGCCTAGTGACGTCCGCACGTGTCGTCATTGCGTAATCATATCCCCTTTTCAAAATGGCGGTTTGAGTAATAGCTCCCCCTGGTGAAGCTATTTAAGTTCTGACCGTGTTGAATATATTGCCTTTAGCTTAAGCTGCGCAAGCCTAACAGAAATAGGCTGATGCTTTGAACCTTTGCTATAATACAGCAACGGTGTTGATGTTCTTTTGTGAAATAGTCTGATGCTAAAAAGAGTTAGCATAGCAGACAAATAATTGAAAAGCTTAGCGACGCTTGTGTTGTGTTTTCCTGTGTTACTGAAGAAATAATCCAGGACATTTGACCATTGTGTCCTTGCTAAGATAAATAGAAGCTAGTTAGCCTTTAGCCTTGCTAGCCATTAGCCATAGCTCATAGAAGCTGTTTTGCCTAAGGCATTGGAACACTATGGTGCTTCAACTGCCATTCACATTGAGAAACATTGTGATGATTTCCTTTAAGGCTAATATTATTGTTACTAGATAGTGAAAGTTAATGGTACATTGACTTGTTGTAAGACTTTAAAGTCTTATTCCTTTTTGTCATTGCTTAATGATAAAGTTGTGCTTCCTGGATTCCTTTTTACACGCAAGTGTTAACTTTAGCTGTTGTTATAATAAGTAATAACGCATCTTGTGTAGTCCACACAGATAAGTTAACTATTTAAACAGTGATTTCTATCCAGGAAGTGTAGGTTACTGTGAACTCTTAGCTCTGTGAATGTGCAGTATTGGTGATTGCTGGGCTTTAGCATTGCACACCCTCCAACAGCAACACAAAGGATATTAACCAGATCTGTGTATAAGTAAACAGTACGCCACGCTCTGCCATAAGCGAGGCCATCGGCTATTTACCCCTTTACCCAGAACTAATCTATATCCTTGCTGTTTTGGAGAGTTGCAGTGTCGACTGTTACAGAATCTTTAAGCTGAAACTGCTCATATTCCGTTGCTGTGAGATCTCAGTAGTGGTGACGTCACCGTATCATATATTGCAGTGTGCGTGTGCTTTTAACGTTGTGACGAATCGGCGTTGTGGGACTTTCAACTCGGCAGGTGTGTACGCCTTGAACTCACTAAGAAAACAGTGAGAAACGTGGGTCGTAAGCCACGGAGAACTGAATTTACCCCTCCGACGCTCTCTCGCCTCAACCTCTACCAGCATCCGGACATTAAAATTGTGAGATGGTGTGTTGCTGAAATCCTCCCGAGCTACGCTATAGAGAGAATAGCAGTGCTTGAGAGCCAGGTAATAGCTGCAGTTAGCTGGAACAAAGACGATAAAACTTTTTGAGAGTGCCAGACTCAATAGTGCACCCAGTGCTAACTCAAACGCTGCCACCATGTCTGACGCTAACAGTAACGCCGCCTGCTACGTTGACGACCCTCTTGAACATATTGATGAAGCGATAAATGAACTAACTGGCAATGCTGCCTCCGATCACATTGAGCAACTTAAAGGCCTACAAATCCTGCCCATAGAGCAAGAAATAGCGGATGTAGTCTGTAAAGCCCTCACCGTTGCATTCCCATCTAAAGAAAAATTGCCCACTCTAACACGATTAACCGTCCTTCTGTCTGCCCAGGCTCGACACCTAAACCACTTTTTAGGAGAGAACTTGGTAGAATTAAGACAACAACAGGGTGAAATCAACTCCTTAAGAGAACAGTTAGAAACCAGTAACAGCCGAGAGAAAAATTAGGGATTTAGAAGATGCCATCGCCGACACTGAGTCGGGATCCGCCGACACGGGGAGAAATAGCACAGGAGAGGAGGTGACAATAAGACTACCAGACCCCCAGCTTAGCGAAACCCTCGAGCGCGTTAGTACCGAGCTAACTGCCTTGGAGTCTCAACTCAGAGACACAAAAGCAAAACTCGTTGAGTCTGAACGAAAGGTAGAACGCCTCACCCAACAACTCAGCGAAACGCAAACCCTGGTCGCCGAGCACGAGGGAGCCCAAAGAGCGCTTCAAGACCGAGTCGGTTTCTTCCACCAAAAGTATGTTGACTCCGACCGAGAACTGCAAGCTACATACCGTGCACGACAGGAAGACGCCATGGCTTTAGCAGCCGCTAAAGCCGAACTGAGGGTCCTACAAGCCCAATTCACCGCACCACAGCCACCCGAAGCCAGAAGACTAGAACACAATACAGGCCAGCCTGTTAGTACGCTCGGCACAACAGCCGCAGCACTCCCCGAGCCGGTCGAACAACTGAGCCAAACACGGTTAATGACTGAATCCCTCGCAGCAATGGAAATCTCCACACCGCGAGCACCTCCCAACACTGATGCGCGGTACGAGACCCCCGCTTCCCGCGTGCCCGGGATCCCGTAAGACCGCTTCCGCATTTCTCCCACTCCTCGGCATACTCCTCCTCACACCCTCCTTCACGAGCCCCTCCTGCACGAGGCCCGTCTGAGACCTACACAAAATCGCGCGAAACATTACTCATTTCACCCCTAAACCAGGCAACTCGTATCACATCCAACACTATCTCAGTGATATTGAATTCTACCTAAGAAACGTACAAAACGTCACCGTAGAAGATAGGATCTATGTGATCAGAGGAACATCTAGCATTGAAGTGAGCTTGTTCATAGACCGACAACTCCCTGAGACGCGCAACAATTATGAACGCCTTTCACGCGCATTGAGTGAAGAGTTCTCCGACACTCTTAGACACACCGGTCTCTCCGCCGCTTTAAAAATTCACCAACAACGTCAAGAAAGTCCTGAAGAATATTATCAGCGCTTGCGAAACGCATTTTTCGGCTTGAGGAACGAACCTGGTATGGAAGATGACGTCAACTTCCGAGTGCTTTTCCTTGAAAACCTTCACCCTACTCTCAAACACCAGCTTCGCCTCATGGCATGCCCACACACCCACACTACACGGGCACTCCGAGATCTTGCTTTAAAGGCTTACGACAGCCAACACCAGGCTTGAAGTAAACAACCAGGACCCAATGTCTTGAGCCTAAACGCTCAACCTACATCTTTGGAGCTTGAAGGGGCCGCCACTGGCGACCCACTTGTCTTGGCCCACCAGTCGGGCCCTCCATGGGACTCATTCTATGAGAGAAGAGACCAGCGTGCGACACCGCCACCTTGGGCTAACAGGAATCAGACGCAGTCTAGATTTGACACACGCCCGCGCTTCTCCGACCAGCGTTCAAATAGGTCGCGTTCCAACCAGTGGGAACACCGCTCAAAACCCAGTTACAGAGACAGTCACAGCCGAGACGCGAGACCCTCGTTTGACCGTAATAGGCCTAACCGAAACGCCCTGTATTCAAACCCCTCTGACGAGGAACATGACGGCCCTGACGGTAAACCCACAAAACGTAGCAGCAAAACTAAAACCAACTCAAGCGAGCTCAGTCAGGAAGAAATGAACGCCATCAAAAGCATTATTGCCACTTTCAAAAAAGATCAAAAGTCAAAAACTAAGAAAGCTGATCTGTTCGCTATAGCTTCCACCCAAAAAGATTATGAACCAAACGGTGAGACAGACCCACAAACTAGGATCCAGGAACAACCACCCTGCAAACCGAACCACATTGTCTCGTCCGCCGCGATAGACCAAAATGCAACAGCAACCCCAGATTCAGATCCTATTAGCGAAAGCGAACCCGAAGATCCGGCTGCGACCGCAATCATGGTAGTACAGTTAGAGTCTGACAAAATGACCCAATGCCGCGATAACGGAAGCTTTCAGGGGGACCCACCTGTACGACAATTCTTAGCCCATCTAAAAGCCAAGGGAGTCGCTCGCAAGTTTTACTTGTCGACCACCCTGGAAGACAGTGTAGCTCACGAAGCTCTCCTAGACACTGCAGCAGACATCACCTTAATGTCCCAATCGCTCTTCGACAGGCTGAGAACGGTCGTACAACGGTCCAAACGAACCCTGGAACTTCGACCCTGCTCGCTAGACATTCAACCATACTCGTCTAAAGGCATCACTCTGACTTCCATGGCCCTGATCCACTTCACAGTGGAACCTATGAGCCTTGTTCACCCTGTGTACGTGTCGGCACTTGAAGATATTCCGTTGCTGATAGGCAAAGATTTTCTGGATCATTTCGAACCGCTCATCGACTTCAAGCAATTGAAGATTTGGGCACAAGTTCAACGACCCTTACCGATTCCGTCCGCCACCCGCACCGAGGCTCATGGCTACACTGTGCAGATTCAGTCGACCATGACAGCCACTAGTGAACCCATAACTGAAATGCTTGATGCTCCCGTGCAAACAACCGAACCGACTAAAAGTAGCTTTGCTCAAAAAGTGTCATTCCTCTGCGCGCTTACCAAACTTCCCAAAGGATTCAAACACTGTCACACAATCGTTAATGGCATCCACCTTAACGAGACACATGTAAACGAACTGGTCCTCGCTTTATGGTCTGAACGGTCCGCCATCAGTCGAGACTTGTATGACACCCTGGCACGATCTGACCCCAGCCTGCAACTTGCAAAGAAAACCTTCCGATTTCCCTCAGACCCAGTACCTCATACAATGCTCACTTCCGATGGCGTATGTGCCCTTAAAGTCCTATGGAACAACAAAGAACTGAATCATTTCTTCTTGGCCATTCCGAACCTGCCGCAGCCAGCCTACATTGGCAGCGACATCCTCGTTCGTTTAGACGTCCAAGTAGACACAATTAACAACGTCCTATGGTCCCTAACTAACGCGCCTCCCAACATTACCAAGCCGGACCCCGATAACATGAAATCTGGACAAACAATCCCAGAAGCGTGTAAAATGGTCACAGTCCCTGCCAAAACTAAAGACGTTGCGATCCGTCTAAAAGTGCAAGCAGGACAAAAACTCCATCACTCTCGCACGTTTTTCCAACCATCTGGACTGTTCCAACAAATAGGCCTCTCCCTAGAAGCCACACCAATGCTCGACATGCCATCCAGGTTCACCCACCTGTTAGTGCAAAACAAAACACAAGATGACATACTTATACCGGCGCACACCCCTTAATTCCATGACTTTGAGCTGAGAATCCCAGTTATAGGACGACCCCCTGATACGCTCGCTCCCCAAGACACCGACGAACAGGTGGTTTACACCAAACCATCTGGCGCGATAGCCCTGTTTCAAACACTCAACGTAACGGCCGACACAGTGTGTCGAGTCGATTTTGACAAAGACGAGCAAATGATTGTACAAACAGTAGACGTACTAACACTTGGCACGAATCCCACTGACGTTCCGACACCACTAACCCATGACATGGGGGGGGTGACTGAAGCTGAAGCTAAACCCAAATCAGACTTCGCGGCACAGGTGGAGCAAGTACTAGCAGATGCTGACGCCCTCAAAGACAAAGATAAACGTGCAGTGGCATACAACAACAAAATACCACTCAGCTCCGGTTTAGCAGCATGCAACAGGTGCACCGAAGATGTCCAAACAGACGAGATGCCAAGAAATGACCCTCCACAACCAAAACCCCCATGGGAATTGACGGGGACACTGCGGTCCCAAATAAAGTCTAAACCATAAAACAGTACCTTAGCTCCAGCACACAAAAGCACGAGCTACAAAACTTGACGGCTAAACAACCTAGTCAACAATCATTTTGACATGGGGGGGGGTTATAAAAGTATAAGCTTTTTCTGAAAGACTCTAAGTGCTTTCTTTGCCTTAGTAATTACATTGATTGTTGCTTCTTTCTTCAGAATGACGTGGATCTACACTATTCTGACACTCGCAGCGATAGCCATCACGGCCCAAGCCGACATTGTTTAACCAGGTCCTGACTCAAGCATCATTTTAAAATACCGACCTGGGCTGCTCATAACTAACTGCAGACTGTACACCCAGATCTAAAAGGTTCATAGAAAGTTTACTTGCTGCCGCCTCAGTAGTAGGTTCTATTTTCAGCCTGGGACTTTCTTCTTATAATTCCATCAGCATGACCGCTGTGAAGCGTCATATTGGGGAAATGCAAGCAGAAATACCCGAGCTTAGGACGCAGATTTTTAAATCAACAACGCAATCTCCAAACCATAAGCCAAACTGTTAAAGGAACAGTCATAATCCTTAATACCCATAGTGAAGCCCTGAACAAAACCATCCGGGCTGTAGACACTCTTCTTTCAGTTGTTGCGGTTGACTATGCACACACACAGCTAGTAAACTTGCTCATGTCCGACATGCTCCTTGAGATAAGTTCTTCTGTAGATAGTATAGGACGCCAATTGACAATGTACTGAAGGAAATTGCTTCAGGACCTCCTTAGGACAGAGAACCTTTGGTGTATGCCTGGTCGACCCCCGACACGGTCCTCGCCATCACTGTAAGCATAGGTTACCTGATGATTATAGGTATCACTGTATTTTGCATCCGGCGCCTCCGCCTCCTTCAGAGCAAGGTGGACAAGTGCAAGTACAAGTGGCTAGGAAGACAGAGAATCCCAGATAAGAGTAGACCAGCCAAGATAGATGAAGTTGAGGAGACAAATGATTGCCTTTCCTTTTCCTTCTTTCCATCTTTCCTTCACAACTAACGGATAATGATAACCTCTCCTCTAAGGCCCTAGATTAAGATAACCCCGATTCAGTATAGATGTATGCCTATAGCTGCCCCTAGACTGTTTAACTGCCAGATGCTATGACGCTGACCATCCACAGCCGGCGAACCTCAACGCTTTGACGAAGGACATCACCTGCTACGGCTTGGGATTCCACCATCCGCCTGCATCCAGCCGTGGGGGGGGACTGTAGGGTGAGGGGAGGTCAGTCGACCCCCACCTCACCATGTCCTGCGACTTCAGCTGTGGTTTCGCCTTGCCTGAATGATCAAACATGGTCATTCGCATTGATCAACAATCTGCTCACCATTGTGGAGTTACAACCCCACAATTCACATAAAGATAACGCCCGTAATCACAACTTGGGGTCTGTATCAACATAACATCTGCCCTCCTTTAGCATATCAAAGGTGACCTGGTTTCACCTCTCCCGACCCCTTGCTGAGTACCAGAGACACACCAGGGTATCAGCCTGCAACTCAAGAGACAATGAGACTGCTTTCCACTCCAAATTACAGGATCCAAAATCCTGCATGGTTTTGGAATCTGGAAATTAATGGATCAATAAAAAAAATGACAATCCAACCAACCATCTATGCATAAATGTTCACCATCCCTCCTGCCTCTTCTCCTCTTCCTCTCATCACGGAAGCGAGAGAAGAGATGTGTTCATGACTGTAAAAGCATGATTTCTGAAAAACTGAACTCTAAAACATTTTCTAATGGATCATTTTTGATGTTTTCTTTATTATTGTGTGTTTTTACGCCTTCATATAATGTGTTTCTTGTTTTGAAGTTAATAAGCACACAGTGATGATTTTCTGCCTGTGTCCATTTGAGTTAATGTTTATTGCATGTGTGCCTCGATGCCTCCTTCTAGTGGAGAGACTCAGATGTCTCGCCCATTGTTTCTATGTCAGCTGGTTATGTGACCTCCTATCTTACAGTAGAATAGAACACGCCCCTACTTCCGGCAGCGGTGAGGCTTCAAAAGGCACGGCGCGAAGCCGCTCGATCTCTTGCTCCTCTTGCTCCTACCTCCACCTGACATGAACTCTGACTCCTGAACGCGGAGGTCCCCGTGACCCCGTAAATAAGACCCGTGCCCTCCTGCCGCAGCAGTAGAGAATTCTTTTTCCCTTTCTTTTAGACTTAGCTTATACAGTTAGATAGCATTCCTCCTACGATCTCTGCTAATAGTTGAATTTCTTCACTTCAACTAATTTATTTGAAGCTCACCTGTGGATCACTCACGCCTGGGTAATTCACTAAGCCATTCTTTGAGCTGCATTATCCCGTAGGTGATAGTTACAAAGGCGACTGCGCAGCCTGGTAACCTTAACCTTAAACTCTGTTAAATTCAACCAAGTTAACTCGCTTCAACGCCGTTAAAGCACGACCAAGCTGAACATGACCGTTGAGTCAAAAGTTAACAAAGCCGCCAGCCAGCGACGACGCCCCGCGACCCTTCAACATCTGAGATTCGGGACCAGGATCCGGTGGACTTCGAACAGCATCCTCCGCGAGTATCCGGTTGGTGACCCCTCCTGATGACTTGCCAGAGTGTGCTCTCGTCTCTGCCCCGGAGACCGACTGAAAAGTAAGCTAACCCGAACATCTCTGTGTCTTGGAAAGTGTCATGGCTAATCTGGCATTATTATCCGCAATTTATCTAAATTAGTTCCCCTTCAAAACTTCCCTTAGACCCCCTTAGTTTGGTTCACATCACCACGCTATCATTTTGTTTTGTTATAGTTATGTCTGATTCTCTCTCTTTCACTCTGATTTCATTTGACTATCTTTCTGTATTATAATCCCATATTGAATCTAGTTTTAGTTCCTGTGGGCTGTGTGAAATTACAACTTGATAATAAAATAGATTCTTTTAGACCCGAATCTAAGTTTCTGTGTTGATGACTGGAATCATTAGTTCTTGCGATAGAGGACTTAACTTCCTTCATTTGAGACTGATTCAACGCTATTATTTAGTAATTAATTAATCTGGGTTATATTTACAGCTTTCTTAGGGAATCCTTCCGACCTTAGGAATATAGCTTTAGGAAGGTGGTGCTCCTCGAGGTATTCTTTTAATAACCCTGTCTGATTAATAGCTTTATAATATGCTAATTAATATATGATCATTTCGATCATAACTACAATCCTTAACCTCCTTTTAACCCCACAAAAACCATCTTAAACTGTTGTTGGTAGGGTCCATCTCCCATAGGGTTTGGTCTTTGAACGCCAGAATTTGCATCATATACAGTAGTGAGGCGTTTCAGGAAGTGTTCAATTTTCTCACCAGGCAGTTGTTTGCAGGCTCTGATCTTTCGAAAATCCATCCGTCATTGGTATTTCCGTACAATGCGTTCAAAAAGTCGAGTCAAACGAATTTGATATTGACTCAGTGCGTCACCATTGTACCGTTGATCTGTTCCTTGGTCATCCATCCAGTTCCAATCACCAGAACAAATGTCCCAGTCCAGTTATAGTTTTTAACGAAGGCATTTTTCGAGCTCCATCAACGTAGGTCTGTATTGGACAATCAGACGTTCCAGTTGGTTACAGAATTCCTGTCCCCCGCTATTATCTGGATGAGGGATAGAACCCATACATCTTTAATGTCATTATAAGTCCATGGTCAATATACCCAGACTGTTGGATCTGCGCCTGGGTCGACGTTTGGATTTGGCAATTCAATCATTGGAAAATTAGTCGCTAAGCTTGCTGGTGTGTCAGTTGCGTGCCAGGGTAGTGTGAAAAGTTCCTTCTTGACGTTGTCGCGACCATAGCTGGTACCTTGGTGAGTAGGTGGTGGTGACATGCACGGTTCTGCCACAGAGTCTGATGGTAAGGTCGGATACAGGTTGGCAGGTGTATTATCAGCTTGATACGGAGCTGCTGCTGGACGAGGATCGTTGGGTGTTGAATCTTGATAAGCTGGTGGTTCCGCTGGATGTCTCAGCTGGGCAGGTGGAGCACATTCTGGCTGTGGACCCTGATCTACCGCTGCTGGCCGCGGAGTCGAGATTCCTCGGACCACATATTCATCATCTCCTGAAGAAACAGAAGACAAAAGCTGACCAGTATCTTGTCCTTTTTCTTTAGCATTTTCTGTTGCTTTAACATTTTCTTTAGCATTTTCTGTTGCTTTAACATTTTCTTTTTCTTTAGCATTTTCTTTCTCTTTTTCATCACTCTCTTCTTTCCATAATAAAATTGAATTCCATCCATACTTTCTCTTATCCTTCTCAGTCTTGCACACTTCTTTCATCCATCCACACAATCTACACACATCTCTCTTTTTAAAACTTCCATTAACTGGAAAGTGACATTTTTTTTTGTCCAACCCTTCAAATATTTCATACTCTCTGGTCCATACGTTCTCAACATATATTTCACAGGACCCACTATGGCACTCTCACGACTGCTGCAATCTCCCATCTTTTAGAATCTTTCCCGTAAATCTTTTCTAATCAGGGTCGAAAGTAGTAATCCTGTAACTATGGTGGGTTACAGACTCGGGAATATTGTATTTTCCTACACTCGGTGGTTGATCAAGTCACCTACTACATAAGGATATGGTCATCCTTGTGTATTTCACAGCACAAGTAACAATCTCCTATTGACCGTGATCCAAGGAGTTCTCTTCTCAGGATCCTGTCACCAAAGCATTCCTCCCCACACACAGCAGAACTGGTCTCTCAACATATCCTTAACCAAAACTTTAACGTCTTCGGGCGGAGCTCTTTCTTTCAGAAGTCCCAGACTTCCCCACACGTGTTTTTCTTTTTCTTTTCAACAGGTTGTCAGGATTCACAAAAGCAGGACTCAAAAATGCAGACAACACTGGGGGCAGAGTGCAGTTAAGGGATTTAATTAAAGCAAAGTCCACGATGCAAAATCAGCACACAAAGCCAAAAATCCAAAAAGAGCAAAAAGCAAAACAGTATCCAAAAAACAGGTAAAATACAACAGAAAGTTTTTTCTTGATTTTCTATTTTTATTTTTTATTTATTATTACTATTATTATTATTTTTCTAAATCATTTACTGATTTATGTATTTTGCCTCTTTATATTCCTGCACAGTGGTGGATCAGTCCACCGATGCAGGGCAGGCGAGACCTACTTAATTAACTATTCAGATGGATTCCATGGCCATATAATTATTTGAACACCCTGTATTTACTCTTGCTCTCATTATATGAAATAGGATGATGGCTTGATGTATGAAATATTTCTTTTCTCTTATTGTTGTTTGTTTCATTGTCCGTTGATAAACAGGGTTAATGTTTTGCATTGTCATATGAAAACCAATAAATAAAATGTAAAAAACAAACAAACAAAAAAAAACAACAGAAAGAAAACTTACTGAAGAGCACAGGGAAAAAACACTGGAAACACATGGGAAACATGAGATCGGAGATTGCCGTCGAACTGGCAACTCACAGAGGGAATCACACAGACTAAGGCCCCGTTTACATGACAACATATTTCTTCAAAACGGCTAAGTTTTGAAGAAATATTTTGCCCGTCTGTTTTAGGGAACTGAAAACAGAGACTTTTGAAGACGGAGTGTAACCCAAAGACGTTTTTGTACCAGACCAGGGAGAACAAGCAGATGGTGGGACATATGGACATAAAATCTTGATGATTTACCTCATGTTATTTATGCATACTTTGTTCTCCACAATTACTGTGAGGCCAGTCAGGAGACTGTACCTGAACAGTCTGTGTTAGGAGCCATGCAATGTGACCAGGACTGCCAGCCTCCCACACAGAACAACAACTATCTCACTGACTGTAATGAGGGAGGTGGAAAGAGAGTAAGAAGAATTGTCACCAAGTTCCTTGACCCCTAACACCAGGGCCACAACACACTGTTGTTGATTTTTCAATGCAAAGTAACATTACAGATTTATCTCCAAGCAGCTTTGTTCATTACATTTCTCTACAGCAACAAATCACTGGTCTGCTTTTACCCCGTACTGAACACCGTATCACATGCAATTTTATGCTGCATATTAAGTCATTTTTTTGATTACTCAACAGTTCTTGTGTGACCCTTTTACTGATGTTTTTCACCGTTTGTATGGATTTAAATAAATCTGTCAAAATTACAGCAACTTGTTCCAATTTATTTATTGTAATAAAAAGGCAACTCAAACACCCACAGCTTTGAAATACACAGAACCGGGGTAAATATAAGCATCTCTGCAATTCATTCATGTATTCGCCAAGTCTTGTGTATGTTTAGTCACTGTGGTGTATGCCTTTTTACGCAGGCGCATCATCTTATTTTGTGGTGTTGACTTTGAGAAGTTACACCACCACTTACTGCACTGGCATGCATACTACAGCGTTTTCAGTCGTATTTGCGTTGTCGTGTGAACGGGGATCATATTGGAAACGTTTCTGTGTGAACAGAGGTTTTTCAAAACGCAAAGGAAAAACTTCTCTGTTTTCAGGTAAAACGATGTCGTGTAAACGGATAACGAGGGAATGGCAAACAGGTGGCACAGGGAGGAGGAGACAATCAACAATAGGTGGAGACAATCAGACAATTACACACTGGAGGGAAAATAAATTAAAGAGGAAGACACAAGGAGGATACAAAGAAAAACTCACAAGAGACAGGGCTACAAAGACACAGAGGGAGAGGAAACAAACCAGAACTGAAAACAGAAGACTAAAAGAGACAGAGGAAACAAAAGGTCAAAACAGATCAAAAGAAAAGGCAAAGGAGGTGTAAAGCAAAAACACAAGGCATGGAAATGATCTACAAAATAGATCGTAGATCCTATCCTACCTGTCAAAAAGGGGTTACCAGGTGTCCTCGATCAAGAATATGATGCTGAACATTTTGCACTTTGTGCGAGATGTAGAGAACAGCTTTTTGATTGAAAGCAAGCTGAAGCCTGATGACATTCAAAAGGTTCTGTATGAGTTCGAGCAACTTCTATTGGAGGCGTCTTCCAAGCTCGTGGTCCACCTGCAGAAGGTGCTGAAAGACAAATAGGTAAGTGGAATGTGTGTACGCAACACGTAATATGTAATAGCACAGCCATACACGTAATGTTTGGTAAAGAAAGACATACAGTTGATACTCGCTTGTGTTTGCAGCAAATCAGCTGCAATTCGAGCAGTTGGTCAAATTAATGGACGTGGCCAAAAAGAGGATCCCAAAGATTTTTGGTACGTGGTTGTAGGGTGAGGGTAGGTCAGTCGACCCCCACCTCACCATGTCCTGCGACTTCAGCCCTGGTTTCGCCTTGCTTGAATGATCAAACATGGTCATTCCCTTGGAACAACAATCTGCTCGCCATTGTGCAGTTACAACCCCACAATTCACCTAAAGATAACGCCCATAATCACAACTTGGGGTCTGTATCCACACAACATTTGCCCTCCCTTAACATATCAAAGAGGACCTGGTCTCACCCCTCCTGACCCCTTGCTGAGTACCAGAGACACACCAGGGTATCAGCCTGCAACTCAAGAGACAATGAGACTGCTTTCTGCTCCAAATTACAGGATCCAAAATCCTGCATGGTTTTGGAATCTGGAAATTAATGGATCAATAAAAATTTGACAATCCAACCAACCTTCCATGCATAAATGTTCACCATCCCTCCTGCCTCTTCTCCTCTTCCTCTCATCACGGAAGCAAGAGAAGAAATGTGTTCATGACTGTGCAAGCATAATTTCTGAAAAACTGAACTCTGCAACATTTTCCAATGGATCATTTCTGATGTTCTCTTTATTAATGTGTGTTTGACTCCTTTTTGTAATATGTTTCTTGTTTTGAATTTAATAAGCACATAGTGATGATTTTCTGCCTGTGTCCCTTTGAGTGAATGTTTATTGCATGTGTGCTTTGATGCCTCCTTCTAGTGGAGAGACTCAGATGTCTCGCCTATTGTTTCTATGTCAGCTGGTGATGTGACCGCATATCTTACAGTAGAATAGAACACGCCCTTACTTCCGGCAGCTGTGAGGCTTCAAAAGCCACGGCGCGAAGCCGCTCGCGCTCTTGCTCCGCTTGCTCCTACCTCCACCTGACACGAACTCTGACTCCTGAACGCGGAGGTCCCCGTGACTCCGTGGATAAGCCCGTGCCCTCCTGCCGCAGCAGAAGAGACTTCTTTTCCCTTTTCTTTAAGACTTAGCTCATACAGTTAGATAGCATTCCTTACTTACGATCTCTGTTAATAGTTGAAGTTCTTCACTTCAACTCAGTTATTTGAAGCTCACCTGTGGATCACTCACACCTGAGTAATTCACTAAGCCCTTCTTTGTGCTGCATTACCCCTCAACTCGCTTCAACGCCGTCAAAGCACGGCCAAGCTGAACACGACAGTCAGGTCCGAAGTTGACAAAGCCGCCAGCCAGCGACGACGCGACCCTCCAACATCTGAGATTCGGGACCAGGATCCGGTGGACTTCGAACAGCATCCTCCGCAAGTATCCGGTCGGTGACCCCTCCTGATAACTCGCCAAAGCGTGCTTTCGTCCCTACCCGGAGACCGGCTGAAAAGTAAGCTAACCCGAACATCTCTGTGTCTTGGAAAGCGTCATAGCTGACCTGGCATTATTATCCACAATTTACCTAATTTAGTTTCCCTTCAAACTTCCCTTAGACCCCCTTTAGTTTGGTTCACATCACCACGCTATCATCTCGCCTTGTTATAGTTATGTCTTATTTTCTCTCTTTCACTCTGATCTCATTCGACTATCTCTCTGTTACCATCCTATATTAGATTTAGTTTTAGTTTGTTCCTGTGTGCTGTGTTAAATTACATGTGATAATAAAGTAGATTCTTTTAGACCAAGTTTCTGTGTTGATGACTGGAATCATTAGTTCTTGCGATAGAGGACTTGACTTCCTTCATTTGAGACTGATTGAACGCTATTATTTAGTAATTAATTAATCTGGGTTATATTTACAGCTTTCTTAAGGAATCCTTCCGACCTTAAGGATATAGCTTTAGGAAGGTGGTGCTCCTCGAGGTATTTTTCATAACCCTGTCTGATTAATTAATAGCTTTATAATATGATAATTAATATATGATCATTTTGATCATAATTATTATCGTTAACCCCCTTTTAACCCTACAGTTTATTTTGGTGCCCGACGCGTGAGGCCTAGGTTCACACTAAGGTTCCTCGTCAAAAACACAGCGAAATTTAGTCTTTTGTTTGAACAAACTCTTGATTAACACGAGCAGAACTTGTCATGGAGTAGCATTAGGACTTGAGCAACTTTCTTCCTTTCTTTCTTTGAGCAACTTTCTTCCTTTCTTTCCTTGTTCGCCGCTGCGCGAAACTCTGGCCACCGCCGAGTGGAAAACAGACGTGTGTGCATACCCAACTATACTGATGGGTATACTTGTGAGAAAACTGAGAATCAGCGCTACGTAAAATTTGGTACATGTACTAATTTAAATAATTTGTAAGGCCCGGGCTCCCCAGATACGGCGAAGAAATCCCGTATCTATATTGAGCCGGATACAAAGACTCTCTGGCTGCGAGTTTCCAGCAGAGACACACTGGTATCCCCCCTTTTGTTCTAAGTTAGATTAGCTACCTAACCGCTAGGACAGGCTGAGTGAATCAGTGTAAGGGTTTATTATAACGCTTAAAGATAAAGCGTGTTTTGGTTGCAAGATTGCAACCCAAGTAGTACCGTCACCGAGCGAAGATTTTGTTCAGTTTGCTTAAAAGTCAGAAAGTTGCGTAGCAAACTGCTTAAGGTAGCCACGTGTTGAGCGTGGAACCAAAAAATTGTGTGCTGAGAAACTTTGTTGAGAAACTGTTGAATTCAGAGATGTGCTTCCTCTGCTCTCACAGCGCTGTCTGAGGAGAAAAGATAGAGTCAGCGCGAGCCATACAGTAGGCGGAGCCTAGTGACGTCCTCACGTGTCGTCATTGCGTAATCATACCCCCTTTTTTTCAAAATGGCGGTTTGAGTAATAGCTCCCCCTAGTGAAGCTATTTGAGTTCTGACCGTGTTGAATATATTGGCTTAAGCTTTTAGCCTTTAGCTTAAGCTGCACAAGCCTAACAGAAATAGGCTGATGCTTTGAACCTTTTGCTGTAATACAGCAACGGTGTTGATGTTCCTTTTTGAAATAGTCTGATGCTAAAAAGAGTTAGCATAGCAGACAAATAACCGAAAAACTTAGCGACGCTTGTGTTGTGTTTTCCTGTGGTACTCAAGAAATAATCCAGGATACTTGAACGTTGTGCCGTTGCTAAAATAAATAGAAGCTAGTTAGCCTTTAGCCTTTAGCCTTGCTAGCCATTAGCCATAGCTCATAGAAGCTGCTTTACCTAAGGCATTGGGACACTACAGTGCTTCAACTACCATTCACAGTGAGAAACATTGTGATGATTTACTTTAAGGCTAAAATTATTGTAACTAGCTAGTGAAAGTTAATGATACATTGACTTGTTGTAAGACTTTAAGGTCTTATTCCTTTTTGTCATTTCTTAATGATAAAGCTGTGCTTCCTGGATTCCTTTTTACACGCGAGTGTTAACTTTAGCTGTTATAATAAGTAATAATGCATCTTGTGTAGTCCACACAGATAAGTTGTTAACTATTTGAACAGTGATTTCTATCCAGCACCCGGGCAAATTGTGAGACGGTGTGTCGCCGAAATCCTTCCGAGCTACGCTATAGAGAGAATAGCAGTGCTTGAGAGCCAGGTAACAGCTGCAGTTAGCTGGAACGAAGACGATAGAACTTTTGAGAGTGCCAGACTCAATAGTGCACCCAGTGCTAACTCAAACGCTGCCACCATGTCTGACGCTAACAGCAACGCCGCCGGCTACGTTGACAACCCTCTTGAACATATTGATGAAGCGATAAATGAACTAACTGGCAATGCTGCCTCCGAGCACATTGAGCGACTTAAAGGCCTACAAATCCTGCCCATAGAGCAAGAAATAGCGGATGTAGTGTGTAAAGCCCTCACCGCTGCATTCCCATCTAAAGAAAAATCGCCCACTCTAACACGATTGACCGTCCTTCTGTCTGCCCAGGCTCGACACCTAAACCGCTTTTTAGGAGAGAACTTGGTAGAATTAAGACAACAACAGGGGGAAATCAACTCCTTAAGAGAACAGTTAGAGACCAGTAACCAATCCCTACAGGCAGCTGAGAGAAAAATTAGGGATTTAGAAGATGCCATCGCCGACACTGAGTCGGGATCCGCCGACACAGGGAGAAACAGCACAGAAGAGGAGGTTACGATAAGACTACCAGACCCCCAGCTTAGCGAAACCCTCGAGCGCGTTAGCACCGAGCTAACTGCCTCGGAGTCTCAACTCAGAGACACAAAAGCAAAACTCGCTGAGGCTGAACAAAAGGTAGAACGCCTCACCCAACAACTCAGCGAAACGCAAACCCTGGTCGCCAAGCACGAGGGAAACCAAAAAGCGCTTCAAGACCGAGTCGGTTTCTTCCACCAAAAGTACGTTGACTCCGACCGAGAACTGCAAGCTACATACCGTGCGCGACAGGAAGACGCCATGGCTTTAGCAGCCGCTAAAGGCGAACTGAGGGTCCTACGAGCCCAATTTGCCGCACCACAGCCACCTGAAGCCAGGAGACTAGAACACAATACAGGCCAGCCTGTTAGTACGCTCGGCACAACAGCCGCAGTACCTCCCAACACTGACGCGCGGTACGAGACCCCTCCTGCACGAGGCCCGTCTGAGAGAGACCTAGACAAAATCGCGCGAAACATAACTCGTTTCACCCCGAAACCAGGCAACTCGTATCACATCCAACACTATCTCAGTGACTACCTAAGAAACGTACAAAACGTCACCGTAGAAGATAGGATCTATGTGATCAGAGGAACATCTAGCATTGAAGTGAGCTTGTTCATAGAACGACAACTCCCTGAGACGCGCAACGATTATGAACGCCTTTCACGCGCATTGAGGGAAGAGTTCTCCTACACTCTTAGAAACACCGGTCTCTCCGCCGCTTTGAAAATTCATCAACAATGTCAAGAAAGTCCCGAAGAATATTATCAGCGCTTGCGAAACGCATTCTTCGGCTTGAGGAACGAACCTGGTATGGAAGATGACGTCAACTTCCGAGTGCTTTTCCTTGAGAACCTTCACCCTACTCTCAAACACCAGCTTCGCCTCATCGCATGCCCACGCACCCACACTACACGGGCACTCCGAGATCTTG
The DNA here is from genome assembly GCA_037577475.1 of Chaunax sp. Z400. Lineage (NCBI taxonomy): Eukaryota > Metazoa > Chordata > Actinopteri > Lophiiformes > Chaunacidae > Chaunax > Chaunax sp. Z400. The sequence goes on along the minus strand of CM075188.1, from coordinate 2,699,471 downwards.
CTTTAAAGGCTTTCGACAGCCAACACCAGGCTTTAAGTAAACCAGGACCCAATGTCTTCAGCCTAAACGCTCAACCTCCATCTTTGGAGCTTGAAGGGGCCGCCACTGGCGACCCACTTGTCTCGGCCCACCAGTCGGGCCCTCCACGGGACTCTGCCTCATTCTATGAGAGAAGAGACCAGCGTGCGACACCGCCACCATGGGCTAACAGGAATCAGACGCAGTCTAGATTTGACACACGCCCGCGCTTCTCCGACCAGCGTTCAAATAGGTCGCATTCCAATCAGTGGGAACACCGCTCAAACCCCAGTTATGGAGACAGTCACCGCCGAGACGCGAGACCCTCGTTTGACCGTGATAGGCCTAACCGAAACGCCCTGTATCCAAACACCTCTGACGAGGAACATGACGGCCCTGACGGTAAACCCACAAAACTAAGCAGCAAAACTAAAACCAACTCAAGCGAGCTCAGTCAGGAAGAAATGAGCGCCATCAAAAGCCTTATCGCCACTTTTAAAAGAGAGCAAACGTCAAAAACTAAGAAAGCTGATCTGTTCGCTTTAACTTCCACCCAAAAAGAGTATGAACTGAACGGTGAGACAGACCCACAAACTAGGATCCAGGAACAACCACCCTGCGAACCGAACCACATTGTCTCGTCCGCCGCGATAGACCAAAATGCAACAGCAACCCCAGATTCGGATCCTACTAGTGAAAGCGAACCCGAAGATCCGGCTGCGACCGCAATCATGGGAGTACAGTTAGAGTCTGACAAAATGACCCAACGCCGCGATAATGGAAGCTTTCAGGGGGACCCACCTGTACGACAATTCTTAGCCCATCTAAAAGCCAAGGGAGTCACTCGCAAGTTGTACTTGTCAGCCACCCTGGAAGACAGTGTAGCTCACGAAGCTCTCCTAGACACTGCAGCAGACATCACCTTAATGTCCCAATCCCTCTTCGACAGGCTGAGAACGGTCGTACAACGGTCCAAACGAACCCTGGAACTTCGACCCTGCTCGCTAGACCTTCAACCATACTCATCTAAAGGCGTCACTCTGACTTCCATGGCCCTGATCCACTTCACAGTGGGACCTATGAGCCTTGTTCACCCTGTGTACGTGTCGGCACTTGAAGATATCCCGTTGCTGATAGGCAAAGATTTTCTGGATCGTTTCGAACCGCTCATCGACTTCAAGCAATTGAAGATTTGGGCACAAGTTCAACGACCCTTACCGGTTCCGTCCGCCACCCACACCGAGGCTCATGGCTACACTGTGCAGGTTCAGTCGACCATGACAGCCACAAGTGAACCCATAACTGAAATGCTTGATGCTCCCGCGCAAACAACCGAACCGACTAAAAGTAGCTTGGCTCAAAAAGAGTCGTTCCTTTGCGCGCTTACCAAACCTCCCAAAGGATTCAAACACTGTCACACAATCGTTAATGGTATCCACCTTAACGAGACCCTGGCACGATCTGACCCCAGTCTGCAACTTGTAAAGGAAACCTTCCGATTTCCCTCAGACCCAGTACTAACACTGGGCACGAATCCCACTGACGTTCCAACACCACTAACCCATGACCTGGGGGGGGTGACTGAAGCTGACGCTAAACCCAAATCAGACTTCGCGGCACAGGCGGTGCAAGTGCTAGCAGATGCTGACGCCCTCAAAGACAAAGACAAACGTGCAGTGGCATATAACAGCAAAACACCACTCAACTCCGGTTTAGCAGCATGCAACAGGTGCACCGAAGTTGTCCAAACAGACGAGATGCCAAGAAATGACCCTCCACAACCAAAACCCCCATGGGAATTGACGGGGACACTGCGGTCCCAAATACAGTACCTTAGCTCCAGCACACAAAAGCACGAGCTACAAAACTTGACGGCTAAACAAATTAGTCAACAATCATTTTGACATAGGGGGGGGGGGTTGTGATTTCCTCGTCTTAGCAATAACATCAATTGTTGCTCCTTTCTTCAGAATGACGTGGATCTACACTCTTCTGACACTCGTAGCGATAGCCATCACGGCCCAAGCCGACATCGTTTCACCAGGTCCTGACTCAGGCATCATTTTAAAATACCGACCTGGGCTACTGATAACTAACTGCAGACTGTAAAACCAGATCTCAAAGGTTCTCAGTAGTAGGTTCTGTCTTCAGCCTGGGACTTTCTCCTTATAATTCCATCAGCATGACCGCCGTGAAGCGTCATGTTGGGGAAATGCAAGTAGAAACACCCGAGCTTAGGACGTAGATTTTTAAATCAACAACGCAAGCTCCAAACCATAGGCCAAACTGGTAAAGGAACAGTCGTAATCCTTAACACCCATAGTCAAGCTCTGAACAAAACCATCCGGGCTGTAGACACTCTTCTTTCAGTTGTTGCGGTTGACTATGCACACACACGGCTAGTAAACTTGCTCATGTCCGACATGCTCCTTGAGATAAGTTCTCCTGTAGATAGCCTAGCTACGGGACGGATACCTCCCTACCTAGTGCTCCTTAACTTAGATCACTGTATTTTGCATCCGGTGCCTCCGCCTCCTTCAGAGCAAGGTGGACAAATGCAAGTACACCTGGCTAAGATAGTAAGACAGAGAATCCCAGATAAGAGTAGACCAGCCAAGATAGATGAAGTTGAGCAGACTACAGGTGATAGGGGTATCAACCTGTTCCCTGCTCCTACCTTGAGTTAACTAACTCTTGAAGAGTAAGGCAAATGACTGCCTTTCCTTTTCCTTCTTTCCATCTTTCCTTCACAACTAACGGAAAATGATAAGCTCTCCTCTAAGGCCCTAGATTGAGATAACCCTGATTCAGTATAGATGCATGCTTATAGCTGCCCCTAGACTGTTTAACTGCCAGATGCTATGACGCTGACCATCCACAGCCGGCGAACCTCAACGCTTCGACGAAGGACATCACCTGCTACGGCTTGGGATTCCGCCATCCGCCTGCATCCAGCCGTGGGGGGGGGACTGTAGGGTGAGGGTAGGTCAGTCGACCCCCACCTCACCATGTCCTGCGACTTCAGCCCTGGTTTCGCCTTGCTTGAATGATCAAACATGGTCATTCCCTTGGAACAACAATCTGCTCGCCATTGTGGAGTTACAACCCCACAATTCACCTAAAGATAACGCCCGTAATCACAACTTGGGGTCTGTATCCACACAACATTTGCCCTCCCTTAACATATCAAAGAGGACCTGGTCTCACCCCTCCTGACCCCTTGCTGAGTACCAGAGACACACCAGGGTATCAGCCTGTAACTCAAGAGACCATGAGACTGCTTTCTGCTCCAAATTACAGGATCCAAAATCCTGCATGGTTTCAGAATCTGGAAATCAATGAATCAATAAAAATTTGACAATCCAACCAACCTTCCATGCATAAATGTTCACCATCCCTCCTGCCTCTTCTCCTCTTCCTCTCATCACGGAAGCAAGAGAAGAAATGTGTTCATGACTGTGCAAGCATAATTTCTGAAAAACTGAACTCTGCAACATTTTCCAATGGATCATTTCTGATGTTCTCTTTATTAATGTGTGTTTGACTCCTTTTTGTAATATGTTTCTTGTTTTGAATTTAATAAGCACATAGTGATGATTTTCTGCCTGTGTCCCTTTGAGTGAATGTTTATTGCATGTGTGCTTTGATGCCTCCTTCTAGTGGAGAGACTCAGATGTCTCGCCTATTGTTTCTATGTCAGCTGGTGATGTGACCGCATATCTTACAGTAGAATAGAACACGCCCTTACTTCCGGCAGCTGTGAGGCTTCAAATGCCACGGCGCGAAGCCGCTCGCGCTCTTGCTCTGCTTGCTCCTACCTCCACCTGACATGAATTCTGACTCCTGAACGCGGAGGTCCCCGTGACTCCGTGGATAAGCCCGTGCCCTCCTGCCGCAGCAGAAGAGACTTCTTTTCCCTTTTCTTTAAGACTTAGCTCATACAGTTAGATAGCATTCCTTACTTACGATCTCTGTTAATAGTTGAAGTTCTTCACTTCAACTCAGTTATTTGAAGCTCACCTGTGGATCACTCACGCCTGAGTAATTCACTAAGCCCTTCTTTGTGCTGCATTACCCCTCAACTCGCTTCAACGCCGTCAAAGCACGGCCAAGCTGAACACGACCGTCCGGTCCGAAGTTGACAAAGCCGCCAGCCAGCGACGACGCGACCCTCCAACATCTGAGATTCGGGACCAGGATCCGGTGGACTTCGAACAGCATCCTCCGCGAGTATCCGGTCGGTGACCCCTCCTGATAACTCGCCAAAGCGTGCTTTTGTCCCTACCCGGAGACCGGCTGAAAAGTAAGCTAACCCGAACATCTCTGTGTCTTGGAAAGCGTCATAGCTGACCTGGCATTATTATCCACAATTTACCTAATTTAGTTTCCCTTCAAACTTCCCTTAGACCCCCTTTAGTTTGGTTCACATCACCACGCTATCATCTCGCCTTGTTATAGTTATGTCTTATTTTCTCTCTTTCACTCTGATCTCATTCGACTATCTCTCTGTTACCATCCTATATTAGATTTAGTTTTAGTTTGTTCCTGTGTGGTGTGTGAAATTACATGTGATAATAAAGTAGATTCTTTTAGACCAAGTTTCTGTGTTGATGACTGGAATCATTAGTTCTTGCGATAGAGGACTTGACTTCCTTCATTTGAGACTGATTGAACGCTATTATTTAGTAATTAATTAATCTGGGTTATATTTACAGCTTTCTTAAGGAATCCTTCCGACCTTAAGGATATAGCTTTAGGAAGGTGGTGCTCCTCGAGGTATTTTTCATAACCCTGTCTGATTAATTAATAGCTTTATAATATGATAATTAATATATGATCATTTTGATCATAATTATTATCGTTAACCCCCTTTTAAGCCTACATGGTACATATCTAATAGGTACTTTATGTTGCAGTGATGACCATAAATTACACTACATCTTTGATCCCCTTTATGTGGGTTGCAGATGTGCCACAGGCTTGTGATCGGCTACATCATGGGATACATGTCCATGTTTTCCAGTCACCGTTCTGTGGTCTTTTGCAATAAGACCAAAAAAAAAATGTTGACGATGCTGAGGAGTGGGACCATGTCAAAAAGTACCAAGTTCTGGTGAGTATGTTTAACTATTAAATATTGCTTGATACCATAAGACATTTGCTGTAAGGTGACTGTAACATTTTAAAATGTTTGTCGTCCAGGTTGATGACCATAAAACAGTGCGGCCCTTCGGACAGGCGGCCATCTCCCTCCGAAAAAGAGAGTATATGTGGCTGAAGACGCTGAACAAGCTCGATAGGAAGAGGAATACCGTCCAGTCCGAATATGTCTTCCACCAAATGGATGGCCAAAGGGTGGAGAAGCCCAATCGGCTGCTGGAGGAGGAGTGGGCCGATGCTGGCTGTGTGGGGACAGTGAGGTTTGGCCAAATACGCAGCAGTGTCGCCACACAGTTGAGTTAGGTCAGGAGTGCTTGATTGTTATTTCAACCATGTTCAAGTACAAGACAACATTTCAGTGACTAACTAACATTTTCATACTTATTTCAGTCTTCCAGGCACCTCACACTTGATGAGCAGAGGGATGTGGCCAAGGCCATGTGTCATGACGTCAACACTGCAAAGCACTTTTATGTAGCTCTGCCTGACAAGCAGGCTTGCTACAAAACGGGGAAGCTCTGTGTAAAGGGCCTAAAAGGTGTTACCTCATCCAAAAGGAAAGCAGAACAAACCACCAGCACCCCAAGCACCAGCTCGGAGGAGGATGAGGGGCAGCTCATCCTCGATGACATCCTCTGTCGCAGAGGAAGAAATGGAAAACTGGAGGACGAAGTGCGCCATGGAAGAACATCGGCTCTCTGCAATTCCAAAAACGAAGCCGGACTTCTCCTGTAGCCCCCAGCTGAAGAGTGTTTGTCTCAAACTTAAAAGGGTCGACGACCTGAGGCAGTAGTATCAACATGTTGTTTAATTTAAAACGCAAAAAAATGATTTCCCAACTTACAATATGGGGCCATCCGAGGAGCATGTGAATACACTTATTCTGTTCAGGTGAACAAAGAGCCTATCCCAGAACGCAGAGATGAGAGACAGGCAGAAGGAAACTAAATGAAAAGAAGGGGTAACTAAAGAAGGGTCATGATGTTGTACCACATAATAAAACTCTGCTTGGTGCCAGTTCTACTAAAGTGCGAGAAGCATATATTATATTTGTGTTGTATTAATCTTTGATGAAAAATGCCTCTATCTCTTGCTGTTTGTCTTAAAATATTTTCCAAAATGTGATTATAGGCCCACTTTTCATGTAAATATTACAATCAAATTAAAATGGCAAATTAAAAAACATTGCAGGTGATATTTTATGAGTGATATTTATCAATTGGTTCCCTTGAACCTCACTTTCAATATGTAATTCTGTCTGTCACAGGGCATGAAATATGATGGGTAATGAATGCCGAACGGTGAGTAGTGATCCAGTCATGCTGACAGCATTTCTTTCTGCTTTCATGTTTTCTTTATAGACTAAATGATTGAGGAAAAAGTACACGTTTGTCGTGTGTTGTTAGCAATCCGGCTGTCTTTGTGACAGCGGCACCAACAGCAATAATTTGTTAAACAATATTTTTATATGAACAACGCATCAAATGAATATGTATAACATGAAAGGAATCGCGAGCAGTGATAAACCTACAGAGGATTATGACAAACTTTTTGATTCACTGCAGCTCTATGAACATTGTACAAAGATAATTCTTTCTCTGCCAGGCAATTTTACTGTTTTGATTTAGGTCGCTTTCACACCTGAGCTGTTTGGTCCGCTTTAAACAAACCCTGGTTCATTTCTTCGGATATTCCGGTGCGTTTGGGTTGGTGTGAAAGCTCAATCAAACTCTGGTGCGGACCAAACAAGGGAACTCTGGTCCGCTTGAAAACGGGGGTCTCGGTTCGCTTGCAAGTGAACCCTGGTGCAGATCGCTTGTGGTGTGAAAGCAAAGTGGACCAAGTTATAAACCAAAGGTAGGAAGTGGAGCAAAGCACAGTGCATTGTGGGTAAAAGGAGGCAAAACAAACAAGCACGCATGTGGAAAACATCGACTACAGGAGTGGAAAACATGGAGCAATGAACAGGTGAAAGCTCTGATTGAAATATGGTCAGATGATCATGTATCACAGTTGCTTGTGGCCACTCACAAAAACAACAAAGTGTTTAAACTATTTAGCGAGAGAATGGAGGCATTGGTATTCTTCTTCTTCTTTGGTGTTTACCATCACAGACGAGCAGTCGTTGCGACTGTGTGCCGTTCATAAGGTTTGGTTCATTTGACAAAGTGCAGTGTGAAAGCGAACCAAACCAAATGTGTGCAACAATGTTGCAAGTCCACTATACATTACCTCCTCTGTAGCAAACAGACAAAGTTATCGACTAGCTGCTAAATATAGTGGCGCAATTAGCAAAGAGACAGATATTTTTCCTCTGGAATAGGGAGAGCTATATTTGACTTGTATTCATACGGTGGACACAAACACAACTGTAATTGAGTAACAATGCTGCTCTGGGTCTGATGGATTTGTAAATTAGGCAATTATTTGCTAATATGTTAGCTATAAACAGCTAACATGCCCATTTATGCTCCCTCTATGTACCTAAATGGATACATTCATCCCTATACAATCTATGCGGCAACACACTCATACTTCCATGTGTCCTTTACGTCGACATCGATACGACCGCAGGAGGGCAGTGAAGTGTGGCTGTTGGAGAAAGTTGTAATAATCTACCTGGCAAATACTACCTGGCGGTGGTCTGTGAGGCAATTAGGCGCATCAAGACCTGAGGACGGGGAGTTTTTTGTAACTTTTTCACTTCTCTTTTTTCTTCTTTGTTGTGTCCGTATACACACAATCCTTGTATGAATTGCAGCTACACTGCCCCCAACCATTTCCGATGGCATTGCTCCGTTTCGTCCGTATCCTCTCCGTAAGCTCTCCAAATATGTACCCGATTATATACGGAATGAACACATAAGACATATGGAAGGCTACATCTGTCTCCGCCTTCAAAGTAGAGCATAAATGGGCCTTTGCAATGTTGTATATGTGTGTATATTGTGTTTACAGCTTGTGTTGCGGCCCTTCAGTGGCCAAAAATCAATCAGTGCTTCTTTTAAATGTTCCTTACTACTGAGTGTTGGTGTGTGTAATAGGCATTTTGGAAAATATTTGAAAAATACTGTTTTCCCATAATGAAAAGATAAAAACATGCAAAAACATTTAATTTGTAATCCAAATTACACATATACAAGGATTCAGAATATTAGCATGTCATTTTCAGAGATCACAGCCAAAAGAACAAGAGAAAAAAAAATACAATCTGTACATATTTCAGTTTACAGTGAGTAGCAAGTTGGAGAGTACCAGAGAACACTAAGGCAAATCATCAGCAGACAAAAGAAACATTGCCTTTTTGTATTTCATCCACCACAGCAGAGAATCAAGAAGTTATTTTGCTACAAAACAAAGACTAATGTCCCCCCTTCATTCGCGATCAGCTGCATAAGTTACATGAGAGAAAAGCAAAACAAAATCAGAAAGTATCTATTTAAAATCTAGCATTACTGTACATGTCATCTCACTAGCTTTGGAACACCAAACTGGCAGAAATATGCAGCTCTTTTGTACAGCCCTGGGTTCGACCAACATGTGCCTCCCACTAATGGAAACTCACCACAACATGAGGCGGGGTTTCGACAGGAAATGTAGCACTGATCCTGAATATGATGCTGGGGTTTTTTAATTCAAAAGGCTTAACCCCTTGAGGAGCATGACGGTACTTTAAACTTCCACATCAGTTTGACCATTTGCTTTTAAATCATGACTCAGTCAGTCAAGAGATCAATGACCACCTGCAACGAGTCAACTCAGAAAAAATCCTTCACACCATCTCAAAAGCCTGACAGCAGAGTGTGTGACTACTGAACAGGATGAGGAATTAACTGCACAGGAACATATTTACACACGAGAGATCAGCATTAATGGAAAGATTTCATCTCTAACTAAAGAGTGACATATCCAAAGAGGATAAACTGAAGAGTGATATCTTTCAAAACAAAATAGGTGTTGGTAATTGAGCCTAGTGCAATAATATGATAATTAAAATTTACACATATTTATAACCTTTGGTTTAACATCCATCCATCCAATGAATTTCCCATCCATCCAATGAATTTCCCATCCATCCATCCATCCATCCATCGAATTTCCCATCCATCCATCCATCCATCCATCGAATTTCCCATCCATCCATCCATCCATCCATCGAATTTCCCATCCATCCATCCATCGAATTTCCCAGCCATCCATCCATCCATCGAATTTCCCATCCATCCATCCATCCATCGAATTTCCCATCCATCCATCCATCCATCGAATTTCCCATCCATCCATCCATCCATCGAATTTCACATCCATCCATCCATCCATCGAATTTCACATCCATCCATCCATCCATCGAATTTCCCATCCATCCATCCATCCATCGAATTTCCCATCCATCCATCCATCCATCGAATTTCCCATCCATCCATCCATCCATCGAATTTCCCATCCATCCATCCATCCATCGAATTTTCCATCCATTTCCCATCCATCCATCGAATTTCCCATCCATCCATCCATCCATCGAATTTCCCATCCATTTCCCATCCATCCATTCAATGAATTTCCCATCCATTTCCCATCCATCCATTCAATGAATTTCCCATCCATCCATTCAATGAATTTCCCATCCATCCATTCAATGAATTTCCCATCCATCCATTCAATGAATTTCCCATCCATCCATCCAATGAATTTCCCATCCATCCATCCAATGAATTTCCCATCCATCCATCCAATGAATTTCCCATCCATCCATCCAATGAATTTCCCATCCATCCATCCGGAGTACCTGTATTTGACCCCAGAACCTCTTACTGTGATTGGAGGAGCTAACCACTGCAGCATCGTGTCACCAAATGATTTTTCCCTTATCCCGAATACAAACTGAAATCCAGCACCTGTTTTGTAGTGGGCAAGTTGAGATGTAAGAAAATACTGATAGATTTGATTATCGCAACATTACATTTTGTGATGATGTATTTTATTTTATTTTTATGTACGTATTCAATCTAGCTTTTTGATCTTACATAGGTTAATGATAATTCCTTTCCTCAACAGACTCTTGTCAATACACAGCCCTATGTGTATGACACCTGCATTAGTTTGTTTATCTCTGTTAGTCAGCAGGATTCCACACAAACTCCTACGGTTTCAACAAAATTTGGTGTAAGGGTCGGCCATGGGCAAAGGAAGAGCTAATTAAATCTTTTTTGGTGCATTTTCCCTAATTACGAATAAACTACTGAACTGATTTCCAAGAAACTTTTTGGAGGGGTGGGACATGGGTCAGGCAAGTCAAACAGACATGTATATGTAGGATTGATCAGCTTTGGTATGAGGTATGAGTTCTACAGTGTCACTCTAGTATTTGCATGCAATAGCAATACAGCTATAGGTTATGATTCGTGAGGAATGTAAGAACAGAATGGTGTGATACTGTAGATACAGCAACACATTTTAGCTGGTAATTGACTGTCTATGGAATTACTGATGCTTTGTACAGTACATACATAAAACATATGTATTATATGATAAAATGAGATTTCTGTACCTTTAATAATTTTTTCCAAGTAAAACAACCTCATTAGATTTATCCTCCAGGGGCCATAAATACCAAGTTAGGTGTCATAAAAATATGTTATAATATATAACTTGTCCGAGACTAAACGATTGGATGAATTTTTCTGTTGCGATGACAATAATATCTCCAGCTGGCTCAAAATGAAAAAAAATAATAAAATAAGGAAAGAAAAGCTGCAAGATATGCAAATCTTACACTAAAAAAAGAAATTATTTAAGTGACATTAACTTATTCCAACATCTATTAAAATTGTGGACTCATATTCCCTTTTGTCATGTTCTTACATATTTCATCACTCTATGAACTTCCTCCATGATGAGACTTGATTTCTCTGTCATTTTATAGCTCATACTGTTACTCTGCAACCAAAAGTGCTTCAGATTATTTGTAGATTTATTTTTCTTTGCTTGTGGTTTTCATTCTTTGTTGCCGTTTTCTTCTTATTTTTGACACACACATAAAAATGATATTTTACCACTGTATTTAACACCTTTGCTTCTGTAATTTCTCATCCTGCAAATTAGCTAAAGTGCATGCAATTTGAAGTCTCCATTTGTGCAGGTGCAGCAAGGACAAAACATATCTGCTTGTAAAAACCTCTCATATCCAGAAAGTAATTAAAATCCATTGTGTTGCTAAATGTCCTCACATATCTAAAGCCACGGGAGGCAGCCATGCTTTGCAGCATTTGATTGATGTTGAATGATCAGAGCTAGCAGAGGAAAATCAGTGTGAGATGAGATGAAGCTTCTGATCTCAGTCAGCTTTGTTAACAACTTTGTGGACAGTCACATTGATATGACAGCAGTGTCGTGAAATGTGCCTGGCATTTTGTGTGTTGGTCTTAAAATGAGGTGTGGTCAGGAGCATGTTGGCACATGGTTATCTTGAGGCAGCAGAGAGTGACTGAACCATTGACCAAAGAAAACCTGGTCTAACGTTAAATCAGCTGTGTCGGTTCATAACGCTCGTAAACTTTTGATGCAAGAATGGATCTGAATCCACATGTTCACTTTCATCCACACAACAAACACCTGAACAAATATTATCTGAGATTTAGTGACTCACACCAGCATTGACATGTTAAGACAGGTCAGGATTTATCGGAGATGGCTGCTTTACTCCTGCTGGTCTAACATTAGATCCTTTCCATGTGTTTTAAGATTTTAAATGATCAAGTTAAGCTGCTGTCCCTTGTGCGTAAATGGCAGAGCCATTATCAACTATTATTCCTGCAGGGTTTCTCACTAATGATGTCTAATTTCACCCACCAGCATCCGATCTGCTATTAATCAGAATGATCAGTTTTTATGATGTGGCTGGCCTAAGCTGTAGACTGCGATCCACACGCATCACCATATTACACACTCAACATCATCATCATCAGTTAAAATGTATTTGCTTACATGTATGGGACAGAGGATTGGAAGATGGCGAGGCAAGAGGGTCCACTGGCTAAGGACCTCATACCTGTCCTACAGCGAGACAACGGGGCTTTATGGATAGCAATAAACCAGATGCAGGCATACCTGACTTTTAGAAGGAATGGGAGATGACACTCTGATTGGTTTAATTTAATTTAGGCCCTATGAACGGTTAAGGGACTAAATACAACCCCTTTGCATCTTGTGCCTTGCCCAGATTATGCACTGTTTAACTAGCAAAAGGGGTTTGGAGACATTCTAAATTCACTTGCTCCATGAACTTTAGACCATGTGCTTTAGATAAATAGGGCCCATAGACACAGGCTTCAAAATCCATATCCAAAAATGTTCTGACTGAGTCAGATAGAAACGCTTTTAAAAACCCAGAGCCGTACAGCGAAGCCATGTTTTTGCTAGTAGGGTCATCCAAGGCATCTCATAGTAAGTAGGCTTTGCCCTGTAGAATGTCCATCCAGTGTGTCTCTGTGGAAATAACTCACACGCACTCCCACACGATGGTGTGGAACCCAAACACACACATACTCATTATCATGGCGTAGTGCTCCTCCGGTTGTCGCAGAACAGCAGAGACTTTAAAGCAAAATATACTGAGTTGAGACTGAACACAATCAAAAGAATGTACAAAAAGGCACATTTGACTCCGGTGCTCCTGTACTGTGAGATTCAAGTGTAAATGAGCATCCTGTAGCATGGCTATCGTAGCTCTTAACCATCATAAAGACAACATTTCCTCTGAGCGCACTGCTCTGGCTGCTCATATTTGTTAGCACAGGGGCTACCGCTCAGATGATAATGTCCATTAGCCTGAATTTGCCTTGCTAGGCCAGGAGTCAGAATGGTCCCTAGTGTCATAAACCATCAACAAGGGGTAGCAAATGTCTTTACAAGCTGTCCAATGGTAATACAGAAGTGCCGATCCATGTTTACCCCATATCCTCCTTCATTAATCCCACCCACCACCTGAGCCTCGGAGAAAGGGTGGTGTGGGGAGGGTGTTTGTTGTTGGAGGGGGTTTAGGTTGCTAATCATTCCCTCCGCCGTACAGGTCAGCCAGCTTGCGGAAGCGTGGCCCCCATTCGCCCAGGTAGTCGTAGTCCTGGTCTCCACAGCTTGAGGAGGAGTGCAGGGAGCTGAGGGAACCAGCGGTGGAGCCACTGCCCTCGTAGTCAAATACCAGCAGGGAGTCGTAGGGGGGAGCGGTGGGGTCGTTGTCTGCTGCCTTCAGGCCCTGGAAAGAAAAAGGAAACAGGAGGATGAATCGCAATAGTAAATAAATAATAGTATCAGAGATGGGCATCAGTGTCTAGCTCCACAGTGAAAATAAAATGACTACTACTAGACTGTGCATTAATTAATAATTATATCAATAATTAAGTGTGCATTAATTTAAACAGGTACCAAATATTGAATGAGGATTGGTGCTATCTTTTATGAAACTTGTGCACTGAATGAATATGAAGGAGAAAGGAAGGTAAACACAAAGAGGATTGGAAAATAAGGCCAGCAAAATCCTGCATTATGGAGCTAATCTCCTGTTTAAACTGAGCAAACAAACAAAACATGTTTTACAAATGCTGTGATTAATTAACAAACACAGTGTGCTTTACAAATACAAAATACCATTAACAAAATAATGCAGATAGTATCCCGAATACAACATATGCCTGTCAGACACACAGAATATTACTGATACATCACACTTCAGAAACATATACAGAAAGTCTAACATGTACAAAATAAATTCCTACAAAGACAGAAAAAATGTCTCATGACTTTTGGCATTATCTTTGCTGTGGTCAGAATTTTCTCACTAACGTCCTACACATTTCACCCTCCAACACAGCAGGTGGTGCTGGAGGTTAATTTAAACAGGAGGTTAAGCCTTTGTCAGTCAAGAACTAATGTCAGCAATAAGTTGCATGAACCAGTTGTCAATCACTGTCTATTTCAGTGATTCAGACTGAGAACAGAGGATTGTTTCTATTGTTTCTGAAGCATCTTGTTTTACTAATATGGTGTGTGTTTGTTTGATAGACATATTTTGTACTTGTGAAACAAAATCCATTAGTTTGTTAATGGTGTTTTGTCATTGTAAAGCACAGCTTTTTTATTCTTTATTCATTCGGATCCCTGAAAGCTGCACAACACAACAAAATACACAAAACAAGACATGCAACAGATACAAAAGTCTAAACAAAAAACTCTTCATTACATAAAAGAAAGAAATCTAAACAAAAGAGCCAAAAATCACAACACCCCACATTACAGTTTTTCATAATTCAAATTTGTTAATCAACATTAGGGTTATAGTTAGTGTTTTTTTAGTCTTTTAAAACTCGCCTTACTGACTGATTCAATTATCATGTTTTTTTTCCCACATTGTTATGGCTCTAACATTATAAATCTACATACTGTATTTGTTTGGGTTTCTGTTAACTATCTATCCTCTTACAAGCCTGCCTGGTAGTATGACCATGTTGAGCTCCAACATAATGTATTTGTTAGTATAGACGATTTGGTTGTTTGCTGGAACAAATATTCAGGAAGAAAATGGTTGGATTGCATGTTAACCATACAGACCATGGTATGGTATGGTCTGAATACTCCACCACTCAGGACAGAGCGAGCCTTGCAGCTTTACTCTGAGCTGGTTAAAGCACATCTCTTTTATTTGCACCACACCACACTGCTGAGCAGTAATCAGTGTGAGACAACACTGATGCCTGGGTCACTAAAACTTTAGAGGCAGGGGTAAGAAAAGAGGAACACCTCCTAATGCGTGATGTTCCTCTACCTTTTTTTCTGAATAATGTTATCAATATGTTTCCTCCATGATAGCTGCTCATCCTGTGTGATACCAAGCAGCTGTGCCTCCTCAACCTGGTCAATATCCAAGTCCTTCAGTGATTAAATAAAGCTGATCGGCATTATTAGTGGAATTTCTGCCCTTGAATAAAACTCTTGGTTTTTGTTACATTTAAGATAAGTCAGTAGCTGCGGTTCAGATTGGAGAGTATTCCTTAATTCAGTACTGTTAGTTGATCCTACATGTGTAGTTGTATCATCTGCACATAGAGTGGCACTGCACTTATCCAATGATTTAAATTAGCTAGTGATAACTTATGGTCTACAAAATCAAATGCTGAGCTGAAGTAAAAACCCATAAGAACACCACTTGTCATGCATTTGTAAAACATACTTGGTAAAGATTTTGCAGGATGCTCCATCCTGCATCACAATCATAGATTATGAAATGATGGCACAGATTGTGACTAACTATGACTGGTGGCCTGTTGGCTCCAAATTACCAGTAGATCAGCTGCAGGTGCAGTTTGTCACTTGATGACACCTTATCAGCGGTTGCTGAGGCACCAGAAATAATGCCTGTGTTTGATATGAGATAAAGAGCACGCACACTCACACTAGACTCATGCCACAGGTTAATCCTTCCAGTTCCATATGCATCCCTTCTGAATCAGAGAACTGTGAAATGTTTGCACAGCAGAGCTGTCAACTTTCACTTCGTTAAAAAATGAACTATGTTTGCACCAGAAATCCTCATGTTCAACAGCCCACACTCCAGAGTATCACTGACACTGAGCAAAGCTGAATATGGCTGAGAGAGCCGCACGACTGATGATATGCAGGATTATAGTAATCCTATATTATAGTATTTTTATAGTAACTGTATGGTGAACTTAGAACCATGCTTTCACACCAATGCAGAGCAGTTTAATATCTGAAAGCACGCCTGAAGACCCTCACTGACCTAACTTCCTCAAAGAACTGGACGCAACATACATACACATACACACACACACACACTTCTGCTGCTACACAACAAGGACAAGAGTGGGACGTCAAAGAGACCAGAATCGGGGAGAGCATGAGGGAGGGAATGTTAAGTGGAAAGTATGTGAATGTGTGTGTCTGGACGGGCGGAGATGGACAGTAGTGAGTGCTGGGGGAGAAGGAGGGATTACAGAGGGGCATAGAAGAGAGGAGGATTTGGGTCGGGCTGGACAGATGCTGCATCTGTCTCTAAGAGGAGATTCAACAGATTACCAAGCGACGCCTGAACTTCAAACCAACACTGTCCCCCTACACACACACACACGTTTTAGATGCATTTTATTTTACAAACCCACTTTAAGCACACTGGTAGAATAAAAGCACGATCGAAAATTAACATCTAAAAAAAATGGCAGGTTGTTTTTTGCCTCTCTCTGTCCATAAGGCTTGAAATGAAAGAAGTAAATCTGATAAGCTGTGGAAATGTTTTGTGGGCCACGTCTGTCGTCTGACTCAAGACACTCCTGTCACTCCTAAACTCAATGGGAGGAGAGAATTAACACACACAGGGGGGGTGGGGGGGCTGAAAGCATCAGCTTGTCATGTCTGGCAGATTAAGCTGTCTAGATCAGCTTGCCATGTCTGACAGCCCCTGCTCATTATTCATAGCTCCACTTGGCAGATGTCTTTATGCAGCCCGACCAAAAGACACACACACACATTCACACAGAAACAATATGGAAGCAGCAGGCACCCAGAGGGAAACAATCCATCGGCTGCAACGGCACTGATGACTTGGACTCTGAGAGTCACGTTAGTAAACTGAGCCCATGTATAGAGGCAGAACTGGAGCTTAAGACATAATAATGAACAGTCCAGTCAGTGCAGTCGATTTTTTTTCTCCCAAATGGACAATGAAGGAGTCCCTCCCACTTGACGCAGGACCTGCCCAGATGTGTGATGGTGTGAACTATTGTCACATTACTACTTGTAAAACCGTGACATTCCTTTGCTGTTCTACAATTCACTGCATCAAAACTACAACTATAAACTGTTCTCTGTAGAGAAGAGCTCAGGGCAGGTTTTTCTCCTCTACAAATGGTGTGAAGAATTCGTCCATCTGAAGCTGTTTCTGCTCTTCCTTTTCTTTCAGATGTTTGTCGACAGATGTATTTAGTAAACTGGTAGAATTTAAATATATCAAATATTAGAAGCAGTTTTGGCTGCTGCTCAATGATCACACTGCAGATTATCCTGTACTTGCCAAGATTTAAAATCTTGGCTCTGTAAACATGAGACTAATAATCTTGGTTTAAAAGCCATCTACTATTTTTTTTCTAGCTTATATATTTCTACACTGAATAACTTATTTTAAGATGTCTAGACAAGAAAAATGATGTTGCTGCATGAGCAGATAATTTTCACTTGTATTAATTCAATCCTCAAATTATCCCAACTATCCCTGCTGACTTTGGGCAGGAGGCGGGGTTCATCCTGGACAAGTCACCAGTTCATCACAGGATCACATAGAAAGACAAACAACCATTCTCACTCACATTCACACCTATGGTCAATTTAGAGTCACCAGTTCACCTCTACTGCACGTTTTTGGTGGTGGGAAGAAGCTGGAGAACCTGGAGGGAACCCATGAAGACACGGAGAACATGGAGACTCCTCACAGAAAAGTTCCAGATCCTCAGATTGGATTTGAACCCAGGACCTTCCTGCTGTGAGGCAACAGCACAGCAGCGCTACCCACTGTGCCAACCTGTTTATTTATTTTTTAATTAATGAATTTTATTTTAACTACTACATATCAGTAACCAAGCTACCGACACAAACTCATCTTTGGTTGGACGGGTCTACAAAGAGTCTGACTGACGCCACAGTTCCTTTTCTGTCTGTTCACAGGTAACCTTGGTTCCTTTTTTATGAACCAAGTAGTTTTTGGATCAAAGGGAGTGTTTGCTTTTAATACCAAGTCAATTTTAATAAAACTATAAAAAAAAATTTAATCATTTTTGGTAAAGCTGAAGGAATGAGCATTTTGATATTACCAATGGATCAGATGGCTAAGAGAAAAGGTTTGTGCCAATATTAGGAAAATAATCACTAAAAAATAAAAATGCTTACAACCTAGATTTTTGTTTAAGTTTTATCAGTTCCATATTTATTTATTGATTCGTTGGAGTTTGATGTTGAATGATCCAGATTTTTTTTATTTTATTACTATAACAACTACGGTATTTATTAATTTGATTTAGATGTTCCACAGTCGTCCAGTTTGTAATATAATTTGTGCATTTATGACGGTACAGACTTTTTTTTTTGTTGCAGGGGTGGGGTGAGGTGGGCGTGTAAAGGGTCGGCTAATTAATGAACTTTTTCCTTCTACAAATTCTTATTGTTACATTAAAAAATCCACTAGCTGTCCAGTTACCATTTCTATGCAGTTCCCCTCAGCCTTTAGCATCCTCACTTGTTCTGGTTCAGGCTCCAGCAGCCTGCTTTTGGTAAAGAGCTAATTTTATTTATTTATTTTACCTTTATTTTACCAGGAAAATCAATTGAGAACAGCTTCTCATTTACAATGATGACCTGGCAAGAGGCCCCAGCAGAAATAAAAACAAAACAAAACACAAAACAAAAAACAAAAAACAAAAACAAAAATAGTACGCATGAATCCAAGACACACATCCAATGAGGTAGAGTCAATGAAGTTAAAAACAGCCTAAAATAACTACTAGCAATATATAGAGAGAGGAGAAGGGGAATTAACATGTACAACAGTCAACTAGGGACTGTTGCAGTTTCCGCTTAAAGATATGGAATGATGGAAGAGCTGAAAGTTTAAGGGAGTTTTGGAGAGAGTTCCAGGCATTTGCTGCTGCAAAACGAAATCCCACTGTACTCTCCCATATCTGTCCTGCTGCAAACAACAGATAGACAATAGCTGGTGAAGATGCTGATGTTGCTGATACCTCTGTTAAGTGTCTAATACTGCTGCAAAGATATGGGTTATTTTTTTCTAGATCTTCCTTCGAGAGCAGTCCTTGGATCCTAGCTTTTACTTTTTAAGCAGACAAAGTGACTGATTAGATGTGACGACTGAAGCTCCAATCTGTGTCAAAGATGATGCCAAGGTTCCTGGCCTGACTCTTTGTAATGAGAGACAGAGAGTTAAGGTGAGTGCAGATATTCTGTCATCTTTTTGTGCTTCAAAGATAATTATCTCATCACAATTGTCTCATCACTATCTAGCTGGCCAATTTTGCTTCCAGGCGCTGAATCACTGTGCAGTGACACAGATTCAGCAGCACCATCATCACCTGATGTAAGTGAGATGTAGATTTGAATGTTGTCTGCTTAATTTTGGTAGGCTAATTCACTATTTTTGAGTCATTTCTCCTAAGGGAAGCATATAAAGGATACATTTTATGGTATATAGTGGTAAGTGTAGTAAAAAAAAAAATGAAAAAGTGACAGAGCTCCCCAGACTGTCCTTTTACAGAGCTGAGGATGGCCTGCAGCCAGTTTGTTGGATTAACTAAACTCAATGGATTTACCTCCAATTAAATAGCCGAGCTGTGGCCACGTCTGAGGCCAGCTAATCCTGACCATTAGCGAAGCTCATTAAGAATCACACGGATGCTGTTCTGTGTTTCTTTTCACTCTCTTGCTTCACTATGTCTCTTTCTTGAAACATGTTGGCTGTTCATGTGCATCCTCCAGCCAACTGCACACCAACACATATAAATCACTCATACCGGTGTTTGTACGGAGAAACAGACCATACAGCCGAGCCCAGAATCATTAGGCATCATTTTTTTCTGTGTGTACTTCCCTGTTTGAAAATCGGAAATCTATTTATCGAGCAGTAATCAGTCCTTGAATGTTACAGTGGGTTGGTTCCCATATAAGAATGAACTTCAGTTTCCTTAAATCCTGTGAGGTGATGAGGTAAACTGCACACATCTCAGCCAGGCTTTGATGCTTTATACCAAGGGATAGAAAAGAGATGAGAGAAGCTAAAAATCTGACGTTGGCAAGTCCAGCGTTTTTTTTGGACGTGGAGTAAGCTCACTGCAGTTTGTATGTCACTCAAATTGTGATTCATCACCTGTCTGTGCTGAGACGTGCATGTGCTCCACACCAGAATGTAATATGGGCAAACAATTGGGATGTCAGTTAGTGATGATGTGACACCCTCCACTGATGTGGTCACACTACACTGACAAGAACTCTAACAGCTACTACAGAGGTTTAAATTGGTAAAACAAAATTGCCGTACCTCATGTATGAAGTCTCCGATGTCTCCTGGGTGGGGGGCGGCAGAACGGAGGGGGTACTGGTGGTCATGATGGAGTGGCCTCTCATCCAGACGTCTGATCCCCACCTTGACACAATCTGAC
The DNA here is from genome assembly GCA_037577475.1 of Chaunax sp. Z400. Lineage (NCBI taxonomy): Eukaryota > Metazoa > Chordata > Actinopteri > Lophiiformes > Chaunacidae > Chaunax > Chaunax sp. Z400. The sequence goes on along the minus strand of CM075188.1, from coordinate 2,679,066 downwards.
TCCAGGGCATCAGGCTGCTGCAGCTGACTCAGATCGTAGTCCTAAGCATGCACACAGTGACACACAACAAATGTTGGCATTGCAGTAAGTCAAGCTATTTGATTGTTACAGCCGAATATCACAGATCTGCCTCAGGAGGCTTTATGCTCTGAACAGCATGCCCTCTAATAATGAAATCCGCAAGCTTGCGTTGAAAAAAATCTCTTTCCTCAAAATTACACACAGATACTCTTATCTTTCAAGGACCTAGAAATAAAGTAGTCAGTGAGCTGAGAAAAGGAAAGACAGAGTATTTTATGTCATTAATTGCACAATCAGGGGAAATAGCTCATCTCTGTGGAAACAGACTTACTAAATGAGACTCTAACCAGAACAAAGGCATAAAACAACTGAATGTAAACGATTGGAGCAGCTCTGATAACATGGTAATCACAAATGCGCTTAATGGCTATTTTGTCCAGTCAGTGGAAGAACTGGCAGCAAACTTCAAACCTTTAGAGCTGTCAGAGATTTCAATAAATCCATCACACAGACTGATCAAGAATCAGAATTCAATCTGATCAGAATTCAATGAATAATTGACTAATTAAATAATTCAAAGGCTAAATATATGGATTAGTCACTGATTTCATTAAAAAAAAACACTCAAATACAGATAAGACCAATAACACGTGATATATTGTGAATTTCTTCAAATATTCGAAAAAGGAATTATAACTCCAATTTTCAAGTCTGTTGAACCTGAAGAAGTTTATAATTATAGACTGATCTCAATCCTCCCTTCACTCTCGAAGGTTCTTGAAAAGTAAGTTGCAGAACAACTGATTGATTACCTTGAAAGAAATCAGCTTCTTCATTTCAAACAATGTGGCTTCCAACCAAGATATTCGACAGAAATGGCCACATGTTATCTGACAGAAATTATTAAGAGGTCGTTGGATGAAGGTAAAGTAATGGGATCAGTATTTCTAGACCTGAAAAAGGCCTTTGATACTGTCAACCACGAGATTCTTGTACACAAGCTTAAAAAGTTAAACTTATCCAAGCAAGCTCTCAATTGGTTTAAATCGTATTGGAATCCAGAGAATCAGAAATAATGGTAGAATGCCTCCCCTCAAAAATATTGGAATACCACAAGGTTCTATTTTAGGACCTTTGCTTTTCGGTGTATATATCAATGAGCTACCAGACTGCTGCAGAGTGCGCCAAATGTATGCTGATGATGCAGTCTTATATGTATCTGCAAAGACACCACAACAGGCTGCAGAGCTACTGAATAGTCAAATGATCCGTCTCAACGTGGCTTGAGAATAACTGCCTAACTCTTAATTATGCAAAAAGTGTTTCAATGTGCTTCTCGTTAAAGCAATAAATATGTGATAACTTTGCAATAATTATTGATCAGAAGGAAATTGGAAAAGTAAACACGTTTAAATATCTAGGTGTTGTGTTGGATTCCCATTTAAAATTTGAAGCACGCATTAAGAAAGTGTGTTTGCCTATAAAAGTTGATCAACTATATGTGCATGTTATGATTCTGTCACATTTTTAACTGTGGAACAATCTGGGGCCAGGCCACCCAGTCAGCAATGAAATCTTAATTATACATTTTCATACAAACAAGCACTGAAAATATTGGATCAGAAGCCAATGAAATGGCACCATTGTAAAATTCTGAAAAAGAATAATCTGCTAAACCTTGAGAATTACATACATTTCTCATAGTTAAAATTGATTTTTAAATGTGTAAATGGCCTTGTCGCAGAACCAGTCAGTCAAATGATCTCAAATTATAACAACAAAGGAGTCACTACGAGGGGAGCAGTTAGTGGAAACTCTAAACCCGCAAAACACCGAACTACATTTTGTAAAGGCAGATGATAAACACTTGGAGGAAACATTGGAAACATTGGGACATGTGATAAAACATTGACGACGAACTGGCAACTCACAGAGGGAATCACACAGACTAAATACACTGGGATAACGAGGAAATGGTAAACAGGTGACACAGGGAGGAGGAGACAATCAGCAACAGGTGGAGAATATCAGACAATCACACACTGGAGGGAAAATATATTAAAGGGGAAGAAACAAGGAGGATATAATGATAAACTCACATGAGACAGGAATACAAAGAAACAGAGGGAACAAACCAGAACTGATAACAGAAACTAAAACTGAGACAGAGGAAACAAAAGGTCAAAACAGATCACAAGAAAAGGCAACAGGAAGCGTAAATCAAAAACATAAGGCATGGAAATAGACTACAAAATAGAACAGGAAACAGAGGTACAAAATGATGACCTAAACCTTCAAAATAAAAGAAACCAACAGACATGGATCAGATACAGGACACATTTGGTCAATCCTCCTCTCCTGTTAAAGGCCCACAGATTTGGAATGCCCTGCCATCAGAAATGAAAACATTAACTGATTTTAAGGCTTTTACACTCAAGACAAAATAGTGGCTTAAAAAAGAACAAATCTGTGATCACTGACATATTCGTTTACAAAGCAAACATATACTTTCTTCTCCCTTTGTTCTCTAATGGCCTTTGTTAATCATTCCTCTTGTTAGTTTTAGCTGTTGTTTTTAATTAAGCTACTGTTGTTTTATCAATGTATATTATCCGTCACTATATTTGTATCCATATTGTATAATATGTCTGGTGTGTCGTATTAAATGTTTAGAATATTTTATTAGGTCTTTTAAAGTCTTAAAATATTGTATATCTTACCCAGTAAAGGCCTAATCAGGGACAAGGACTGCAAATTAGCTATGGCTAGAAGTCATGCATCGGTTTCATATTATTTAAAATGTAACAATGTTTACTTGCATCGTCCCTTCCAAATAAATTAATAAAATAAATAACAAATCCCTGGAGCCTCCATTAACAGTAAGGACATTCCACTGACTACGTCCACAACATTGTCTTAAACCACATCAACATCAGGACTCCCTGATTCTATGATGCTCAGATGCTCAGATGCTTTCTGGAGTCAGGAAACATGCATGTGTTAAACTTTCCATCCATCCTGTTGTTTGTCCAACACGTTCTGACCTCACCGTGTCACATACCAATGCTTTGTCACGCACCGATGCATCAAACACATCCACAAGGTGTCGCAAAGCCTTCCTAAAAGCGCTGATCATAAAACGGCCCTTATTTATGCACAAAAACTACTTGGCTAGTTTTAGGAAAAGGTCTGTGATGTGTGTTAACTTTTCACACAGGTCATAAACTCCTGTCTCAGTGTGTGGTTAGGGACACATAGTATACACATACACATGTTTGCAACTTACCACATATGCTATTTAATATTTCCTTATTATGTTATGACAAAACATAATTGGTCTGCAGTACCTTTCCATTATAATCACATTTGCTATTGCAAATTGGTTGCATGTAAAAGCAATCAGGAAATACACTGAGCAAAAGTAGAGGCATAATTTAAAAAACCCAATATTTTCCTTTCACCTGCCCTAATCTACTGAAACAATCAAATATGTGATACATAGAAATGACTTTTCTAAGTACCCACAACCAAAACATGTTAAATCATGAATAACCATCATTTAGTCATAACATAGAAATAACAGTCATTGGTGCATTTCAGAGTAAACGATGATGTTGGTGAGATTTTTTTCTGCATGATTAAAAAGACCTGGTCAAGGTGATAATTTACTGGGTCTAATTAATGTCCTATTGAAACAACTGATGATGTCACAGGTTCCACGAAACTTACGTGACCAGACAGTTGGGATGCTGATGATGCTGATGGTCAGAACTCTGCAGACACGTGTAGCACAGATGTTACAGATGTTGTGGCTCATTGCACAGTGGAGGCAGATCACATTTAGTGACAAGTCCAGATTTAATTTAATGCACAGAGCTGATGGTCGTAGGCGTTTGTATCGTCACCGTGGGGAACGCTATCCTGCAGCATACATCCAGGAAGTGGACCGTTTTGGTGGTGATGTCATGATGTGGGGAGCCACTGCTAAAGGATGATGGGCAGAACTTGTCCAGATCCACGGTACAATGACAGCTATCTGTTACCGAGATACAGTCCTAGGTCCATACGTCATTCCCAGGATACAACAATCAGGCATCACCTTCATGCATGACAATGTCAGACCACATGTGGCTCATGTCTGTCAGGAGGAGCCTACCTGGACCAGAACAATGTTGCTGTCCTTCCTTGACCAGCATGTTCACCAGATCTCAACCCAATAGAGCATCTGTGGGATGTTCTGGATGTTAAGTATATCTCAAAATGTACCCTCATCTGCATCGGAATCTCATTAACGTCATCGGCCCCTGGTCTATCCCCTTACAGGTTTTTCAGATATCTTGTACACAGATTAGATGAGACGTTTTGGCCTGAAGTTATTTCCAAACCTTAATAACCCCTACCTATATAGTAACATGTCTCTGTATATAAAAAGCAGTGCTATTAATCAAACTTGATTGATTCAAGAAAGCAGAAGTCTTAATCAGGATGGACTTGGAAGAACATGTCCTGAATTGGCCAATCACTACCTTTATGTATTAACTGTATTTAATAGTTAAGGTTTCAATGACTTAAACAGGCACGATGAGATCCTCCATGGAACATCCACCATTTCTCCTTCATCATCCGCCCTAAGGGAGGAGTGACCCGGCTATCTAAGCAGTAGCTTGCTGTGGTTCACCTACTGTATGTTCATATGTAGAGTAATTCAAGAGGTTACATGACTTTTTAGGCATTTTTTGTGTCTTTACTACTGTAGAAACTATTTGGAGTCATAAAAGGAAAGAATAACCAAATGATATTTGGGGTCAGTTATTATGATGGGTCATTATTGTTATTGATTAATAATGTTGTTGTATGTATTTCACAGACATTATTTACACAAATAAAGCTGACATTCCTGCACTTCTCTGTGAATAGTGGGGGATTTTTATTTTATTTATTTAGGACCTGCAAATAAGTGAGAAAAGTCAACTATGCTGCATATTTTATTGTTTTTTTAATACTGTTTTACAAAGTCATTAAACTACTTTTTCAAACTCATTTACTGTAGCTTGACTGGACTACAAATCATTCAGCTTTTAGGTGACAGCAACACTGAAGGTACCAGTGAAAATGTGGTATGGAATTCCATTCATTAATAAACAAACAGAATAGATCGGCTTTCAACACGTTAAAAGTGTGTCTGTGTGTGTGTGTGTGTGTGTGTGTGTGTGCTGCGGTCTACCCTCCATGCGTTTCCCATATACTAGAACATGTACAACAATGAAACCTGTATGTATATGTGAGAAGGCTCTGCAGTGTTGTCTCTTGTCTGGAATCAGAATGAATCAAAATGAGAGCTACTGACTCTCCCACATGTCAGACATCATGTGCATTACGCTTCAACTTCCTGTCAACTCCTCCAAATCACGCCACCGGGAATCTTTTTAATCCTTGAGTCTCTGCAGCTGGTGACAGCATAAGCATTGTTGAATTCACAATAACTGCCATCCTGTCTCTGCTACTGTATAGAATGGCTTAAGACTTAGGAGAACTTTTGAGCATCTATGTCTGTAACAAAAAAAATATGAATCCTACAGTCAATAAAAGTTGCCAATAAAATGTAATCATATTTGAAAAACGGTCAACATCAAAATCTATTTTACAAATTAAGAAAACAAATGATTCATTTTGTTGAAACTTGAAACAATGAAAAAGTTGCTTATGGTGAAAATGTTCCTATTTATGTTTCACACCAACACTTTTTGTTTTAGGAGAAGCTTTAAAAACTTTCTGTGTGATTTGAGACTTCTTTTAGTTCTGTTTTCTACATTCCAGGTTCAGTAAGACTAAGAGTTCAGTAAGTCTAAGCCCCTAAGATAATAATCCCTATTTCCATATTTCCATAGAACATGCTCTGCAGCCAGAAGCTAAAGTCTGGCACCATCATTGAGGGGAGGAATTGGCTGTCCTCAAATAACACTCTACATATATGCAAACAGAAGTGTAGAGAAGTGAGGTACATGATGGAGAGTGTTGGTGTGGGTTGAGATCAGGTCAGGAACAGAGAAACAGAGCTTATCCATGCTGACATTGGCCAAGAGGCAGGTTCCACCCTGGACAGGTCACCAGTTCATCAGAGGGCCGACGTATAGAAAGACAAACGATTTAAAGACTGAATGTTCACAACGACACTGCTGACACAATGATGCAGTAATGTTTACCATGTAAGCATGCTAACACGTTCTAACTAGAATGACACTCCGTAGAGCACATATCCTCACCAAGGCTGAACAATTTCACGTCTGTTTATCTTGCCTGGCTATTGCCCCACCTCTCCACCAAGTTTGGTGTTTATTGGCCAATTCATCACGACCACTGAAGCAATTTAGACATCACCAATGCTACATGTCTTTGGTCTATTGGCGGATGCTGGAACATCCATGCACATAACATTAACACAGAGAGGCTCCAGGTCTGACTTCAATCCCAGAACCTTCTTGCTGTGAGGCGACAGTGTGAAGCACTGTGCCGCCCGGAAGGGCTTATCAGCCCAGCTGTTGGTCAGGCTGAAATTGTGAAGTAATGGGAGCGTAAGATAACCTAAATGTTTAGATATTTAAGTGAAAAAGTAAAGACTAAGATCTGCTGGAGCGGTTAGATAAAGAGGGATCATTCAATAAGGACACTAAGAGCCAATAAAAGTACTATATTAACCTGACTGCAGTCAGGTGTTCCCCAGGAAATACGGGATTTCATCCATGTGGATGTTCCATCTTTTTTTGATGTTGTATCAACTTTATCAGTGTGGCCTTGGACAGAATACTGTATGTAAGTTGTACAACAGATTGGACGAACAGTAGCACTGAATAAAAGAAACCGCCTTGCATCTGCACTTTAATTGTCAAAGCAGACGCAACATTTTTTTAATAATGAAAAAAGAGAAAGAAAAAGATGTGTATCAAACTGGCGATCATCTGCGCCGCACGTCAGGGGAGAACCCCGAGCCCACAGAGTCAGGAGTACAGAACGTACCAGACCTTACACTCTTCTCTCTGACAGACATAAGTGTGCAGCATGAATCAACAGTATTCTTCTCTGTGGTCTTGGGGTTCTGCTCCTGCACTCTGGCATGCGGCCCAGATGATCCACGGTTAGATACCATGCTTTTTTTTTAATTATTATTATTGAAAAGATGCATCTAAGTAGTGGTAGAAAAGATTTGTCTGTTTCCAGGAAGTCCAGAAGCATTGAGCAAACAGTAGACTTATGTGTGCAATATGACAGATAAGTACAGCACAGTAGTAACACTGAGTGGTTGTATGTTTGTACTCCTGTTTTTTTTTTTTTTACAGCCTCTCTAATGGGCGCTGCTGTAAAAAGTAAGGCATGCTCAGTTGGTCGACAGGATAAATGAGGGTTAATCATTTTCCCAGCAGAAGTGCTGAGCAGCTTATGTGCTTGGCAACAGCAGGCAAGTTGTGTGGAGGGACACAGGAAATTGTTCTCCAACAGAAAGCAATTAATCCTGTTTTGCGGTCCTCTTTTGTAGTACACTTAATCTTAGCTGGAGGACAGATGATTGAAGGGGAGAGAATCAGAATGTGTGTTTGTGTGGCAACATGATGTGTCCTTTATGGCTCATTTCTGGGACTACGTGTGTGTGTGTGACTGGATGGGAGTGTTAGCATTATTGTGAATTGATGTGTATAAATTTAACACTGATAAATGTAAACAGCTTGAACGCAATTTGTCACAAGCATAAGTGGCACTAAAGTCAGAGCCAACAATCACAGTTATTATATGAATAACACACCAACACAATAACAATAGACAGACCCAAATTAGATAAGGGTAATCTGATATTTATACTGTGTGTACCTGGTCTTCCTCGCCGCCTCCCTCCTCATCATATTTGAGGATGTTGTCCCGGACATCGTCCTCTGGGTCAATGAGGAGTTGCTTGGCCTGACGCTCCTTATCCCTCCTCTTCATCCACATCACGAAAAGCAGAACCAGCACTGCAGGAAAAGTGCGATGGAAGAACATTAGGACACCAATATAAGGGACAGGTCAGCATCATGAGATGAGGATGAGGCGTCACTGGACTGTTCTTTGTGCATGGAGTCTAAAGTGGAAAACACAACATATGAGATAAAGATGACTCGAGAGAACAGCCCCTAAAAAATGACCTCCTCCTCCTAGGAGGTTATGTTTTCACCTGGTTGGCTGGTATTTGTTTAACTTGTCAGCAGGATCACTTGAAAAGGTAGAAACAAAATGTAAAGAAATACTGTGGAGGGGTTGGACTGGAGCCAGAGACAAATCCATTAAAGTTAGGTTTAGAAACATTTTTCTTCTCTAACATTTTGTGACATTTTCCTTAATTATGCAAAAACTACTGAACTGATGATTTCTACAAAACTTAGTGGAAGGATGGGGGGAAAATGTAGCTCACAGAGGAACCTGGTAAGTTTTGGTGTGGATGCAGACAGAATTTCAGAATTGTATGTATATGATCTGATAACCTCTAATAAACAGGTGGGCTGTTGTTTATTAGTAAAACAATTAAGCACTGTCACATTTGCCATCTTGCCATACATCTTATATTTTCATTACTGCTTGAATGTATTCTTCTTCCTTCTGCGTTTACATGGCATCGTTTCTGAAACGATCTCCGTACACATGGATCCACAAACACGACTGAAGACGCTGTAGTCTGTATGACAAGGCAGTAGCTGGTGCTGTAACTTTTCAAAATCAACACTACAGAATAAGATCACAGTGGGGGTTCAGCAAATCTACCCTGGAGGAGCATTAATAAACTCAACAGTCTGCTGGACAAACTAAACCGGACAGTCTGATGTTGTAATTTTGTTGTTGTTCTGGCCATAGTCAGCTGTTTTTGTCTGTGTGCGCGACAAAGGCTGGCAGTAACCATAATAGGCATTTTTATTTTATTTATTTAACCTTTATTTAACCAGAAAAAAAAAAGTTGAGATCAAGGATCTTTTTCACAAGTGTACCCTGACCAAGGAGGCAGCAGCACATGTCAGGTGTGCACGAAGTGGGGCTGTGTCGTTATCGTTATTAGTCGTTGAGTTGCGTTTTTCCCATTTACACGACAACGGTAGGGCGCCGTTTTGAAAAGTCTCCACTCTTGAGCCCGTTTTTAAAAGTTCTCGTATAAACGAACGGCCTAAACGCAACAAAAAGTCTCCGTTTTTTTGGGGGAAACGGTCATCGAGTAAACGGCCCCAAATGTTTGCATGTCAACCTGCCCCTCACCTTGTTTCAACTGGGTTTCATTCTGTGCTTGCTTTAATCATTTAGAGACAGAAAAGCTAATTATTATAATGTGTAGTAGCACTGGGTTTAGAATCATTTCACTCAAATTAAGAAAGCAATGCTTTGAGGCTTTTGTAAAGCTGAGATAGTTTTTCTTATTCCTGGTAGATACATTCAATTGTTTGTATCCTGTCAAATCAAGTATTTATTTATACATTTACACAGGATGGGAACAACTGCTCTAAAATACCACTGGACAGTTACTGTTAGATGGGAAACATATCTCAACATTCTTAGACACCCAGCTCAGTCAGATCCTGCGTTATCTCCTCAGCCTACCTTGAAGACAGTCACAGTTTAATACCAAACAACAAATGAAATCCCCTGATATCGGACTCTTTGGCAGAGGCAAAAACTTGTGTAAATCTTGCTCTCTTTGATCACACTAATGCGGGTGGATTTATGAGTCGGAGGAGCTCACAGTGTGCTTGTAAACCTGCACTGCTATACCTGCAAGGGCCAAAGTCTATTAGTACACCGAGTGAAATTCTAAGTGAAGACAATTTAAGCCCTAGAGAGGCGAGTTGAAAAATGGCTTGTCACCATTAGTAACATTTCTCTGTGAAACCAACAAGCAAACCTGGCTGGCTTGTAGCCTCACAGAGACAACACACGTCCAGTCTATTTAAAATAAAACACTGCTGCGTGTGCCGACTCCAGAATCGGCCTCATTCCAAAAATGTGATCAATGTGCTGTATGCCAACCCTTAAATTAAGGTGACCAGACCCCAAGGGTCAGGGTCTTATTACATCTGCTGTCCATTTACAGCAGGAGTGAGAGAGTCCTGGTATCACAGGTACATGAAAACAATTGTTTTTGAAGAGATTATTGGTATTTTTCTGCCATTTGAAGATAAATTTGAGGGGCGTAGAATATTTGAAAACTCATGAAAACTGTCACACTTGTCAGAACTGGTGAACATTGTGATTTGGTATAAGATGTAAGATTCATCGTGACAGAATGGCTCCACAGGCCCAAGTAGAAGATTTCAACGATTTCTTCATTTTTTTATATTTAGAGGTGATGTATTTAAAATTCAATGAGTATAATCTACAATCTCGTTATATAGTCTGTGGTGATTTGATTCAACTCAACTTTATACAGACGCGAACACAATATCAAGGAAAATAACAAAGGTGTCAACATTTCAGCTTTGGTGAGCTTGGATCTGTCATGGTTCTGTATTTAGGTTGCATTTCCTGTTTTATTTCATAAGTTTAGTTGTTCTTGTCATGTCTTATGCTTTACACTTCCTGTCTTCTTTTCTTATTATCTGTTTTACTCTTCTGGTTCCTCTGTCTGTGGTTTAGTCTTCTATGTTTAGTCTTCTATGTTTAGTCTTCTATGTTTAGTCTTCTATGTTTAGTCTTCTATGTTTAGTCTTCTATGTTTTAGTTCCAGTTTGCTCTCTTTCCCTCTGTATCTATGTTTGCTCTGTCTTTGTTAGTTTATTATTATATCCTCCTCATGTCTTCCCCTGTAAGTTTTCCCTCTTCATTTTCCCTCCACTGTGATTGTCTGATCATTCCCACCTGTCTCTAATTGTCTCCTCCTCCCTGTGCCACCTGTTCCCCATCTCCTCTCCTTACCTGCCTGTATTTAGTATTGTGTATTCTTGCCCTTGCTCACTTTGTATGATATGAGACATACTGGTTTGAGCAGTATGTCTCATATCCTATATGGGAGGAATGTGTGAGTCTGTCCATTCTAGAAATTTATTTATTTAAAAAAACAAAAATAATAATAATAAATATAAAAACAATTTAAAATAAATGAAGAGAAATAAATGAAAAAAATAAAATAAATAAAATATAAAGAATTTAAAAACATTTAAAAAAATAAATAAAAAGTTTTTTTTTACTGTCTGCTTTTCTCTTATTGTCCTCTATTGTTTTATCTCCGGTGTGTGCATCTGTCTTACTGTAGGTTCAACATTGATCAGATTACACAGATTTGATTAGCTGCTCAGCATCATGTGACATATTTAGAACACACAAGTTTGTTCTGTAAGTTCCCTTTGGCTGTACGTGTCGTAAAGGCTAGAAAAGCTGGGTTGGTTAAAATAGGAACCCTCTAACTTTAATAATCCTCCATAATTTATTGGTGATAGGCCTGTCCGGATAGGCCTGCCAGTTTCTCAAGGTTATTTAGAACAATTGGACCTGAATTGCTGCTAATCATTCATCATTTTAAAGGAGTGATACTGTACTTAGCTGCCCTGCTGCTTCTGGCTTCCTCCCTTTGCTTCCTTGTCTCTCTAATTGCAACAGCTATCACTCCCAGACCCATTCTTGTTACTTAAGCTGCCACAGCAGCTCTGGCTGAAGCCTGGAAATACTCCAAACAAATGAACTGGATAGTTCATCACATTGGTCAGTGTTCAGCTGCTCTGTTTTCTCTCATCCTCTGTTCCTCAGGATGAATCCTTGCCATTCTTTGAAAATATTATTCTACATTCATGTGGATTTGGGGCGCAAACATTAAGTGTGAGAGTTATGATGAGTCCGTATTGGTTTGCAGCTATGTACAGTGTGGTAACCTCAACAACCCAGACAACATCCACTATCCTAGCTGAGGAGCAGATCATGTTTTTATTCAGAGCGTTCACAGAGAGGAGGGTCTGTTCACAGGCGGGTCGCTTTCAGAGTCTTTTATTTGTGTTTGTGTGTGAGAGGAGGGAACAAGGAGGGACTGAATTAATCTGATTGAAAAGATTGAAGATGGAAAATAGTAAAGAAAGAAACATGCTGTTCAATGTGTGAACAGCTGCCACGAATAAATTAATGTATTGCAAACAGTTTTGTTTCACAGTGATTAGTATTGGCTGCTTTTTTAGGCTATAACTCATCAAAACATGGGTTTATCTTATTTTGGAACAAAGGATTCGGTTTTTTGGGACGACTGCTCTTAATATGGGACTGTGCCAAACTTTTTGTGACATCTGGTCACCCTACCGAGTGTAAAACTCACCTAATAATATGATGATACAGATGAGGATAGCGATGATGGCTCCGGTGCCCAGTCCAGCAGCGATAATTCGCTCCATGTCCACACAGTCTCCATGGTGATCACACTGGCAGACCTTGACCCTTAGGTAGGAAGTGTTGGACATGGGCAGGTTGCCAGAGTCTGTAATCATGATGGGAACCTCATAGATCCCACTGGCCAGGGAGCCGATCCGAAGTCGGAGCTGGGCATACTCACCTAGAGTACAGGATGAAAATGGAAGGACAGATGGGTGATTGGCAGGTGTGGTAGTGGCTTTAGCAGGTAAACTGAGGTCCCTGGTTACCTTTATCACATGTCCACTCATCTGGTTTATCACATTCTCTGATTATGTCCAAGATGAATCAGTGTGAGGTTAGTCTCATAGTCTGAGCTCATAGTCAGTGTAAATTAGTCCAATAAATGTTGAATATGCGAAGCTCTCGTTCATTACATTCACTTGGTGGCTCATTCCAGAGCCAATGACCTTATCTGATGGCCTTTTCCAGCAAATAGAACTTCAAGTTTCATCACACACTCAATATGGAACTTTGGTGAGGAGGAACGTTCTGTGAGTGAAGCAAATCTGGTGGGTAATCCAGGCCAGTGGGTACAAGGATTGGAGGACGAGTCAAGTTAAATCTATTTTATTTATGTAGCTCAGAATCACAAATACAATTTGACTCATGTGGGTGGAACATGACACCGTCTGTCCTCAGACCACGAGGATCTAAACCCACCTTCAGACCAAAACCTAAAGGCTGTCACAACATCCAGACAGGACCCCCATGAGAGAAAAGTGTAAACAGATACCATTATCTGTCTGTGACCACCAGACCACATCTACTCACAGCATCACCCAGGAAGAGGTCACTAAATTATCACCTACTCGTACTGTAAAGGTTCAGGCCTGTCTGGGGCAGCTGCAACTCAAGTGTCACACAATGCAGAGATTCATCTGTGACCTAGAGAATGCACATCTTTGGTAAATCTCAAAGTCAAGGTTGACTTGGTGGCTTTTTCCCAGAGCTTAAGGCCATTACTGATGGCCTATCCTTAGACCTGAGGACATCATCCCAAAACCTGTCAAATCACCTCGCTAGTCTTCAAGTCACATGGTGTCAGATCTCTGCTGGTATACCTGAGAGACAGGAGCCCCCTGTGAGGCAGACTGCAGTGGTGTATGACATCACATAAAACATATTCATCTGGAATGCCTCATTTTTTTTGTCAAAGTGCCACTTGTTTAAAATTATTTACTGGACCTTCAGTAAATAATGAGGTAAATGTAGCTTTAATGGAATCTCGGGCTACTGCAAGAGAAAGTCCACTTTATGTGACCTTGTAATAGTTAGGGTTATTTTTTTTGGGGGGGGGGGGTAACTTTTACAGTGAATGAACGCTTGAACACAATGAACACACACTGTTTTGTACTGACCATTGAGCCGACTCAGCGTCCAGTTACGGCGTACGTCTAAAGGATGACTGGCTAACTCGAAGGCGAAGGGTCCGGCATTAGGGTTCAGGTCGGGGTCACTGGCTGTGATGTTGATGGCGTTGGTATCTGGCTTCTCACACATTTCCACCTCAGGGGGGAACACATGAGGTGCGTTGTCGTTTATGTCCAGCAGGTACATCTGAAGGGTTCCTGTCCCGCTGGCAGGCGGGACACCTGGACACAGAACGAAAACATGCATTAAAACATTAAAACATTAAAACTCTACTGAATAGTAAGATAACTATGAATGTATGTCTCCTTTTATCTGTTAATTTATAAAGCTGTTCTGTTGGTACAGATGTGAGTCTAAGGGTCATTAAAGGTTTATTACCTTGGGTTGATTAATGTAACATAACAGGAAACTGTTACATCCAGACATAACATGTGTAAAGGTCATGTTCTGGTCTTGGAGAGGCAACTTATGCAGTGACCAAAATTAAAATGGTTCATCCTCTGGGGGAGATGAACACAACCAGATCAACAAAGAATGTAACAAATATTGCGTATGTGTATCAAAGCATCATATATCTTCTTCCACTGTGTCATTGTTGGGTACCTTTCCCTTTCTGAATTGCTAGCAGTACCTGGGATTCCAACAGTACTTATTTTTGGTCCTTTACTGTCTCTGTAGTAACAAATATTTAATTTTTATTGTAAAAATATGCTGGCATTGCTTCAAATGAGGAAATTCTTAGACAGACCTGGGAGCAGCTGGAGAAGCAGTTAACTGTACTAAAATCAAAAGGCTGATGGAGTATCAACACAGTGTCGGACTACATAACAGTAGAAACCACCTGTCTGCCATCGCCAACAAAAACTTGTCCAACTAACTCATTAATTACATAATAATGTCAATAAAGTTGTGGATGCTCCTCTACAAGTTTCTACTTAGCAGAGAGTTGAACCCTGCAGGAGCGCAGCAACGTCTGCAGGCATGCTAACGTTCCCTGCAGCATCTACAGGGTCAGTCTTCTGCCTTTTAGATTAGTTTCCTCAGCTTACACATGTTGTCCTGGACAGCTTTGCTTCATTACAGTTTTTGCAATGAGTGATTTGTGTCAATGAGTGATTTGAAATCAGTATTCTGCAGTACTGTTGTAATTCAGCTGATACCATTTAAAGTACTGAGTTTGGTATTCAGCCATTTTCAAAAACTCAATAAGCACATGAATGAGCCACACTGTACCAGAGTAGGATAAGAACTCTGGAGTCTATCAAATGGTAACATGTATTTTTGATATTGTACATGGTCTGTCACAAACAAACAAACAAACAATGGAAAATATTTACGTGTGAACTGTTTTTATCAGCTTAGAAACATAAAGGAAAGTCAGAAAGTATTGAGAGACAGACTTGATTGTTTTTAGTGTTTTCATGGGTTTTGTTGACAATAGGAGAATTTGAGAACATCACTAAACAATCTTTTCCTGTTCCATAATGTCAGAATGCACAGCCTATACATTAAATCACTCCCAGCACATATTTGGACGCAGCATATGGAACAATTGAGTTACTGAAAATGAATGCAAGCAAGCTGGGCAAGCGTGTACATCCATTCAGCTATGCATACTGTCCACGACGAGACAAATACATCATTCATTTAAAATGAACGCGTCCTCCCACAGTTAAAAATGCACTCTCCACGGACACAGCATAAACTGCCATGTGTTCAGTGATAGTGAGTGATCGGTGCACTTATAGCGGCCTGCTGGTGACCTGCAGACTAGTCACCTTTGTCCTTATGTCTGCTTGTTCACCAGTGAGCTCATGGGAGTGTGTGCAGGCCCGACAACAGCAGTGAATATGCTAAAACAGACAGTTAGCAGGAAACGCAGCACAGCAGGTCTCTATGAAGAGGGTGCAGGCCAGGGTGGATGGATGAAGCTGCTGCTGAATGGCATTCCTCTTGAACAATGTTCAGCTTTGAAACAGAGAATCCTCTTCTCCATTGCTATAAAGCACAGTTGTGAGCATAACAAGAGCAAGTCTTTGGGAATAAATAGGCCTAAATAGGCAGAAAAACCTCAACATTAGAAATCAATGGGAGTATTGTGCCCAGAAGGCCGTCTGTGTAATTCTAAATAAGTCATCTGATTACAGCAATAAAGAATTGAAATGTAGTTAAAGGTGGCCAATACAATATGTTGTCTATAGGAAAAGATCTTCCTCTTCCCATTGTGTGAAATAACAGCTTCCTTCCAGACTGGAGTCAGGACATCTAGGCTACGTTCACACTGACAGCCTTAATGCACAATTCTGATTTTTTTATGTAGCTGTTCACATTACTTTTAAAATGTGGTCTATATCAGACTCCAGTATGAACAGTTAGTCACATGCAGCACGGCGTCATACTCGACTCAGGCAACCAAGCTTCCTGAAAAAGTGTGTAGCAGTTGGGTGGTATTGGGTTGTATTGGTTGGCAGCAGGTGCGTGTTAGCACACGTTGGCTAACTTGTTTGCCATCGCAAAGTCCTCCGTTTGCTCAATTTTCCAGAATTTTGCAAGGCCGTGTTCCATGTCCTTATGTCTATTTACATTAAACTGCTCAAAGGAGATGAACTTCAGGAGGTCATACATGGTGGGTTTCCCCCAGTGTGCTGATCAATAGGAGTCATATTCCTGTAATGAAGACTCTAAAGAAAATCACACTGATAACTTCAATCACAAAGGATGGCATTCAGACTTTCTACAGGGAGACGATGATCAGTTCTGGTGAGACTATAGGAAATAATCTTCTATATTTTTTTCATTTGTCAACTAGAGGTAGCATCGGCTCCAGGTTATGCTGCAATACTGCAATGTTTCCAACTGCAGTTTTGAAAACACTGTGAATGAAATGTCTTCCTTCCATCACAGAGATTGTGTATGATACTCTTCTTCTTCTTATAATCATCATCATTATTATTGTTATTATTATTATTATATGTTTATATATATTTATTTTAATCACCACAAGGATGTTGCCTTCACCTATGTCTATTTGTCTTTGTTTGTTGGTTTGTTATAGCAGGACTGTTTAAAAACTCCTGGATGGATTTCTTCATAACTTGGTGGTCAGATGCAGAGAATGGGCTTCTGGTGTGGAACCAGATAAAGGGGTAGATCCATTTTCATTTTTTTTTCCATTTTCTTTAATAGGAGAGATGGACATGACTCTACATTTTCCCCAATCATGCATAAACTACTGAAATTCTACTTCTAACAGAAAATCTACTGGCTGAATATTATAGGGGCCAAGGAAGAGCCCAGTAAATGTTTAAGGGGAGCCCAATCACAGGGCAGATACACAAATTATTGTTTGCTTTCAAAGAGATTTAGTTGCAGAGATGTAACCTGTGTAATGGTATAGGCTGGGGGCAACAAACCCACAACCCAAAGACTGACGAGACATCCAACAGTGCAGTTATGCTTTTAAGAAGAAAATACAGGCAGATACAGGTTCCCTGCAGATACCAGCACACAGTTCTAATGGGCCGTACAGGAAGGGATGAGTCAGAGGGGATGTTGACACTTCAGCTACACACAACCATATTTACCAAAGCTGCTATAAAAATAAAGTGATTTGTAAATAATAATTTGTAAATATTGTTATATGTTGAGACGTTACTGGTTTACCTTCATTTTCTGATGTAGCGTTCATGTAGCTTAGCTAGTTTAAAAATCATAATGTTTCCAGCACTCGGCTATTTTAACAGATAGTATGGCAAAATGCTACATCACAATATTCTGTTTTCTCTTGAAGAAATATATGCATACACTGTATACATAACTGTGCTCTAATAATAACACCTGCATATTTAAGAGTACATTTGTTTATTATGTTTATTGATGTAAATAAAACTTGTTTTCTGGTGACTTGTAGCTTCAATAAAAGTGTTGTATAACTGTAGATGAATTACTGTCAGAGATGATGATCTTAAGATCAACTCATTTCTGTTGTCAAGCCTTTTCCCAAATTCTGCTGATTTGTCTGCAAAAGCTGGAACATGACACCGACTCCACAGGAGAGTCAGCACTTCTGCTGGTACTGAAAGAGCACTGAAGCACAGTGACCTCTGCATGGGGTGGGAAGGGGTTACTGCAGGATACTAAGCCTGCACTGTTGCCTCACCGTTATCAGAAGCCATGAAGGTAACATTGTACAGGTTGTTCTTCACATAGGGAGACTCTCGGTCCAGGACGGCGATGGTGGAAATCCGGCCGTTAACCGGGTCAATCTCCAGCCAGTTGGCCGGGTCATACATCTTGGAGTACCTGAGGTCAGTCAGAGAGAGAAAGAGCATGAGAGACCACCTTAGTGAGGCTTCTTTATCTGCTGCCCTGGCTATAAGCCAAGCAGTTACTGTGGAGCTGATATATGGAGGCTGCAGCACTCTCATAAAGCAACCACAGCACATTCATTTATTCTCACTGCAAATGATTCTACCTTCAAGAGACTTGAAAATTATTTGGAAAAACATATCTGTCAGTGGAAATTTATGTTTTCTAGAATTGTAAATGACCCATTAAAAGAACCAAGCTTGCCAAATCCCTGGGACTTGCTGATGAAATGTATTCATCTAATAGAATTTACTCATACTCCTACATCTGCACTGCTGTTAGAGCACGGTGCATGCATTTGAGAAATTATACGAATCGGATGGGAAATAGCACAGCTTTCACAAAAAGGTGGGCAGAGATGCCAAAAAGGCACCATAAACCATCCGTGTACAGGAAATATTATGCATTTGGTTTATTTTTAATTGGAGAGATAAAGAGCAGGAAGGCACAGTTATGAATAAATGTAAGAGTGAATACTACAGAATACAAAGCAACAAAAAAGAAAAATCACAAACCAAAGTGCTCTCTCTGGACCCCTCTATAGAGCACAACACGCTCGCTTTATGTGTGCGACCATGTGCGTGTGCACTAGCATATTTTTGTGAACACAATGTGTGTCCACCATTGGCTGTTGCTAGGCTACAAAGACTTCAGCGCTACATTTAGAAGCACATAGTGGGTTGTAAAACAAAGACGGATGGGGACCAGGCAGCAGTCCTGTAGGCTCTTGGTGCTCTTGTCTGGTTGTTCTTGTTGTTTTTGTTGGGCTGTAAGTTCAGATCCTCTGGATGTGGTCGGACACATTTCCTCCAGACAGGAAAAAAAAAATCCAGCCATCTTATCAGTTTCTATCTCAAAACGGGGCTGCGACAGTGAACAGCAGGCCAGCCTTGTTAAATGAAAAGGCAAACGTTCACCCTGCTGAGCAAATTAAGCTGTGTTGGCGTCCATGAAAGGAAAAGTCAACAGAGAAAAAAACTCATCAAAAATCCTTCTCATGAGGAGAAAATAAAATGAAATAAAAATAAAAATAAAAATTGTTGTTTCGATTTTATTTCTTTCAAAGATCAGGATATAATAAAAAAAATTAAATATAATATACTAGAATATAATGTATGAGAATATAATATATGAGAATATACTGAAATATACTAGAATAGAATACAATAGAATTAAAGTTGGGTCTCATACTGTGTACTTTTAAGGGTACAAACATGTACAATTCATGTTACATCAAGTGCGGTCAAATGTTTGTACCAGAGAGGATGACTGAGTAGAGAGTAAGTAGAGAGAGACTTTTTAAAACTCCGTGGATGAAAACAGAGTAACATGTCTAACCTGAGGAAACGCCTGGTCAAATATAAAGTACATCTAAAAGCCTAAGAATGGACATTGTTTCAGAGCCTGAAAGCCAGGAGCTACTGCTAACATTAGCATGTCTGCAGCAATCATTGCAGTTTATTTGGTGAGTGGCAGCTGCTGATTTACTATGAGAGGTGAGAAAAAAGCAGCTTCTCTTTCAGCTCAGTTGTTTTAATTTGAAAGAATAATCCTTTTTGTAAAATAAAAAGAAATGGAAGCGATGGTTAAAGTTATTCGGTGCCTTGCTGCTAACACCACTAATTGCTCCTGTAGACCTGGAAGCTGCGTAACGTCTCCAAGTCCTTTTTCTTTGTGAAACAGCACTTTTGAAACAATGAACAAATATTAACAATGATTTGAGATATTTAGGGCTTGTTGATGGCACCTTTAATTGTTCATGTAGGCATGTTAGTTAATGATTCTAAACCAGGAAGTCAGGAATTACCTGTGACAACTGTGGAAGTCACAGAGAAGGGCTTTACGCTGATTCTGCTTTTAATCTAATGACAGTGTTTCAACTACATGAGGATGTGTAGGTGAACAGATATGAACATCACTGTGACTTCATACAAGGTTGCTTTGAATGCATACTTATAAGCTAATTTGCTTTCAGTCATAGTTTATCAATGACAGCCACTGGCAGTGACTTCAGGATGCATTCTAATAAAAGCAAGGCTCATTTAAAAGATAAAAACCATGCAGATATTCAAAGGCTCCTTTAATCAAAAGACAGTGAAGGAAAAATTCAGCTCTCTACTTGAAAACTGTTTATCCTTTCATAGTTTAATTAAACATTTCATTTTATACTGTTTTATTTTCTTTAAACACTATATTTTTCACATGTAACGTCCAGCTGAAACTCGTCATCATCACAAAATGAAAGCCCATGAAGTCACAGCTTCCAGCGGGCGACTCACCGGACGGTTTGTCTCATGAAGCGGTCTGGGTCCTGGGCAGTGAAGGTGGTGAGCAGAGACCCAGCAGGGAGACCTTCCTCCAGTTTGATGGACTTGGGGTTGGGGCTGAACTCTGGACTCTCGTTGATGTCCAGGATTCGGAC
Source organism: Chaunax sp. Z400 (assembly GCA_037577475.1). Taxonomy (NCBI): domain Eukaryota; kingdom Metazoa; phylum Chordata; class Actinopteri; order Lophiiformes; family Chaunacidae; genus Chaunax; species Chaunax sp. Z400. The sequence continues at coordinate 2,658,491 of CM075188.1, read as the reverse complement.
AGAGACGGTTGCAGTGGACTGACGGGGCAGGTGGATGCCGCGGGCCAGCGCCACCTCGTTCTCTGCCTCCACTGTCAGCATGAAGGAACGGCTCAGCTCAAAGTCGATGGGCTGGACAGAAGAAGGCAGGGATATGATAAGACTGACATGATCTTCAAAGGCCAGTATAATAATAACAGCTTATCAGAGGAGGCAGCAAAAAGCCAGATTATAATATGTTTATAATAAACTCAACACTGCTGAAAATGATGAATCATTTATTAGAAGCAAATTAATAAATAAATTGATAAGTAAATAAATGGATGCATAAAAATGTGGACCAGTGGACTTCAAACTCATAATGCTGAATGTATAAATCTGTAACAGAGATATTTTAATTTGTGAGATATTATTTAAAATTTTTTACTTGGTCACAAACATATATTCAAAAAAATTCTTCTTCTTAAAATTCTTATTTTTATAATCCTTTAATTTCTTATTGTATAAAACTTAATTTCTGATAAAACTCATGGAATGTTTTTCTTGCTCAATATCATTAAAATCTACTTTTCATTTCATTACCTCGTCATAGTGTCGTGCTCATTGTTAGTGGGTCCACCATCATTCCCCCATTGGACTCAAATTACCCACACATGCAAATAGGTTTTACAGGAAACAATACATGAAACTATCAGTAATAGTTGCATGTATTGATTAGGTAATTTGACCTCACTGATATCAGGCTCTCCTACAGCATCTCACTGTACTAAGCTGCTGATAATGTAAGATGAAGTTCCCGGAATAGGTGTTCGACTTCATGTGTGGTCAAGTGCATTGCTAGAGCGTTGCTATCTTGAGCTAACAGGAAGTTGTGGAACCTTTGACCAACCACACCATGGTGTGTGTTTTGTGCAGATCAATCCCACCTTCACCACTGTGAGCAGGCCCTCGTTGGTGGTGGGGTCAGTGGGGATGGAGAAGCGCCCAGTGGGGTCCCCAGCGATGATGCGGTACACAGCGCACCAGGCTTGAGTGTGAGGCTGGTCTTTATCCGTCACAGTCAGGTTAGCAACGATAACGTTCACCCTGTTCTCATGAACCTCCCCAAAGAACTGACAAAAAAACAAAAAAAAACCCACACTGTTAAGAGAGTTTTTAACACCAACATGACACTGCAAAATTTAGTGTCTTCATCATGTTAGTAACATTTTACTGCTGTTTGGAAGAACAGTGCCTCACAGTACACAGGACATAGTAGTGTAGACATACTGTGTCTGTGGTGAATTCAGGAGCATTGTCATTGACGTCTGTAATCCTGATGATGGTGGTGGCTGTGTTGGACAGGCCGTAGGTGGGGTTTCCCTCCATGTCCGTGGCCTGGATGATCAGGGTGTACTGGGTGACTTTCTGGAAACAGACACAGAGCAAAGAGGATTGAAGCTGAAAGGATGGACCTCAGATTATGTTCTTCAGACAGAGCATCTTACCCTGCATCATTTTTGTCCCAGCTCAAATGTGATGATTCTTTTTTTTTTTTTTTAATAACAGTTTTGAAAGGATTTCTTGAATCTAATTACAAGCAGCACCTTTTGAACAATAGTCTATATTACCAGTTGACAGTTCACTTCTTGAAAATGGGAAACAAAGTTTCAAAAGACAATCACAATTATTTCAATATATAAGCAGGGAATAAAAGTCACGGACCAGAAGCCTATGAGATGACATCACTGCAGTGTTGTCAGAAAACACAGCCTTTTTAGCTTTGACAGTTTTATGATGTCTTTATAAATGTCTGAAGAATCAGGTGTCACCACTGTTCTCTGAATTAGCCTTTAGCTCACAGCTCTCATAGGGCGACTACACGAGCCTCCATCAGTGGTGATTGTGTAGTTCTGATGTGTAAGACCTCTTCTGGTCTACTTTCTCTGCAAAGGGTCAAAACTTTGGAACTCTCTACCTACTACTTTAAAACTAGAGACCAATAATAAAGCCTTTAACACAGGATTCAAACAAACAACATTGCTCACATGAATAGCTTTCCACTGGTTCATTGTCTCATCATGTTGCCTTTGCTCTATAGCTCATGTATGTATTCCATTCTGAATGGAATATTCTTTTTTTGTCCTTGTAATGTTATTGTACACTTTATTATTTCCCTCTCCTTTTGTTATTATTATTGCCATTAATATTATTACTGTTATTTTTCTCTCAAAAGCCTCCTGTGTACAGGTGTTGACAATTAGCATGTGTGCTAAAACACTCACACAATGCATCTGGTTCGTCCAATGCAACTGTGATGTCCACGTCAAATAAAAATCCACCTATCTATCAGTTAGACGTTCACTTTGTTGCTTTTTCTAAAGCGGTGGTTTGTACTGTGGGGACTAGAACATACAGTACATTCTGTGGGATCTACTGATATAGAATATGACTATAGGGAAACAGCTCCAAGCTGTCGTTACACTGCAGAAAACACTGCAGATTGGACAGACATGCACAGGCAGAGAAGCAGCTGCTCTAAATGGGTTGAGGGACGAGCCTAACAAATGTCCATCCAAACACACACACACACACACACACACACACACACACACACACGAATACACACACACACCTCCCGATCGAGGCCTGCTGCCACAGTGATGATGTCACCAGTCTTGTTGTTAATGGTGAACATGTTGGAGGATGGACTCTGGGGATTCTGAGAGAGGATCTTATATCTCAGCATCCCATTGGCAGTTTTTGGATCATCCTTGTCCACTGCTGTCACAGTCATCACAAAGGATCCTACAGGGAGAACACAACAAAGTCAGCACAGACATGTCAGTGAAGAAGAAGGCTTCAGTCCACAGCGTACTGTGTGTGTGTCTGTCTGTGTGTGTGTTAGTACCAGGCTTGGATCCCTCTGGTACTGAGCCATTGAAGATGGTGTGCGTAAACTCTGGTCTGTTGTCGTTCTGGTCGATGACATTGATGACGATGTCGATTGGGTTCTCGACCTGATTCCCATTCAGGTCCACAGCATGGGCTCGCAGCTGTACACACACACACACACACACACATTGACCATTGAGATGAGTTCAGCGGTTGAATCAAGGTTGTCAGATCTCAGAAAACAAACAAGCCAAACTGTGAGGAACGTTGATGATGTCTACCGTCATGCTAGCAGTGCTGTGAAGCTGTTCTTAGACACGGTGGTGCTTTTAGCTACATGCTAACACCACGCACATATGTGCATGTTTAGCTCGTTTATATCCAACTTGCTCACGTTCACTAATTAGCACTTAACAGGAAGTACATATCAAAACTGATGGATACGTCACTTTGAGTCTTGCAGGCATTTGTTCTTAAACCCGATTATTTTGTCCTGTGAGATACTCAATGCTTGGGATGGTTTGCTGTTCAACAGTCCTGAGTATCAACACTTTGGATTTTTGTCCCCTTACTTCTTATTGCGTAACATGGCCTCCTGGTAAGGCTAGGTCCCATCCATAAGCACCTTAACAACTGCATAACAGTGGTTTGCTGAACCACCACTGTGATCTTGTTCTGTTTTCAGCCGTTTTAGCGTATCTGTGTGTACGTGGATCGTTTAGAAAACGTTGCCGTGTAACCAGGGCTTTTTTTTGGCACAATTCAGGACCTGTGATACCCTTTTACTCTTCTTCAATTCATCCTCTGGGAAACATGAATGCTTTTACCAAATTTTGTATCAGTCCACCAAGATATGTGTTGGTAAGTCAGAGGATCATCATCATCATCATCTAGTCATCATCATCTCATCTTGTGGCTCAACAAGATGCAGGTTCAGCTAAGAATGACAATTGTGTGGCGTAGATTAATTTGGTCAAAAATACGCCGTCTGTATACATGTATACTGTTTTTTTAAGTTACACGTTTGCAGCCTCATGTACATCTGGATGTGTTGTGTAGTCAAGCATGATTATGCCCTAAACCCACCTTAAAATGGAATATAAACATGTGAAGCTGCTGCTAAAGTTGAAAAGAGTCATCTTCACAGTGGAAACATTTCTACAAACAAAACATTTCCAGTATTTATAGAACTTCACTGAACATAACGTCACTTTGAAAATCAGGGAGCTCTTTTTTCCAGGGCAGCTTTGATGTTCCTAATTAAAGCAGCAGATCATTGTGTTTTATGTATTTAGCATAAAATGGTCAAAGATGCTGAATAGAAGTATTGATTGGCCTTCTACCCTCGATAAGCCATTCCTCCACGGCCTACGAAGCATCTGCATGAGACTCTCCTAGAGCCAAAGCCTCCCTCATGAATAAACATGCAGGCAAATCCCAGCTCCGAGCTCTGACAACTACATCCAATCACATGAATATTCATCAGACAGCTTAAATGCAAATCACCCTGCTGCGACTCCAGATTTCCACTCCCCTGTGTGTGTGTGTGTGTGTGTGTGTGTGTGTGTGTGTGTGTGTGTGTGTGTGTGTGTGTGTGTGTGTGTGTGTGTGTGTGTGTGTGTGTGTGTGTGTGTGTGTGTGTGTGTGCATTCCTGCAGATCAAAAGGTTAGACTCGGCTCTCTGAGGTGTGTGTGACTGTATTAGATATAGTGAGCAAACACCGAGAGTCTGTCTTTAAAGAATTTCTTCTTCATCTCCAGCAGAGAGTGACAGCAAAGATTAAATAAAATCAGGGCGGCGACTCGCAACCATGGAGGCGAGACTGAGAGCAGATTTACACACAAGTGAAGAAGGAGGTAAATCAACTGAAATATGAGAGGGTTAGGGTTGGCGTTGAATTTCATTTTATATCATTTTCAGCCAGATTCAGCAGAAACGAAACCTTTGATTGAAAAGATAATTACGACATTTGGGCTTCAGTCTGAAAATGAGATGAGCTGCAAGACGGGAGAACAGGTGACATTCCTACCTTAATATACGATATAAAACAAAGGAGATCAATCGATTGATTAATTTATTGATTGATGAGGCACACCTGGCTTTTAAAGGGAATAGGAGATAGGTTTAATTTATGTTATGCCCACTTCAATTATTCATTTGTGCCTCACTTATTATGAGCTGTTTAAGCATGACAAGGGAGGACTGACCTTAAATGAACTCACACCATGCCCGTCAGACCATGAACACTCTTTAAATAGGGCTGACAGTGTTTTGGATTTTCCACACATGGACTGAATGGACTTAAATGTTTGCTTTGTTGACTGGACTGGTCACAGTGTCGCCTTACATGGAAGTTGAAGATGTGTTCTCTGTCCAGAGGCTTGGTGACGGACAGCTGGCCCGAGATCGGGTCGATGATGAAGATGCCGGTCGGAGGCTGGTCGGCCCCAGGGCCCGTCACGCTGTAACGCAGCAGCCGGTTCTTATCCCGGTCTGAGCGGATCTGAAACACAGACATGGGATGATAGACGGAAAAATTAGGAGGAAGTATTTTCAGTTTACTAAACGCAGGGAATGATGGTGCTGGAACAACAAGGAATATGGTAAGTAATATATGAAAAAGCACAAAATGAAGGTTTTGTCCTTCAATCTGCTCCATCTACTGCTGTCAGTGCATTTTGGGAGGCACAGTTTGAATGTCTGTTTTAAGGTAAAAAAAAAAATATAATAAACTAGTGAAGCTAAACTTTTTCAGTCTGACCTGGATGTGTCTCGTATGTCGGTGCGACTTTACTCTTGCACAGGAAAAATCCAGCAGATGCTCGCGGCTGCTGCTACACAACTACAAAAAATCTGACTTGAGCTGAAGTAAAAAAAACAAAACAAAAAAAAAACAACAACAACTGTGATGCCTGGTGCACCATTAATATCCAACATGCTGTCCGCATGATCAAAACAGAGGGAGAGAAAGAGGAGACAGGTCTCTGCAGGCAGACAACCATGTTTACAAAGCACAGAAAAACTCAGAGGATGAATATGGAGATTCAGTCGCAAATTCAAATCAAGCACCTTTAAACAACAACAATCATTTCATGTCTGACTGCTGCGATAAAACCGAGTTCAACTTTTCATCTGAAGGGAAAACTGTTATCTGCAAGATTTGGGAGGAACTGGGGGCAAAGAAGAGAAGCAGTCCTCCTGTACTCATGCTAACAAAACACATTCTGCATATTCTGATGGACTGCTAATGGTTCATATACTGTACTGCTTTGGTTCCTTATCCTGAAGCTGAGTTCATCAGTAGTCGACTTCTTCAAAACAAAGCAAACTGAATCCTAACGGAGCGTTAGCCTCACCGCTACACGAAAAATACATAATAAAGAAGGATATTATTATTATTATTATTATTATTATTATTATTGGATATTATCATTATTTCATGCACCTATATAAAACATTTATCTGCCGCTACGTCATAGTTAAAGACCTAAAACTTAACTTACTTACTGTATTTAGTTTTACTATGTTTAATTTACGTCACAACTACACAACTAGCTGGATGCTTGATAAAATGCAGGGACAAAATGTCCCGACGTCTCATGTGGAGGTTCTGATGCGGTGACAGAACCTCGTAGGTCGTGGGTCGACTCTCTGGCTCAGGTTACATCTAAAAGCAGACAACAGGTTTGTAGAGAGTGAGACACTGGGTGGCCTCCTTCAGGCTCAATTCACGGTCTGCTGCTGTTCAGTTGTTTAATATTTACAGGGTTTTCCATGCATTCATGTGTTTGTGGTGGAACAGGACAGTATCAACATTAAGCCGCCCTCTGCCTCTGCCATGTGTATCCCACATATAGACTCTAGTTGGGTGGGCCGTCCATATCGATGGCTGCCCTTTATGCCCGTTTGTCTATTTTTTATTATCTGTCACCATTATCATCAATCCTTCATAATCAATCATTAGTTAATTAATCTCAAGGTCTACCGCTCCTTTCTACTGACGATCACACACACAGTGAAACTGAGACAGAGACACAGAGACAGAAACATTCCCTCCTGTAAATACACTGATGGAGATGCTGCCTCTCTCATGTCATTGGGTACTGCATATGTTTCGATGGGAAACGAGCCTATGAAAACACTCCTCCTTCACAGGTGTCTCTCCGGCCGTGATGAAATAAAGAAAGTGTGTTTTGGCCAACTATATAAAACATAGTGCTGACAAAGAATGTCAACAGAGCAGAAGGCAAGTCAAGGAGAGGCCAAGCAGGTGTGTGTGTGTGTGTGTGTGTGTGTGTGTGTGTGTGTGTGTGTGTGTGTGTGTGTGTGTGTGTGTGTGTGTGTGTGTGTGTGTACAGAGCGCTGAAAGGACAAACAAGGTGAGCAGACTGAGGTACTAAAGAACATGGATAAAGAAGTAGACTTTAAATGTTATAAATAAGAAATAACCCAAAAGAACAGGGTCATTAATGGATTCTTTCATATATTTTCAACAGACAAATGAATCCAGTGGTTTAAGATCACCTAAAAACTCTGCATGTTGTTTGATTGTGCATTTAAACATTCCAGTCCAATGGAAGCCTGCGACACACTAAATCAATAGAAATTAAAGAGATTAACAACTGATAGATTTTTTTTTAAATGCTGTTGTTGGTGTGAAGGCCTACCAGACAGTCAGAGACCTCAGTGATGCTAATGGTGATCTTCTTCTCCAGGCTATGTCAACAACTTAATACCTCTAATTAAATACTTCATATTTGAAGAACTGGTTCATGCTTTTATTTCCTGTTCTACTGAAACGCTCACTAGACCGTGGGCTGAAAACACATCTTTCAGAATGCTGCTACCACAGTTTTAAGAAACATTTCGTCATGTTACAACAGTTCTCAGAAGCCGGCATGAACTTCCTGTTAATTCTATACTTGACACTTACATTTGACTTCCTGTCTGAAAAGCCCTACATCGCCTTGTTGACCAGAACATCTCTGACAACCTCTGGCATGGGCCTTTTGGAAGGGCCAAGCACAAAGTTGGTGAAGCTGCTTCTAGTTACTCTGCTCCTAGCTGCTGGAATACTCTGTCAGGTTGTATTAGGTCTGCCTCACTGTTAACATTTGAATGCAGACTAACAACATCCCCCATGCACATCAAATGAGCTTCATTTTGCTGTGGTTGCCCTTTAAAATTACATTTGGCTGTTTTAATTACAGTCATGATTGTGGGTGCCATGAAAGTCCTTTGCTTCTTTTATGCTTATTGTATTTCACTTGGAATGAATGCACTATATAGCTGTTATTTTACATGTTGTCTTGCTTTGGGGGTATTCAGTAAAGAGTCCTCACAGCTAGGTAAGACAAGCGTGTGTATGTGTGTATGTATATGTGTGTGTGTGTGTGTGTGTGTGTGTGTGTTTCTTACTCTGACTAGGTCCTCAGGGAACTGTCCTCGTGAGTTCTCAGGGACGTTGATAGGCGGAATGACCCAGTCTCTCTTCACCCGCCTCAGAGTGCCATCACCCCTGACAACCACGCTGCGCCATGGAAACAAGATCTCTGGTACCCGCTGAGTCAATATTGCATCACTGGGCTTTACCTGCAGAGACAATAAACAAGCTTTGTGTACTGGACTACAAAGGAGCACACACACACACACACACACACACACACACACACACACACACACACACACACACACACACACACACACACACACACACACACACACACACACACACACACACACACACACACAGCAGAGCTGAGTTGCAGAGCCAGCTTACTGGGGAGGCTTGTGACTCAGAGTATTCCTGAACTCATTCCAGAGGCTTGGATTAATGCCCTCATTATAGTCCATCTGATAAATGACCACCACCTGTCACTGTGGCTGTGTGCATATATGTGTGTGTTTGTGACTATGTGCATGTATGTGTGTGTTTGTGTCCAATGCAAGCAATGATCTGCATGACTGGTCAGTGACCTGCAGCATTCACAGAGGATGATAAGGAAAGGAGGAGCTTTCCCACAATTCATCTGCAGCTCGGTTGGAGGTCAGCCCCTGACCTTGGACAGAAACGGTTCAGAAACGAGTCATTTCCTGTATCTGTGTCATGCACCCTCCTCCACTGCACTACCCTTTCAGCAGGTCCTGAGTCTTTTCATCGTCTAAGTAGAGACTGGAGTTTCCCCCGGAAACGTTGTTAGGCCTAGCATCTTCAGACTGGGGCAGGCAGCTGGGTGAAAATGTTCTTTTTGATGCTGCTGGTCAGAGTTCCAACCATTATGAGCTGTAGGCCTGGGATGATTTGCTTACTTACTTATTTGATACTATCACAATACTTGGATGTGAGTTTGATTCAGAACTGCATGGACTGAATGACCAGATAAGAGTAGAGAACACTGTGTGCCGACCTTTCACTGTTACCACTGAGAGACAATATGAAACAGAACAGATGAGATAAATGGTCTGCAGCGTCTTTACTTCAAAAGGTTAACTGAATGAATGAATGTAGGAATGAATGTAACATTCTCCTGCTTGTTGGAGAATATAAATGAGAGGAGGTACAGCCTTCTGCTGCGTTACTAACATGATGTCTTGAGCAGCTCTGAACTCTTTTCTTGGTTAAAGTTGTTTCATGTGTGTCTCTTTCATTTCTTCTTTCTTCTGCTAAAGTTACTTTCTAGGTGATGACAGGAAGTTCACATTATACTTGTCTTTCAAAAGTAGTGTTACTGAGTTGTCGAAGAAGATGAAACACTTATGTGCTTGCTGTAGATTGTCCTTCATGGTTATGTCTCACCTTTTTTGTTCCATCAACATCACATTAACCAACATATAGAAAATTCAGTTTCCCGTCACCAGCTTTGCAGCACACTGACAGCATCTCAGGCAGAAGTGAACATGAGCAGACGTTATGACTGATTCTCCGCCCCCTTTTCACCAAACTAAATGTTGGAACCATTTTTAACGAGATACTGAACCTATCCTCTGAAAAGTCTGACAACTAAATGTCATAATGAATAAATTACTTGTAGAAAACATGTATACAATGCATTACAATACAAATACATACAAAAGATGACTGAGAGTCATTATATAAGTAAATTACTGTTAACACAAACCAAAAACCAAATCACACACACAAAAAGCAAAGTCATTGACTTTAGTAAGAGGATAACAGTAAATAGAATTATATGTTATATTATTGTATATTATACACATTACTGTAGTGCATTGATTTGACGCTGATGGCCCAAGTGTATATTTGATATGTGATGCTGTTTTATATGCTTTATCTAAAAGAGGTTATAAAATGTGCCATTTGATCCTGATTCTGAGCCACATGACTCATTTCTGAGTCGGCCTGAATTTCAGCTTCCTCAGTGGTTCTCACAGAGTTGAAGAAAAGTCAAAAGTTGATTCCCCAAAGTCTGTGCCTCTGAAAAATGCAATGCCAACAATGTCCAGTCAAAACAATAAAATGTGTCTGATTTCCAATTCTCTCTGCAAAATCAGAAACCCTCACTGTGCATGTCTTTCTAGCCACCTGTGAGTCAAACACACTCCAGTGTCTCAGGAGCTGGACTCAACAGTTCTAAACTCATACAGTGTGTGAGCAGCTGTATTCTTTCTGTGTGTATGTCTGAATATTGATCATGATTTTATTAACTTCAATAGCACCACAAAAGTCATGTGACTCTCACTACTCTGAGTTTTTACTGGATTAGTTCTAATTCTTTCAAATGTTCTCATTAAATTAATGTTTTTTGAGATACTGACAATGAAATGCAATGCATCCTGCAAGATGTTGCACATTTAAAGCCGATTAGGAATCAGAGGATGATGGACGTTCTGTGGGATGCTGTACTTCTATTCACAGAAAATAATTATGGGAGATATTGAGCTACAATGAGTGCAGCTTGACACCGATCAAAAAATTTCAAAATCGAGGAGCCTTAAGTATTTATTGAACGAAATCACTAAGGTGAACATGAGATGCTGAATTTGAAAAGGAGGGTCCTCTGCAGAGATTCTCAGTGGAGTGTTGGACCCAAAATCAAGAGAGCATATTCAAAAAAAATATGAAGGGGTGGCAGATCTCATATTCGCAAACCAAGGAGAGCAAAACACCCAGACTGCACTTGTTTATTTGGCTGATATGAAGGAGGATAAATGCGTTTCGGCACAAACCCTGGTGGGTTTTTGAAATATGTTATATAAGTTCAATTCAGCGATACACACAAGTGGAGAGTTAGTGCACAGTTGGGACTTACAGCCAATTATTTAGGAACCAATCATTCCCATCTCCCTGTTCTAGATGCAATAACTTATACACATATAGTATAAGTCTCTTAGGACAGGTTATAAGACGTATTTAAGACATCATTAACACCATACACTAGATAGCAATAATGGAAATCAGGTTTTCATCACGTGCATTTGGTGTTGAGTGTGCAAACGAAGAACATTTTCTCTGAGACGCTTTCTTTAAGAAAACACCTCTTCTAGTTGGCATCAGGGTTTTATCAATCCCACTGAAGTTTAATGAAGAGGGTGAACCAGATGTTCTTCAACATAATACTTTACTATTGCATAATCCTTCAGAATTGCAGTTTATTACTCTGATATTTCCTGTTTGGACGGGTCACATGAGTCAATTTACAGATAATAAATTCCCAAATAAGAATGTTCTTCCTAGTGTGCCTGAAAAAAATATTTTTTCCTGTATTGTCATCACATCTATAGATGCCAGTCGTTGTCGGCCTTGTGGTGCTTTGAGATGTATTTTTGTACATGACCATGTTTTTAATTATAGGTGCTCTCCTGTAAATAAGACACAACTCTTTTTCATATAATGATGTTTTATAATAAAACCATGACAGCATGTCAACACAGAGAGATGGACACAGGATGTGTCAGGCAGCAGAGGACAAAGACTCCTATAGCTCCTGTACTTCCAGTGAGGAGGGTGCTGCTGGAAGGTGACCCTGCCTGATCTGACGAACAAAGACTGCTTCTGTGACATTTGGACTTCGGTGGGCTTTAGACGTGATGCCTGTTTGTGTAGCCCTTCCTTGTCATTTGATAACATCTCTAGTCCTGTCTCAGTTGAAGGGCACAGTGCTGACGCTGCTCCCCTGGCAAATGACTCGCTGTTAACTGCCGTGTCTGGTCCTCATTGGTTTTCCTCATGAAGGATTGTTGACAGCTTCTCTCACTCTCTGTTATTCTTCTCCTTCTCACTGACTGCAGCCATCCATGCTGAGAGCAGTTAAAGCATATGGCAGCCAGCTATTTCTGTGGCCTGTTTAGATGAACAGCCAATCAAGGCCAGCTTCTTGTCTGAATGCATGCAGAGGGCCTTATTATCGCTGTTACACATGAAACAAACCAACAGATGGCTGTTTGCCTCACTTTGTCTGAGCAATCAGCACTTGGCCAACCTCAGACACCTGCTGGGCTAGAAAAGCTGATTTTATATCTATACATAGCTCATCCAACACTGAAGCCTTAGGAAAAAAAAACAACAGCCCATCACACTCAGGCTGCTGAGCTCCTCGACTTGACAAACGTTACAGCTCTCTGTGAAATCCTCCACACACACTGGCATCCTCACAGACACATCCTGGAATGTGTTAATGCTGTGAGGTTCTGTAAGTGCTAACGAACGTTCAGATAAATCAGTAGCCGTGTGTGAACTGGGGATTCACTTTAAGACAGCGACGGTTCTATTGCCAGGATGGAACAGATTCCTTTAGTCAAGAGGAATTCACAAAACTATTCTCAGAAGGTGTGGAAGCTGTTCTCTTTACTTGATGAGACCTAAATGTACTATTTATCGACTCTGCTGCTATGTTCTGTCTGTATTATGAACAAACCGTTCCCTATTCCTCTACTGACTGATATTCTGACAACCCTCCACCCATATGTGTGTTTTTACAACATTATTATTAGACTGCCAATTATTGACTAATTCCTAAGAGCTCTCCAAAGCCTCTGTCCTTCTTTTTGTTATCTTATGTCTGTTGCTTTATCTCTATTGTGTGTTTTTGTTTATTGTGAAAAAGTTCAAATAAGACATTCAAAGACGGCCATGATTGGGTACTAATATTACAGGTCACCCTTGTAAAAGAGATCTTTGATCTCAATGGGTTTTATTCTCCTGATTAAATAAAGGTTAAATTTAAAAAAATAGTGCCTATTCTTAATCAGTCATAAGTATATTAGTCACACTAATAAATTAATTATCTTCCACTCCACCACCTACAGTAGTTTGGTGCAAACATGCCCAACTGACAAAAAAGTTGAGATGCTCACATTAAAAAGTCTGAAGCTTCTGAACCACTCAGACGATATGCATGAACGAAGATGAGCCAGAAAGAAAAAACCCTAAAGTTTCTTGTGAAAGTATCAGAAACCTTCTATGTGAAAGAGACAGAGGGAAGTGAGCCTTTTTCAAGTCGGTAAAAATTTAGTCTAAAATGAAAAATAATTAATTTAAAATAACTGTCTGGAGCTTCATCTTTACAGGTGAAGCACAGTATCGTGTTATTGGCTTCACTATCAGTGAATTCTGACCTCATATTTGAAGAATACAGCACAAAGTATTCTACAGTGTTTTTTTTTTTTCATGTAAAGGTATTTCAACTCTGACTTACACTTGTGCATGAAAAACGGAAATGATGGCCTCAGATTTGTGGGGATTATTGAGAGAAAACATACTTTGATAGTAGAATGTTCACTTGTTTTGTCTTGTGTGAACATCCTAAAATAAGTCCGGTCACAGTTCAGTCACATGTTGAAGGTACTGGTTCTAAGCATTTTACATGATTCCAGACATGGCCTGGTTAGACTTCTCTGATGCAAACTGTGTTTAAAATACATTTAAATGGACACTATATGTATAACACCATGTTTCTGGTGACGTGTCCATGTTTACTGAAGGGATTCGACGTGGAGAAAAGACCAACTGGTGGATATTAGGGGCAAATAGCGGACATGCACTGGAGTTAAAGAGGTAAATGCAAATTACGGCTGCTTCCATACATCCGTTCTCTTCTGCTTATCCGGGGTTGGGTTTTTGCAGCAGCAGGCAAATGGGGGTATTCCAGACATCCCTCTCCACAGCAAGACTCTGGAGGCGTTGTTAGATGAGATATGTAATCCCTCCAGTGAGTTCTGGGTCTACCCTGAGGTCTCCATCCTCTTCATGAGCGATGGGAAAATGGAGCATGAGATGGAGAGGTCGTTTGGTGCAGCATCAGCAGTAATGCTGACATAGAAGTCAGAAGGCAAAGCTCTCGATTTACCATTCCACGGAGCAATCCTCACCTACGGTCATGTGCTCTGGGTAATAGCCGAAAGAATGAGATTCACTTCCCATTTAAGTAAATGGGAAACGAGAAATGGAAAGTGGAAGGTTAAGGAACTCTTTGAACCTTTAGAATCTGTCAACTCAGCAGAGTCAAAAACAGAGAAAATGGAGGAAACATGTCTGTACTTCTGACTCGGTGTTACCTGTTGAGATCCTGCATGGAGGTGTACTCTGGTCTTCCAGACCTGTTTGGACTGGGGGTCTCGAGCATAGACCACCAGCACGGCTTTTCCCTTTCCCACTAGGCTGAGGCGTCGCAGGGTGTAGACCACACCGTCCTCGCTCACCCTGAAATCAGAGGAGTCTCCCACCTTCAACCAGACCTTCCCTCCACCGCAGTCCACGAAGCTCACTGAGAGAGAAAGACAGCGAGAGAAGGCAAAACCCATCAGTCACCTGCACAACGCACTGTGTGTGTGTGTGTGTGTGTGTGTGTGTGTGTGTGTGTGTGTGTGTGTGTGTCCTGTATTCTGACAATGTTACACATATAAATACATTCAGCAGCCAATTCAGAGGCTGTAACTTTCAAACTGAGCCTGTTTCTACACCAGAATCATAGATGTCAGGGAATGAAAGACAGGAAAGAGGACTAAAAACCCAAAGGTGATGTCATCAACACACAAAGGTCAAAATGGGTACTGAAAACAGAATGTTATATATATATATATATATATTATAATTATAATATAATAATAGAATTGAATAGGCAGATCATAGGAGGCAACAATCATGAACATTTTAGAAATCTTGAGAAATCCCTTTTTTCCATCCTTCTTTTTTTTCTGGTTTGTTTCTCCATAACACTAAAAAGAAATATAGACATTAAACAAAACGACATCCTTCATCGTTCTCTCCTCCAGCCGAGGCGGTAGAAGCAATGTTGGATGAACTGACTGTTTTTAGCAATCAATTACTCTATGAAATTAAATAAAGTAAAGAACAAAAAACTGCCTGATTTGACCCAATATATTCAATCTGAAGAGATAAAACAGAGAAAATCAGCAAATCCTCACAAACCACATGCAGAGCTAAACAGGCAGTATACCTGTAGCTCCTTCACACATGCTAAGATTATGTTTTAATCTGTTTAATCTTTATTGCTGAAACATACACATATGAGAGAAGGAGGATCACTGTCCAAGACACCGACTGACTGTTCAGCCTGACCAGGTGGACCATCCCCCCTGAAGAGAGGGAAGACCTCCAGGTTGGGAGCCATGCAAGTCCAGCTTGGACTGAAGGCTCCTTGTGGACAGTATCTGGTCATAGGAAAATAAAATGGACAAAACTGAACTCAGGCTGTCCAATTAAAGAAAACTGTGGTCCACAACCTTACATGGACCAGTCTCCACCACAACATCCCAGATCAAGCTGTGGAAACCTGCTGTGAGCCAACAGAGTGCAGGACTCCAGCAGGACAAGGGGAGGAGAGGATGGGAAATGTTTCCCAGATGTGTAACTTAGTACACAAACTACTGTTTATGTTGCTCTATTCTGTTCATTTCCATGCTGTTGTATGTGTATGTAGCATAAAGGTGACTGCAAACTTTCATTACCTCCACCAAGGAGGTGATGTTTTCACCTGTGTCCGTTTGTTCAATGGATTGTCAGCATGATTATGGAAAAACATGGATTTCCACGAATATTTGGTGGTTGGGGTTGGAATCCATGAGTTTGTGCAATTTGGTGTAGATAAATAAATAAATAAAAAACTAGATCCATCCGATTTAAATGGTTGGCTGTTACAAATCTATGACCCTAAATTC